>VZRN01001157.1:0-107591 GCA_013397935.1 Dasyornis broadbenti
CAGAAAGCAGAATCCTTGAAATGTATGCACAGAAAATGTCATGGCCCTGCTATCACAGTGAGGAGATTAGGCATGGTGCTGGAAGGTGCTTATCACAGAATCAGAAACACCATGTCAGCCTTCGGAAGGAAGCCTATACAGCCCCACCCAGAAAATGTCTCTAGCAACAGGATTTTACAGCATGACCAACTCTTTTCTCATACAGCAGGTCCTCCTGGGAATATTGTCTCCAGCAGAAATTTAAAACTCCAAGCCCTCTTAAGTAAGACTTCCTTCCAGCTGAACATTTTCTATGATTGTGAGCTGCCTTTAGTAGCCAAAAGCCCTTTATTTCTCCAACGACAAAGTAAGATCACAGTGTTTTTCTGTGTAATACCTGTAGATGTTGAAGTTACTGGAGTGGGGACTGATGGTGTGTGCTCACTTGTGGTGGAATGGATGGGTGTGGGCGTGGTGGTAATCCTGGTTGAAGTGGTGGTGGGTATTGTTGTCTTGGTGGTGGTTGAAGTTCCACCTTGTGTTGTAGTAGGTGTAGTTGTAGGCCCACAAGGAATTTCTTGCCACTCACAACAGTTCACTCTGATTTCATAATTATAGCAAAGTTGCCACATTGTTACATCTTGCTCCTCATTTTTACAGATTAGTCCATATTTAACATCACACTCTACTTTCTGACCAAGGTCTTCTAAGCTCACATCAGGTTCATCCTTAGCCCTGCATTCAATCTTTTCAGGAGCTTCACATATTTTGTTTCCATGTTTTCTTATTTCATCATATGTTTCATAGTCACCATCACCTTCTTCAGGATTACTAACATCAAACCACTCAGTCCAATCACAGATTAGTCCAAAGCATGGAGCTGCAAGAAAAGACAGAGATTTTAGAGTTTATAGAGAACATCCTGAGAAGATCAATTTATAATTTTCTTCCATTAAAGACTAGAGGAGTGCATTGCGATTTGTCATCTTTCCAAAGAAAAGAGTCGTGAGATCAGTTCTATATTACCAGGTCTTTAAACTGAAAGTTTTGCATCAAAATAAAATCACCAAGCTGAAGTCTTTAAAGGTCCTTCTTTCTCTCTATGCTAATGACACTTTTTAAATTACAAAAAAATTATTAATTTTCTTTAAAATATATTTTTCTGTATTGATTGTCTTTAATTTACTCTTCCTTTAAATATTCCTAACTTTGTTTTGTATTTATAACTTACTTGGAGTTACTGGATGGCTTGTAGTGGTAACTGAAATAGAACAAAAAGAGATTAGTCTGTAATTTCAAAAGAAACATAATAGTGTCATTTTTTTGCTGATACTTCTGCAAATATTTCTACTATCCCATTAGGATATTGAAAAACTAACATGTTTTCTTCAGAAATAGGAAGGCACCCTATACATTTGTACTTAAAATTCCTTTAATAAGAAATAAATCAACTCAAAATGCTAAAAGTCTATCTAAGTCTGGCTGGTGTGATAAAATGTTCCATAAATATTGCTCTATCTGTGTCATCTATAATCCCATATAATCGTACATTATATATTTAAAATATTTTCCTTAAAGAAAACAATGTTTTTATCACATCTGTGTTGATTTACCTGTGATGGTGGTGGTGGTGGTAAGAGTACTGGTAGGAAAGGAGGTTGAAATGGTTGTAGGTAAGGATGTTGGACAAGGATAGACTGCATCAGGAACCACAGAACCATTTTCTGCACAAATGTATCTTATACATATGTCACCATCCTGTACTTGTGCCACAGTATCACCCACTTCATAACTTGTTCCATTGATGACACAAGGACACCCTGTGAAAGAGAAAGAGTTTTACTGCAATTTTTCTACTACCATGCAAGAGGCAGAGACAAAATACTTATGGACAAGAGAGCATTTAAATGAGTCATGCATGTTCTTCAGAGCTGTACTAGGAGCTTAGATCCGATTATATTGTGCTAATTTATCTTTATATTTAAAGCAACATTAGAACATATTTAATCAAGTCCTGCATAAAATGCCTGGTGGTACAGACTTTAAAAGTAGGTTTTTAAATGTTCTGAGAGAAATAATAATTGCAATTTACTATCTGACACTTTTCTATAATAATTAACTACATGTTCAGGAAGTGCAAACTCTTGTAGTGAAATCTGTTAGTTTGGATATGGGTCATGGGGAGAAAGAATGAAGGGACATGAGAAAAAGGTTGAACCAGAAGTTCTAACAGCACGGTTCAACAAAAGTGCTGCCAAGTTTTCTTTAGAAACGACTTTCACTAGCACTGGAAAGAATTATTCTAAATCAATACTAAGTATTTTGCAGAGTCAGATATAGCAGTTCTATGCTTTTGTTGTTGTTGTTTTGTTACTAGAAAAACCCAAACGTTATTTACCTGGGACTGGTTTACATTCTATGGATCCTGAGGGGCCACAGACACTGAAAGAAAAATTTTTGAAAATTAAAATGTTGATGATGTTTTATGACAGCTGTTAGCAGAGTCAAGAGCACAGGAACATAGACATTTATCACTTGATTTTCATTCACACTGCTGGATATTTTTCTGGGTGTATTTTTCTGGCATATTTTTCTGGGTATATTTTTTAGTATTGCCTATCATTTTTTCTTTCAAACCAAGTCACCACTTTCAGTACAACATCTTAAAGCTATCATGGAACACTTTGTGTTGCAAGTTACAATACTGCAATACAAACAACTCTTTTGCAGAGTGAACTTATAGCTAGATCAGGGTATTCTCTGGTCACCATGTGGAGCCAGAGGTGTAAGTGCTGTCATTGCTAAGGCTCTAAGAATGAGCAGTTAGGACTCAGCTATCTCTTTCAGGGCTAGTACAGAGTATTTCATATTATAGTGATTTTGAAGTTCCCGTTTTAAGTGAGAATGCAAGGCAGAGCAGTCCCTCTCTTCCCAAAGAGTCATGAGATTTGAAAGGTTGTTTTAGAAGTTCACCCAGATTTCATGCCATTATATAATTTATGATCGTTGACAGGTATAATTAGCAAATTTGCTAATACACTTATTATAACAACACTAAATTCATATAATAACTAACTCATTTTAACAACACAACACCTGAAATCTGGATTATTATGGGTTTGGAAAAATCATGAAATGCAAGAATATACCAGCTCTTCAGCTGCAATTGCATCTCTATTTGTTTGAGACCCAGTAAAGTAAATGTGGGACTCAGCATACACAAATTATTCCCCGAATTACTGCAAGTAATTGTTATATACCATATTGTACAGTTTTCTTCTGTGGGTATTTCTTGCCCAGGGGGTACATGAATTCCACCATCGATGTAACACCAACATTGATCTTCAGTCACACATTCCTTTGTCTCTTCATTATAAATAGGCCTGTCCTTAGGGCATCTGGGGTAGCAACCTGTTGGTGATAGGTAGAACAGAATATAGGAAAGAAGAAAAGGTATAAAAGTTAACTCAGCAGTATGTTACCTTCTGAAAGTAAATTATTCTCACTGAATCAATTGTACTGAAAGAAATCAAAAACTTCCCATTCAAATCAATCCTTGGACAACTAGTCTTTCCAAAAGAGTTAAACAATTCTCATTGATAATACTGGAGTGAGAGGGATTAAGTAAGAGGTATTTTAGGAAAACTAGGGAAGTTTTTTTTTCCTCAGTTCAATACCTTGGAGAAACCCCTAATTTATGCTCATTTCTATGGGCAGCTAGTAATTTTAAGACAAAGAAATATCCCAATTTTCATATAGATCACTATATCAAGAATACTTTTGTGAGGAATATGGAAGCATATTCACTAACAAACAGGTTTTTCACTACAGTTATTGGAACATTAGACCTTGTTTACGTGCCTTTAATACACCAGGTATCTCTACCTCAAGCAGATAATTTATCTGTGTTTTTCTTTACCCTTGGGCAGTGATCCAAACTTCACTGCAAGGGATTTATTGACTGTTAATTCTCATTCCATTTTTCATGTAAATACACTTAAAAATATTATTCTATTATTATTCTTATATCTCTTTCCTCCAAATAAACTCTTATTAAGTCCTATTATTCATGATATGAAGTCCTCTTTGTACTGTATTGGAGTACTAAATAGCCTTTAAACTGAAGCACCATGTAGTTAACTGGTACTTAAAGGTCAGTTTATACTACCACACTGTACTTCAGATATCCTAACAAAAATAAGTGTGCTCTATATTTCTATTGAAACCAAACAACAAAGATAATTCAGAAAGATTATTGGATATATAATAATCTGCCCTCTCACACTTTTCAAATATTTTTAATAATATAAGACAATTTATTTTAAAACATAGAGGTTTGTTGGGTTTTTAAAAATATTTTGGTTAGGGATTTTTGTTGATTTTTTAGTGGGGTTTTTTGTGTGTTTTGTTTTGTTCTTCTTGGGTTTTGGTTTGTTTGATTTTTTTTTTCTCCTTTTTTTACCAGCAGTTCAAAACAAAGTCAAACTCAAGGCATTTCTTGCCAATCCCTAAACTGGAGATAAGTGCTTCCAGTACAGACCAAAAAGACTATGAGGCTAAAAATAAAAATATTATCCAAGCAGAGGCCTAGTTTTATGGCTGACAGCAATGTAACTATCACCCATTGCTGTTAAATAATAAACTACATTATAGGAGACATTTACGAAAGACTGCAGGCAAATTCAACATAGCAGATTTAGGAATATCTCATCAGTTTGACTGACTATTCCATAATTGTTAAAAGATACCTGAACAAATTTGTACAAAACACAATACAAAATGGCAAAGAATTTATTACCTTCCAGTAATGGCACTGTAAAGTTGGTGCTGACATTGTTGATCATCCTGCAGGTTGTGATGTTACTGCCACAAGGCTCATAGTGCCACTCACACTCATCGCGAGGGTTGTAGTAGTCACAGAATATTGCTGATGAGAAAAAAGAGAAGGTGATTAAAAACAAGGTTTCCAGAATGCAGTTCTGAGCAGGCCTTTAAAGGTACAAGCTACATGAATCTACAAGTTAAGCCAGTCAAATTTCTCTTGAGGTACAAGACCTGGACTTTCTGCTACTCTGCTTAAACCTAGGATACATCAAAACTCTGGTGTCTAAGATTTTCAGTTTAAATACTCAAGCCACTGGGTAAAAATGCTTCAAATCATAAAGAAAACAAATTTTAAAAAATCATTTTAGTTTAAAATTAAGAGTATATTTCTGAGAGTATTTTTCTTCTGTAGTTACTAGCAAACTCCTAAATATTTTTGCTTTGTATACAAAATAGTTCCATCTTGCTGTATCACATAGTCTGAGAGCCCAAGAAGAAGCATAGCAGCTTTTATTAACTTAAATATCAGAGCTGAATGAAACTTACAATTTTTGTTTTACTGGCTTCTTACACTTAAAAACTCCAATCCGAATGAATTTTTACAATTAAAAAACTATAAACTTCTGCTACTTAGAATCTCAACATTTTAATTTGAGCATTTTTGGGGTAATATTAATTTAAATACTGTTTTATATTAATCTATGATGTACTGGCATGAGTACTAGCACCTCTAATGGACACTGCTTAATATACATAACACTGATTAGGTTCAGTGCTAAAGCATGGGAGTGCTATATACTTCTTGCTAAAATCAAATTTGGAACACTTTGAAAAACTGAGAGAAGAGAGAAGTACAAGAGGAAGAGAAGAGAAGAGAAGAGAAGAGAAGAGAAGAGAAGAGAAGAGAAGAGAAGAGAAGAGAAGAGAAGAGAAGAGAAGAGAAGAGAAGAGAAGAGAAGAGAAGAGAAGAGAAGAGAAAAAAGAAAAAAGCCAGGCTCAACAAAAGACAACTGAAATATAGAAATTTACTAGTCTTCTTTGTTCCCTGATATGCTGAGAAAATAGACTTCATCGAGTAGCCAGCATGACCTTGCAGTGACAGTACTAATGGTTTATTTGACTGGCTTTCGAACAGCAGCTAGAAAGATACAGTTGTGTCTATCTGTTACTCACGGCAGATATCAGGAGTTCTCCAGAAAACACAGGCCTCAGCCTTGGTACACTCTTGGGCGTATGCAGCCACTGCAGAACAGAAGCACTCGCAATCTCCACCGCTGTCACAAGAGCAGGCATCATGAACACAGGCTTCATAGAAAGGATGTGGATCCACCTGTCAGGGAAAGAAATGATGCCCCAGTTCATGTCCAAATTAGTTTTCAAACTAATATGTATGAGAGCTCTTGATATATGGGAAATGAGCTGGGCAGGAATGAGACTGTGTCTAAGAGTTACTAAATCACAAACACTTACAGGCTTGAAGCTGCTCAATATATTTTGGGGAATAATAGACTCAAAATAATATAGCTCCTTCACAATTTACCATGACTGAAAAAACAAAGTAAGAGTCCTTGGCAGTGCCCAAATATTCTATTTTCCATTTTAGTGCTCTCAAAACCAAATTGAACTTGTACCAGTAAAGTCTTCTCTTTCAGCAAACTGCCAATTGAATGGGTGAACAATATCAGAAAGGCTGCATTCACAGCAAATATGAAGCATATAATTTTGTGCCTGTCAGTTTTTGGAATTTATCCAATGACACATTAAAAAAAGCCTGTTTTTTTTTTCTTGCTTGAGACTGCAAGAAGAGAAACTTAGACTGGATTTTTGCTGCTGAAGTAAACCACGTGGAAACATATAATAAATTAAATTAATAACTGTTTGTGCCTTTTCCACTGTGAGTTAAGAACAAACTGTAGTTAATATTACCATACTTCAGGACAGAGATGAGGCATAAAGAGGAGTGCTCTCTGTGCACTGTACTCTGGAAGCTGTGGGCTGTTAGTGTTTGCTGTGGCAATTTGAAGGCGCAGTACCAGCAGCTGTCTGCCTAAACTATGTGATGTTGGTTGTCTCCAAGAAGATTCTCCTGTGGATTGAATACTACAAGAAATAGAAGCCTCTTCAATAGCCGCCTTTCAAGTTTAGTATGAATTTTCATCAGGAGATGGGTCTGGTGATTGTGAGGTCCTTCAGAACTTACAATACTGACTGTCTCTCAAGAGATGGTGCAGCTGCAGCAAACACAGACCTATTCAGGCTGGATTTCTGAAGCTAACTTGCAAAGCAGTAACAGTGAAACTGTGGTGATGACAAAGTGCCATTGCCACAGAGACTCAGACTGCTTTGACTACAGCCATGTGAAATGTGCTGACACCTGTAGCTGTACTGAAGACTTAGTTGAAGATCACTCTATTTAACCATCTCTTCATTCATTTCTGATGGTCTTTTTGGTCCTACATTATCAGAAATGCACTGTGCTGTCCCATCACCTAACGTCTTCTACAAACCTTGGAGTGACAAATTTTGAAGACTTCGCTCTGGATGATGCTGCATTCTTTCTCTGCCCAAGACTTCCGGTGTGGTTTCAGATCACAAGGCTTAATCTCTTGTGTGACATCTGGGCACATGGGAGACTGTTTCCAGGAATTTCCAAACTTCAGAGAATTAGCAACCTGCAATCCACTCCTTGTTGTAAAGTCATTGTTTGACTTGTCATCAAAGTTGCCACACAGACCACACACTTTGCCCTGGAAAAGAAAATTGAGTTTTTAAATATATGGAAGCAAGAAACAGGCTCTGGTAAAGTATGAGCAAAACATTGACATGAAAAATGACAAATGACTGTCTGTGTAAATGATGACTTTCATCTTTACTGTCAAATCATTTGTACAGAAAATAAATCTTTGTCTGTCCTCAGCAAACTATTCAGCAGCCATGTCTTCCCTCCTTGAAATCAGCTGTTTCCATATCTCTGCCTCCATAACCAACTTAAACATTACAGGGTGGCCAAGCCTCTTACAACTGAGAAGAATTAATTTATTCTCCATTCTTCTCAATTTATCATAACTCACCTATTAATACAAGCCTGAGGTAATTCATTTCTGCTCAAGGCTGTTTTTATTAAAAGTTTCTAACATAATGAGCACCATTTCTTCATTCACAGAAAAGAAATGACAGGGACCCCTTTTTCTTAAAAGAAAAATATATCAATCTACAGTTAATAGGGAATTTTTTGTAGTGCTAATTAAGGTCCACCAGCCCCCTCAAGAAACTCTATGTCCCCATTTGTAGAATGTGTCAATACTCTCCAATTCAGCATGCTGATTTTCAGGAACCAGGACTATGGCCATACATTGCATAGAGAGCTTGGTTTTAACACAGGGGTGAGATTGCATGTAGGTTTCCAAGCGCATGTGCAGTCAGTCCACATCCCCTAAATTACTTTGGATGATTGGCTAGCAATACTCTCAAACTCAGGAGTGCCTGAGATGTTTGTCTCTATTGCAGTAACATCCTATGTGTTCTCTGCAATGCATTGCAATAGACTGTAAGAAACCCCAGAAGCACTTCTGCAAGCTGTGATGGTAATAATGCAAGTTAATCATCAGTACACTGAGGATATAGGAATTAGACATGGAGTCAGAATAAAGGAACACTTATTTTTCCTTGTCTATTCATAATACTACTTCAGAAAAAGACAGACATGCACTCACTTTGTAATCAGGGCTCAGCTTGATGAAAACAGTAGTCTTCTTGTCCCAGATCAGCATCACGCCATTGCTGGCCTCGATAACCAGGTACAGGCCTACTGTCCTGTTCCAGTACTGCACATCACCACCAACATCTCGCTGAATTTCTCTGTATTCTTTGTTCTCCAACTTCAGTTCCGTTTTCTGAAAGATAAAAAGAGACATATTGTGACACTAACTTCTATGATGAGATAAAATATTAGACACTCGTAACAATACAATTCATTCTTAAACCAATAGCTCAAACTCAGGAATGACTTCCAAGATGACAGAGAGTGGTGTAGCCCTTCTGTTTGAGAGAATTTTGAGATCACTTGAGAATCTACACTTTTACAGAATAATTTGATAGGGCCTCTAATGCTTGTTACAGCTGCTTTTAGGGATGTGAATTTGGAGTATTACATTTTGATAATACTTGATTACTGACATATACTGACTGAGTATCGTCACTCACCCCTAGAAACATTTTGATAGCCTTTGAGCAGGTGACTCCTGTTGTTCCACAAGGGACATTCTCTGTGATGATACTGAATGAGCCGCTGGATTTTTTGTCACCACAGAAGTCCTATTGAAAAAGAAAAAAAAAGAACATGAGAAAACTAGGTAGAATATTTCATTTCAGTGCAACCTAATAGTAATTGCAATCATTTAAATCTTCACAATGTATAAATAGTTACTGCTCCTTCAAATGTGACATCCTACATACAGATGTTTTTACAGATGCACAGTCATATATGCATACTTCTATGCATACATATAAACAGTTCACATGGCGTGGGAAAAAGAGTCAGACAATAAAACAAAATGAGGTATATATCTTCAAATATAAGTTTCAAGTTTCTAAGCTTAGAATTTGGATTTATTTCACAAATTATAGTTAACTCTCACTATAATATAGTTCTGTTACATATAATTTATGATATCCATATCTGAAAAAAAAAAAGCCACATTCACACAGCTTGCCTCCACTGAAAATACACAATTTATCCTGTCAGAACGTATGAACACCTCAGGAACAGTGATGGCAGGCAATAAGGAATGACAAAACCAAAAAGGAAAGTAGATCTTCAAGGCAATCAAATTCCATTTCAGACCTCCTGTTGAGCATTACCTGAGTAGCCACATATTCACAGCTCCCATCAAAGTCATAGAATTTCCCATCAAAAGTGTTGTAATGGCCACTTCCATATATCGTACAAGTCCCATAGCACACTTCATTAGTGCATCTCCAAACTCCTTTTTGACAGGTACTGGAAAAGAGCAGAAAAGCTGAATTTTCAGATCTCACTGAAAGTGCACAGTTTGAAAAACTGCAGAACAAACCAAGCAGCTGCCTGATATAACATGATAATGTGCAAAATATCAAAGCCTCAACTGCAATTATTTAGCCTGTTTTTAACCCTACAACACGATTTTTACTCTGTTCAGCTACAATCCTTAGATTTGATAGCATTTCTATTTTAAAAATGAGTTAGTTTTCCAACAAGAGATACTACTGAAAACAGAGGTAGCTACTACCCCTATATTATCAGCAGAATCTGTATTTTCTCAGATAGCAATAAGTATTCCTGAAAATTAAGGATGATACTTCCAGCTTTTGCAGCCACTGTATTTCATAAGCCTTGACATGACTATTAATATACTGCATAGAATACATTCTAGAAGAGAGTATAAAATCATAATTTACCAGGTGTTGCAGTCTACTTTTATCTTCTCTCCAGAAGAATACCACTCGTTGTTATGAATGCATGGGCAGTCCTTTTCCTCAACACAGCCCCCTCTGCCATCATCAAACAGACCTTCAGGACACACGCAGCCTGAGACACACTCTGTCTGGAACTAAGGGATATAAGGAGAAATGGTTACCTTGTGACAAAGCACTGCATTTTAATTCCACTTCTTCACAAGCACTCTTTAAAAACTGCATTTACAACCAAATAGCCTAATATTGATTAGTATTATCAGGTTCTTTTTTCTCCTAGGTTTCCAATGTTTTTTTCTTTCTTTTTTTTTTTTAATTGTCTAAGAACACAATTTTTTTTTCACTTGGAAATTAGGACTCTACTGAAAACACAATAAAAAGAAAGAGGAGAGGAAAACCATAAGGGGAATCATCATGAAAATGTCAATAGATTAGTATCATTGGGGGGAAAAGAAGGCAAGATTAAACCAAATAGAAATAAACTGTTAGTTACAACTGTATTTGCTGTGTAGCACCAGGTCGTTTAAAGAATACAGAATAAAGAAAGCATGACACAAAGAAAAGTTGAATACATACATGATCACTTGGAGGAGTATGACAGCTAAGTTGTATAGGTGTTTGGAAAGTCCACTTTGAGGATGCATTGCAGTCGAAATATGTCTTGTTAGAAGAACATTCTCTTTCACCTGAAATGTACATTATTGGTTTAGATCAATCGAGAAAAGGCAAAAGAAATGGGAGTGAAAGGTGGTAGTTTCTGAGATAGAAATCTCAGTCTATCCTTATGAAAAAAATAGCCTCAGTGAAGAGAGAACAAAATGAAAATGTGTTAATGTTGTACATAAAGAGAAAAAAACAAGTAAAACAACTCAGTGGAAAATTCAAAGGGAAAGTGGGTTTGGGTTGGAAGATTGGTTATGGGTTTTAGTTTAGTTTATAGAATGTCACTTACTTTTCACTCTTATTTTCACTGAAGTGCACTGGATCTTTGCATTTCGGCAAACACTAGAAAAGTGAAGTAAGTAGAAATTAAAAAAAATATCAAGATCAGTATCTTCAATTTAAGTCTGAGGATTTTTTAATATGAATTTGAGAGTATTTATCAAAGATGTCCTGCGTCATTTCTACTGAAATTTCAAGGTCAATTCTATTGAATCACATTCATGACATTTTAGTTGGAGAAAAAGTGTAGCAAGATTTTAGGCATAATGCACAGAAAGGCTATGTTTTAAGGAATGACAGCTATTCTATTAATCGCTAATGCTATAAAACATAATACATTTTATGATAACTCAGGAAATAGATAATAATGAAACAGATAATAATGATAATTTAAATCAAAGCCTATATTTGGATACACAGTGTATTTTAACGCCTATTCAATTCATATGCTGCAAATTTGTAGGCATGTATGCTTCTGCTGGATGAAAGAAGATATTTCACAGTTTGCACTGACAACTCGGGCAGCAAACAGCTGCCAGAATTCATGGCAAAATATAACAGAATCATGAACGTTGTTTACAAAACCCTATGCTACAGTAAATACATATCAAGGGGACCTTCCTCCAGTGGAAAACACAAGCAATCTGTGTCTGTTAGAAAAGGAAACATAATGTATAGGTTGCCTTTTAGCTTTCTTTCACCAGTTTAACAAAGTCTTATTAACAGCGCAGCTTCAGAATAACATTTATCTGTGAAGGCCAGTACTCACACCTCCAAAGCAAGCTGCTCTTCTTGATTACTAATAAATTGCTTTGCAACAGGATAATGCTTGGCTCAATACAAAGATGTTGTGAAATGCGTCACAAATGCTCATTAAAGTACCAAAAAAGCTAAGCACCTTACACCTAATAAGCATTTCTAAATGGTTTTTTTCCCATAAACAAGAAGCCAAAATGAAACATACCAGCGTTCTCCATCTTTTGTGAAATATTGCCCAGGTTCCAGGTATGATCCCTTGTAATAACATGGGCACTGGGAAACAGGCACACAGTTATCCTGGTTATCCAAGTATGTATTTTGAGGGCAGCCACAGCCATCCACAGGAGCAAAGCCTTGCAAGCAATACTTTTCACCATCAGCAAGGGAACGACAGGTTTGCTGGCACATTGCAAGATCGTAAAGGAAGACTTGATTTCCTGGGCACGAAGATGCTTCGCTACCTGGACGGAAAATAAACAAACTGATAAATAAGGGATGCAGGATGGACAATTTGGTCTTGACATTTCCATTTTGGTTTCTTTGGCTGTGAAGAATGTAATGATAAAAACATTCCCTTAGATCTTATTGAAGTACAAAAATATCAGAAGTCACAAGTAACACTAACCTACTTTAACAGTTGAAGACTTATTTTTAACTGCTACTAACAGTTTCTACTTTCATACCCCTATTTGTTTCACATACTGATAATCAGATGGAGAGCACAATGCCATAAACTCCGAGTCTCAAGCATACTAAACTGTTGATGAAAAGCAAGCACAATGAGAAACAAAAACACTGATAAACAAATGCATGGTAAAAGCACTGGTGGCTGGGATTCCATTAGTAAATGAAATTATATTAGCTAAACTGGGGAAAGAAGGTGAAAGTTAAAAATATTGTTTTCTACTTTTAAATATGTCATAATCAAATTACATCCAAAGAATATAACATGAATTAGTAAACATTATAAGCAGTGTCTCTTTTAGGTCTATTAGACATTTCTAAGATACTCTAGATCCCTTAACATTGAGATCACCAACAACCAAATTCAGAGAGTGCCTGCTTATTTCTCATGGTTAATTAATTCCACAGGGATTACTTTTCCATTACTTACTGCAGACACTCTTTCTCCAGCCTTCCAGTATGATCCCTTTAAAAGCACAGGCTCTTGAGTAAGTGGACAGGGCAGCACACAAACATTCTTCATTGTCTTCACAAAGGCATGTGTCATATTTACATTTCTGAAAAAAAGATCAGAGAGTCAATAAGTCCACAGGAAACCAAAGGGCAATTGCAATTTGGTTGCTACAAAATGTCCTGTCTGCTTTTCCTGATGTTGCTTATATTAATTTCCCATGACCAGAGAAAATGGAAAAAACGGACAAAGACCAGAGACTCGAAGTACTGCTTCATTTCATAGACAATGAAAACATTTGGATGCTTATTGTAACCTAAGCCAAGCCTCTTGAACCTTTAAAAAGTAGCCAGCCTCCTAAGAGCACCTTTTTCAAAGGATATTGATATCATTTATTCTCAGTTACTAATTAGAAATGCAGAGATTCACAAAAACTAGAAATCATAACAGCAAAATATTAACCAGGTCTATGAAGATCTTCACAACATTTGAGCTCACACTGACTTACAAGTATAAGCAATGATTTTGGAAATTCTTTTCCTCAGATAAGCCTCACTTACTGCTCAACAGAGATGAGCACAGGGGAAAATTCATGGAGATTCTAGCATGAAAATGATTTGGTGTTACATGCCAACATATGGAAAATTCTTTTCCTGACTTCGTAGAAACTAATGTTTAAGGGTAGACTTAAACTGTCTGTGCATCTCTTGAATCTTCTTTTCAGTCTAAATATCCAAGCCAATAAAAACGTACATTAAACACAAAACATAAGAAAGCAAAAAAAACAAATGTGCACTTTTTTTCAGCAGCAGCCCATAAGGATCTCATCATGGGAGATACTTTGGATCCCATGCTGCTTGAGTCACTCAATGCAAAAACTTCAGCAGCTCTTATGGACAAGCTACTCAGAGATGTCTCAAATGTTTGAACAAAGATAAATGTCTAGTTAACCATCTGAAATACTGCAGTACTAAAAGAGTGCAAAGTTACAATACCTTATAGTATTCTGAAGGATCAATGACCAAGTGACATCTTGCAAAAGGACCCTTGGGGTTTTTCAGCAAAGAACACCAATGCTCAGCATAATTTGCTGAAGAAAAAAATAAAGAGAAATTCATCACATTTCCTTATCTTTCTTGTGCCATGTTTAGTTATGCTGACACATAAATGCAGTGCAACAATACAAATGAGAGAATTGTGTGCATTTAAGGGAGTGGAGAAACTACATGCAGTCACCGCACATGTATTTCTACTCCTTGATTCAGAGACATGCAGTCATAAAATCAAAAGTCGTATCTTATTTTCATTTACTCATTTACATGGAATTGTGACAGCTCTTTCCATTTGGGGACCCTAAAGCTAAGTTAAACATAAGGCTAAATAATACTACAAGATACAAGCTGTCTTTGCTGATAATACAAACTAATCACTATTTTTCCCAATCTTCCAGCTTAGGACTCTTTTACAATCATCCCCTAAACTTCCAGTTCAATTTGATGGGAAATCAGTGCTTGTATGTATACATACTTGCAGATATTAATTATTAATTTGACAGTCCTGTAAAAAATCTTCAATGCCACACTACAACTCTTGCAAGCCTGTTGCAATGTAAGCAGACACTGCTCATCCTGGCAGAACCCAACCATCTGGCTTATTAATGTGCTTACCACTTTCAATGCTGATACTGCAGGGGTCTTCCAGGTTTTCTGCTCGGTCTGTGCAGGTGGACTGAGCTTTCCACGTGTTAGCAAAGGCAGATCCTGTAGCCTCTATCAGCCCACTGTTTGTTCTAAAGTCATCACCTTCCCTTCCATTGAAGTTTCCACAAAGACCTACTCGAAAACAAGGTAAAAGTTTTACATAATCATTACTTATTCTCATACTAAAAGGTCAAAGGAAAAGGATAACTGATCACAAACACTAGAAGCAGCTGATTATTCCACCTCAATATTAATGCATACTATAAATATTGAAGTTTTAAAAGCCCTGTTTTAAATATTCAACATCTTCAAGAATAGTCATCGTGAAGATATCTATGCTTCAGGAGATCCCTAACCTGTATTTTTTATGCTTTCTGATGATATTGAAATCACAAAGTGCACCAAAAATCTAGTTTTGTGGGTAGTTAAAAATTAAACTGAATACAAAATTAAGGAATATCCTAAGAAACATATATGTATTGGCACCAGAGTGATAGGTCATTTCAATATCAAAAAAATAAAAACACATTTCCAGTTTCCTTGAGTCGATTTTCATTCAGTTTTCTCCTCTTGAGTCAACAAGTATCATGAGTTATCACTCATATAAAGAATACATGACTATTCAGCTGTGGAACAGCAAGGCTTTGCTTTCCATTTGCATAGACACTTGCCTTGAAGTTTTCCTTTAACTGATTGATCCGCAGTCACAAACAGCTGCATGACTCTAAACAGCTGGATCTGCATCTGAAGCCCAAAAGAAGTTTGTACAACAAAGTAGTTGGAAGACGGCTTGAATACTGAGAAGCTGGCTGAAAAACAAAACATGAATTGTTGTAGTAGACGCACACACACAGGCTGCCAAAAGAAACACTTCTTACAAGATTCTAATGTATCACCTGTCATGAAAACTCTGATACCAGGATCAAATCAATATATTTTTCCTTTAAAAATCACTGACCCACTAGAGATGATGCTGGTCCTCACTAACTTAATATATTGATTATTTGTAATGACTCACCTCTGGGATCAGAACCAAATGGGCATGTCCACACCATGTAGCCAGATTTGGAAAGTGGTCTTTACAGGCAAGTTAAATTATCTACATTAAATTTAGTTCATGACAATTTCCCTTTCCTAAGCTAAATGCCAAAGTATATTCAAGAGGTATGAAAAAAGTGAAGGGACATTTTTTTCAATCATCCACTGCATACAGAGTCAGTCTGCCCATGAAATCCTCAGATGACTATTAAACCACATTCTTCCCCAATTTGTTCCTAAATCTGAATGAATTTGCTATGCCACTCTTCCACTTTTGCCTCTAAAAAACCACATCCCTACAGAGAAGTCAGGTATGTGATACCTGGCATACAAGGCTGTGTCCCTTACCTGACACATGGGGCACATTCACTGTCATCTCATTCAGGAGCACACTGCCGTCTGATCTGAAAACCACCACCTACATAATGGCAAATGGAATCAATGAGGTTCCAGGGACTGAGAGGAAAAGGAACTAATACAACAAAAATTAATAGGAAGGACATTATACACATTTAGACTGTGTCTAGAAGTCCAAAGTTTAGAAAGGAAGAATCTGCCTGAAAATTGAATATGGCAGCGACCCTATAGGTACAATTATGGTTTTGTCTTGCTATTCAGTGTTTCTCTTACACCTGCCCACAAGAATTCATAGCAGTAATGAAATGCAAAACTCATTAATATGGGCCACTTTGGTTTCAGCAAGTAGATGAAAATATTAGGTCTTCAGGATCTGTAGCAAGTTCTTGTTCCTTATTAAAGCACACTCCACAGGTTCTGTGTAATGGTTTAGTATGATTCTGATATGGTAAGAAAGCAGTTTATTAAACTTCCTCATAAAATGCTAGTCTGTACATACAGAACAATAAAATTATTGGCTTCTGATCTGGTTTTCTTATATCCTAGTTATGCTGGCAAGGACATGGAAGTCCAGAAACATGTGAGGAAAATCATGTGTATATGTATGTAAATTATGTATAGATATAGTCTATATATTCTCATAAACAAACAGAATGCTAAAGTAAATATTTGAGAAGGTTGGGTTGCATCAACATTCAAAGAAGGGATTTCTTCTGAAAAAGACTCAATTAGATCTATAAAATTATATCTGAATTAAGTAAAATATTATGAGGGGAAGAAGGATGGTACTCTTGTCTCCAAACACCTGGAATCCTGTGAGAATAATCACATCGCACAGAGCAGAGAAAAAAAGAAGGGGAGCTGTCAGCTCTTTTGAATCTCATCTTTTGGTAAGTTTAGGTCTACTTTGAATTCTCGAAGCTGAAACCAGCATTGTTCTTCAGCCTGAGGTGCCTTATCTATCCACAAGAATGACCCCAGAAGAAATAACTATTCCCCCTCATTAAGGGAAATAAGCTAATTTTCAACATATCTAGCAGAATTCACAGAACAACACTTACATTTTTCTTGTTATCCACTAACAGCACAACAGTCTTCAAGCAGGTCTGCTTGTCTGTGGAGCCACAGGGAGCCAGTTCTGCCAGGAGAGCATAACTCTCATTTGCAGTACCCTACAATCACAGGGAAATTAATGTCCGTTAGTCAAATTAAAAAATCTCATGAGATGATTTCCACAACAAAGACTAAATTATCAGTTACAATAACTTTCCTGGCTCAACAATATTTTCATCATTCTCTAGAAGAGCAGACACCAGATATTTTACGGACAGATGAATGAAACAGCTGCCTACCTCTTTTCCCTATCTGACTTTGACACTCAGAAATAGCTATTACAGAAGTGGCCAAGAACTTCTAATCCTGAGACCTTTCGATTTCTTATATACAAACGACTCCACTGGATAATGACAGCATAGGCAGTCTTCTGTCTCACTGAGTTAATTGCCCATTGCTTCCCCCTAGGGCTATTACAGCAAATCCTGAATTTTCTAGTACAACTTTCAGCATTTCTGCTTCTGTCATCCTATGGAAGTGGAATAGAACAGTGATTCCCAACTCATACATATCAGCCCACAGACACTTGTTTTACTCAGCCCCACAGTACACAGTACCTTGGCCAACACATAGTAACAGTCTCCATGGAAGGTGTATTTCTTCCCATCAAAGGTAGTAATATGGGAACCTCCTTCCACTGAGCATATGCCTGGACAGGGTAAATCTTTGCAGGTCCATCTGCCTGAATTGCAGGTGCTATAAACAGACAAATAATACAAAAAGTGCTTGTAGTTACTACAGGAGCTGAGAGCACTGAAAGTATCTGTATATTTAGCAAACAGCAAGATATCCCCAGGTGTTTTAAAATTATATCCTTGACCATTTCCTTGAGATTTTCCCTCTGACATATGCCATAGATTCAAGAAAACTTCTCAGAAATTTTATTCTATAGACATGTAACATAAACATAAAATTCTGAGAGTTTTCAGGACATCTCCTATGACCAAGTGGAAGTTTGAAAAATGCGGACTCATTTACAATCATTCAAAGAAAGGTGTACAACAACCAGGATCCTTACCATTCCTCACATTCATTGGAAATGCTTTCTCCAGGTGCATAGGTCTTTCCACTGAGTTTGCAGTGGCACTGGCTGACAGGGATGCAGCCTTTTTCACTGATGTCATCAAACACAGTGCCTATAAAACACAACATTAACTATTCCAGCTCTTTTTGGAATAAGCAATTTCCACAGAGGAAAAACTCTAACTTGCCACACAGGCTGAGCTTATCAAAACTGTGAAGAAGACTGTTTCTACTTGTAATATAAGACACATGGAAAGCACTTCTATTCAGCTTTGAAAATCCAAGTATGTTCATTTATATAACTATACACAGATAAAAAGGTTATTGAAAGCATGTAAAAACAATCTCAGAATGGTACATGCTTAGATTTTTAATCCTTTAGGCATACTGTGAAGACTATCAGTGTAATCTTCTTTCCTAAGTTTAGCAGTAAGCCTGAGAATTTCACTCACTGTCCTTCATTGCCACTCTCTGGGCAAATGATGTCCTTTGCCTCAGTATTATTCAACCTAAAAAGCATGAATTACTATATAATATCAGAAGCCTACTTGTTGAGAATTAAAAAGAAGGTTTATTACCTGTCATTGTGTTAATATGTTTGAACTATAATTGGTTAATTAATTATTTATAACCTCCTTAAAATTTTTACAGTTCTGTTCCTCTAGGGGGTAAAAAAATGAGTAGCAGTACTCATTTCTAAGATATAATTCAACTACATGTAGTATTTTAGTATGGCTTCCTTAGCCAGGGCTCTTGGTTTCGTCCCACATGCAACAGCTAGAATAACACTTGCCTTCAGGGCAGAAACAACCATCCATGTAGTGCTCCTCACAAAGGCTGCTGATCTCCAAGTGTGAGCATGTATCCATACAGGGTGAGCTGCTTTCTCTATAAACCATGGTAGGAGGACAGGTCTTGGCTGAAAGAATAAGAAAAACACCAGGAGTTATTTGAGTGTTAAGTTCATCATTCCTGAGAAACCACAGATCACATACCCTATTCCCTTCAAGTCAGTGGTGTCTCAAGCCAGACTCCACATGGCAAAGCATGTTCATCTGTTTCTGAAGAGCTTTCCCTGGATTTTGTATTTACTTTATATTTACTTCTTTTAGTTTCAAATAGATCAAATTATTCCCATCATCTGCCACATCAGATCTCAGTTTTTTAATGGGAACAGAATTTCTACTTGCTGAAAAAGATTTCTTAATAGCAAGAGCAATAGAAGAAGAAAACAGGGAGAAGTTTTTTTTTCTGCTACTGGTATGAAATTTACAATACATGCCAACAGTTTTGTAAAGAAGTAATGAATTTAAATTTCATGGTACTATATCCATGAAACATTTGGATCTTTGTAAAATTTATGTATCTCCTTACGGCAAAAGTTCTGTGTCCTCCATTCTCCTGGGTGGCCTCCTGCGTGCGAACACTGGCGGGAATACTCAGAGATGGTGCTGCAGAGGCAGAAGGAGTCCTCCTTCCCATTACAGGCACACTTGTCCTGCATGCAGGCTTGGATGTACATTTCCAAATTAAGACGTAGCCGACAATCAGCAAATGCAGGGGAAGTCAGCAACTTCTGACACTCATCACGCTTAGGAGGAAAAGGAATCATGTTTAAGAAATTTGCAAGTATCTGAGCTTCTGGACATTTCCTGTCTTGCAAAAAAACCCTGTTGTCTTCTGAACAGTTATTCAAGAAAGGAAAAAGTAACCATTTATCCAGAAAGGGACGGTCTTCCCAGCTCCTTCCAACTAACTCTCTGTAGCACAGGGATGTCTCCATGTGTCCATGCAAGTGAAGTTCACCACTAGGAATACTTACATGCCCATTACAGCTTGGAAGAGCTTGAGTTTCATCGGGATCTTCACATTCAGCATTGGGTTTGCTGATCTTCTGCAAATTCCCATATGTAATTGGGTTGTAGCTTGTATCTATGAGAAAAAAAAAGAGAACTTGCTGAGACCCAAAAATTGACAAGCATCTGACACCTGGGACTCTACCAATCAAGTGAAATAGTTACTATGGTACCAAATATGCCTGTTAGACACAAGTATCTGCTCTGAATGCTGTCTAACTGTGCTTTAAAATGTAAAGGAGAAACAAGGAAAGAAGGTTAATAAAGAACAAAAAGATTAATCTGGAATAGAATAAACTTATATCAGGAATGCAGCACTGGAACTTAATGTTTTGTCTGGGGCCATCACAGAAATCTCTTAAGCAATATTTGCTCTCCTGTGATATTTCTATGCACAGTGCTTGTCAGCCTGTCATCTGCTACAACTGTCAGTATGGTGGGATGGCTCACCTCTGTTGATGAACTCATTGTAGATTGGAATTCCATTGTAATCCCCACAGAGACCACAGGTATGGTTATTAAATTTGTTGTCCAGCTCCACCTAAGTAAAGAAAAGAAAAAGGAAAACCATAAAAGAATCAACTTTTTTTCTTCCTTTTTTCCCCTTCTTTTTTTTTTTTTTCCTACTGAAATAGAGAAATATCCCAGGAAACCCAGGAAATACCAATAAAAAGTACTTTGATCATACATACCATCAGGGCATCCTCCTGGTTCCACATCAGAGTCATGCCTAATTTGGCATAAATCTTGGTGTAAATGTCATTGCTCTCAATGACGACACCAGAGCTGTAGTAAGGTGTCTTCACACTAGGAAGAAAATCAGAGAGTTTGCATTAGCTAGGAAACATAATGGCTGATGTGAATGTCTATAATAAGACAAATACCCTAAGGAATAGAGAAATTAGTCTGACTACCTCATCCTAACTGCACAGGATGCCTTGTTTTAATAAGGGATAAAGTCCTCTCTCTCTGACACTTGGGATGATAACTCACTTGAAAATTCAATTAAATACCAGAGGAAAAGCCTACCCAACTGTTTGGTCTCTTTAATTGAAAAAAAACCCAAAATGTCAGATGTCTTCAACTTAATCAAAGGAAAATCCATCATCATTGTGGTATTAACAGAGGATATTCAAACTTTCACTAATAATTTACATCACTGAAAGAAGCATAAATGAAAGTTTTCTTTGCCAAAATATTTCATAGCCTTTTCAGAGAGCATCAGTGTTCCATTGCAAGGAACTGCCTCCCCAAGAGAAAGTTTAGAAAGCATAGGCAGATACAGGGACTGCCAACAAAAAATTGAAAAGAAAAGAGCATGTTAAGAGGAATTCAGTAGTTCTTTCAGTAGTAAGTGACTTAGTTTATAGTGGACAGGACTGAGCTTGTTAATGGTGATACTTTGCAGAGGGCTCAGCATAGATATCTTTGTGTGGTAACAATTCAGTTCAGTCAGATCTCTTCCCTGTTCTTTTATGTCTGTCTTACAAGTCAAACTGAACTGCTGAATTTCATTCAGCAATAAAGGGGTTGTGGCAGGCATCCTATAAAATCTGGAGAACTAGAGTCTGTTCAAACAGAAGTAATGTAACCTGGAATCCAGTCAAAATAACAGGTTCATTTTCTACAGATTTGTCAATATAATTGCTGTCCATCAGGATTCATGCATGTGTATGCACATCTCTTAACTAGTCTCTTGATTGGGTGACTTTTATCTCATAATTTCCTGACACTGGGGTTTTCCCAACTATTTACCTCAGGCATTTTTAACATGGCCAAATGACTTACACATCTAAATACCAGGTGCAAACTCAGAGATCATTATTTCTACTTTCATCAATGAAGTCCTGAGAGATTACATTTTTCAAGAAGAATTATAAAATGTTGGGCATCTTTTCAGCTTTTAGATATCACAGCATGGAATATTTATCTTTTTTTTCTAATAGTAGGACATTCAATTAATCAGTGGATCAGGTACAATAAGGCTAATCCATACACTTTTCTACTCCACAGTTTCCACTTCAATACTGTGAAATGCTATTTTACATGACAATTGATCACTTGTAATTTCAAGATTAATATGAAAAATTAAGTTCTACAAAAAACTAAATTCCCCATGCAGCAAAAAACTGTTCAGAAGGGATCTATTGTTTTGTGAACATTATCTAAGACAAAAAAAAAGGCTTGATTTAAGAGAAACCATTTTTAAAGGATTTCTAACTTGTTTTTCATCGAGTTTTCCAGTTTCATGGAGTTTTTTTTAAGACTTGAGTACACAATAAAGCACTCCTATAGTTTGGGGCAAGAATGCATTTTTTATAACTCTCTGTCATTTTCTTATGCATTCTGATATATCTTTGGAAAACTCAATGTTACTTTCAGTCTTTGAACATATTTTCATCGCAGTGGCTTTCAAACTTTAGAGCAAAAGCTGAATTCTGGGCAAAACCACATTCTACAATGATAATTAAAAAGTTCGTTTTTCTTCAATTATGCTAGAACATACTAATTAACGTATGAGTTGTTTCACTTGTTTCAGAGAGTATAAACGCACACACTGAAAGGATAAACTAAAGATAAGGAAGACTAGGTTAAGACACTACTTAGCATCAGTAATGGTGTCAGACTAATTTCTTGTGTAATCATGTTACAGGAGGAGAAAACTGCCACTGCTTACTGTGAAAAGGTACATATTGTCACATATAAATTAGTGTAAACTTTGACATGTGTTGTAACTCCAAAATCCCCTGAGGAATGGCCATCAGATCTTAAAGAATTATTTATGAAGATCAGAAAAAAACCCCACCTTTCTTCTGTCACAAAATAAGAGGAAAAGACCACAGAGAAATGCATTTCATTTTCAAGGATTTGCTAGACCATCTGTTCAGGTAAACTCAAGATGGTTCCATGAGACAAATGAAGCTCTCTCATTTTAAGACAGTGAAAGATCTGGCTCATGAGCTGCACTGTTTTCTGCACAACTGGAAGAACAATTCACTCAAACCTGTTCCTGACTTGCATTTAAATAATCCCCTATGCCAGGGTAGAAATGACAAATAATACTAAAGCCCCTCTCCAAAGCAATTTTAATGCTGAATTTCAAAAGAATTCTTTGTTAGTTAGTTTGTTTGTGGAAATGCTTTGCAGCAGTTTCCATAATGGTACATAGACAGTTGTGTAAAGAATCAATCTGGCTTTTATCTTCACAGCCCATTTCTCTGAAATACCATTATATTAAAAAAACTTACATCCGCCCATCCACCACAACCAGATTTGGTTTGAGGTAGACCTTAATATCCTTGATTTTCAACAGAATATACAGGATCTCAGGGTGGCCATTGCTGTTGAGAGCACGCTGGATGTGGACAGAGAACTCCTTGTAAGCCTCTCGGCAGTCAGAAACAAAATTATACTCGCAAATGCCAGGGAATTGGTAGACGTCTCCATCAAAGGTTTTGAAATGGTTGTTTCCCCAAGTGCTGCAGACATAATGGCCATGGCTTCTTGTCCTTCCTGTTAAGTGATGAAAAAGAAACAGAGATGAAAATAAGTGTAATAAATGATCTATTGTGAAAAGAGGTAAGTCTTCCATTTTGTAGTAGAAAACACTTGCAATTATGTGCACAGTGATTCCATAGATTTCAAGCCTGATCAAGTATCTGCCAGTTCAGCAGAAAATACGTAAATCTCTAATGGAAAACAAGATAATAATAAATAATTCTGAGACCAGGGAATATCCTATAATCCTCACTGAGGTGAAGGAAATTATCTGCATGAGGTGGGGAAACTTAACACTGGCCCCTTACAAGATGGTACACCAGTGCAACGGAACTTCTGTGCCACGCATATAATTTTGTTCTGAATAGCAGTATTATTTTTATCAATATCAAATATTTCCAAGAACTACCTTCTTCCCTGATGCAATGTGTACTAGAAACAAAACAGTTAGGAAACCAAGAGAGTGCTACCTACTCTGGAAGGCAAATAGTCTAAGTGTTATGAAAGGGTTTGTGCACAACAGGGGATTTCAGGGAATTACTTCTTTCCCTAAAAGCAGTAGTGATTTCTATGACTACAGGATAGAAATTCTTCAGAAGATAGGCCATAAAATAACCATGGTAGGAGGGAAGAAAAAAAAGTTTTTGCAATAGCAAAATATGAAGATGATTTGTTCCTTTCCCTGCCATCTATACCAACAAATTATACAAATTAACACAACATCTGATAAATCTCGAGATACTGTAGATTAGGGGTGAACCATAAAAATTGAGCATCCTTGGGAATCTTAACATGTCTCTCATCATCACAAGATTTTCTTGCAGCATTTAATACGAGAAAGCAAAACTGCTACAAAAATCTCTAGGTTATTGTACTTTGGTGGTATCAATCACACCAGATACAACCAGCTGAGCTGGAACGCTACCCTCCCCAGAAGGAAGGCTGCACAGAGATCCTCCCAGAGCTCACAGCTGAGAGACCAAATACAAGGTAATGCTTTCCTCCCATTGCTGAATTCAAGACACAGCAGACCAAGTTCAATAGCCCAGACTTCACCACTGGATAAAAGTCATCATCTATTCCTCTAAAAAACAGTTTTCTGTATTAGTGCTCCATTTCATCACTTCAAAGTTAATAGCAAATGCAGTAAGTTCGAACTTTTGCAAAAGAATTAATAATGTCCTAAATGATAAAACTAGCTTTGTTCGATGTTATTACATTCATTTTTGAAGAATAATTTATGTTGTTCCAAAGTAACAGAAGACACAATTATCCACTTCCTTCATAACCGTAACAATGAACCTCTCAAACTCGTACAGTTGCTTTCTGCCAAGTAGTTGCCATATCTAAGAAAGACTCAATGCATGGAAACAAAAGTAACATTGAAAATATTTTCCAAGAACATCAAAATAGAAATCAATGCAGTAGATATAGGCGCTGACCTCTCCAAAGAAAGCAGTATCTACCTATTTTGGCTGAGCCATGCAGCCTCAGTATTTGAAAACTTAAGAAATTTAAAGCATCTTAAAATTCCAGTGCATTATTTAAACGCACTGCCTCCTTCTGGCTCTGCAGCAGTATTTTAATTCTCTCCCTCTTTTCCCAGAGGCAATCTGCTACCATTTCATCTCTAGAGCTTACCCTTTTTTATTTCATTAGCAGAGGAAAGAGCCAGCCAGAGTAGGAAGAGGCTGGCCGCTCTTAGCCCCATGGTGGCTAAGGTGGGTGAATGGAAACTTCACTGAAAACTCGGCTTTTTATAATACTCACTGATGCAATTGATTGTATCACAGGGGAGGAGATTCCAAGGGAGGAGGCAAGAGGAGGGGTAAAAAAACAGGTGTGATATTTACAGAAGATAAGAAGTAAACAGACAATCATTTTTCACCATAAATGAAGGAATTCAGCACACAGGAAACAGTACAATATTGATTCAGTAATCATGCAACTTTTTATTGCTCTATTTCATCTACAGGATGCTCTGCTTTTAAATCCTTCAAATGCTCACGCCAAGTTTAACCTTCAGTAACTCCAATAAAAAATAATGAATTTTGGGGTGGCTGAAAAAAGAGATCCCTTGAAGAAATTTTAAGGCGAGATCCTTAAAAACAATGACACCCTTAGAAACAATGGCTTCAAAACCAATGAATTTGTAATTTTTCATCATCACATAGAACGATTTCTGTAAAAATTAAGTGATAGTTGTGAATCTCCTTGTAGTTAACAGTAACCCTTACAAATAAAAATAGTACATCATGTATTGTAAAACTATTTTGCAGGCAATTATTGGATACCTTTAATTTGTAAAGCTCTGGGGAACATCTAAACCAAAATACTGCCCATACTGCAGATTATGCCCAAAACCTAATTGAGGCAGGGTGACAAGGTAAGTTCAAGGAATTTTCTGTAAAAGAGGTGCTCTTTCAAACTTTGTCATGGTGCAAAAGAAAGTCCATCAAAGTTGTAGAGATTCTCACATGATAGTAAGCTTCAGAAAAAAAGGAAAAAAAAAAAAAGGAAAAATGGGAAAACATTAATGTCCATAATCCCTCTAAACATTCTTGCTCATTCTTGCTTACTTTCTACATAAATGATAAATGTACAGTTTGCTGTCCCACACCAGATCCTACAAAAGCTACAGGGTCAGCTTTGCTTTGTGCAGAAAAAGATTAAGAGGGTCCTTGGGAGGAGAGCAGAAAACAGAACCAGGAACCTGTTCTGAATGCTGCTTCAGAAACACAAGATTTCCACATACACCTTCTGTGCTGAAAAGTTCCATTGAGAAGGTGTTTCTGCAACTGTCTTCAGAAGACAAAACACAGGCTTCTTGAGGTAAAGCACACTTACTTCAAGAGATCTTTTAAAACATCTGTTCCATAGCACTAACATCGTTTACTTCTTAAAGCTCCCAGGCCAGGCTCTAGATTTCCTCATAAAAGATTTTCAATGTAGTGTCCAGAAATCTCTAATCCTCTTAATCATTTAGTGTTTCTTACTTTCATTGATCATAATACAAATAGAATATTTATATTTTCCAAAACACCAAAGACATTTTTTATTTAGCCCTTTCCACTGTTCTAGTCAGCAAAAAACATCCTTTTATCATAAAAGTATGTTCTTTAGCTGCTATTTTCTTTGATTTAATATTTTTATCTCAACTATAGCCATGCCTCTACCTGAACATCTTCCTGGTTTTCCTCAGTACATCTCAAAAGGTTTTAGATTTTCTTCTTTCTCTATTCAAGAATATAGATTTGCACTTCACTTACCCTTACATAGTGTATCACTCAACAAACCTGACTGCAATTAAGTACTAGCCCTTTTCTGCTTTATGAATCGATCACTGGAAGAATACAATTTTATTTTCCTTCTCGGAAAATAAGAATAAACCCAGTAATAACCAGTTAGAACCAACTATTTAGAGAATAAAAGAAGAAACACTGTCCATGGAGACCTTTCCTCAATGGTTACTTCAGCAGACCTAACTTCTTAAGACACTTCAGAGACATCTCCAAACTTGACATTTTCTGTCTTTTACGCCACCAAAACTCTTAGTTTGGAAATGTTTTCTTAAAATGCTTAGAAGATTCTTAAAGGACTCTATTTTGCACCTTTCTTTTCCTCCCCTGTGTTTTTCTAGGTAGTCTCCTGGCTAGAATTATTGTCTCAGAAAAAAAGTGTTGCAATTACTTAATTCCTATACAATCATTACAAACTGCAACAGGAGGTCCATGTACACAGCAAACCTGATAGCTTTTTAGATTAAATTGGATGTATGTGTTCACAGGTGTAAGTTGGAAATGTGCATATTTTCCATTCAGGTTTCTTTGTCACAAAACTTCTAATCTGGAATCAATCTCATTCATTTTTTGGGACTGGGAAGGGTAATCATCTTCCAACTAAAGTTGCACCATCCTTCAGTTCAATATGCTGGTATTTTTATAATTTTAATATATTCTGTGCGAGAGAAGAGCTATTTTCAGCAAAGCACCTCTAAATTTTAGTGACTGATTTACTCTGCTCCAGCTTTGTCCTCCCTGTACAGGAAGCATGATTCCTTCTTGAGCTATGAAGTTAAACAGGGCTATTTTCATTCTCCAGTCATTGCTTCTCAGAATGACCAACAAATTCCCATTGTTCCTTTTTCTGACATATATGTGGCTTGTTGTGACATCCCAAACTGGAGAACAAGGGACATCAACATGCCTTTAAGCACTGAGACCACTCTTACAGAACTTGCACTTGAGCTTATATGGCTGTGATGATCTGAAGAGCAGTAAATACAGATCCTTATCTTCAAAAGTCCTAGATATTTGTACTTTTGCTAGCATAAGAAAGTGTCCTAAACTACACTGTCTCTGTTTCCTTATTGCCAGAAGGATAATGATCCTGTCTACCAGCTGCTTTATATGTCTTTCAGAAATAATCAGCCTTTGAGGTAGACATCATAGCCTGTTTTATTTCTTGCTCAGCTACCTTAAAGTTTTTTGGACTACACATTTTAATACAGAAGAATCTTACTGGTAATGCACAGATAACATCCATATGTGTGCATTAATTTATTTACTATAAATTGTTTGAGAACCTGAAGTAATGTATCATTTTGCAACAAAGTTAATTCTGCTTTATCATTAGCATATCTACCCTAAGCTTACATCTGTTATCTGTATCTGAGTTGACTTTTCTGTGGAACTTCATTCCATCCCTTGCTTCTAATCTCCTTAATCAGAAGACACCTTCCTCTTTCCAAAATCAGGTGTTCAGGTGTCTTTATTACCAAAGATACTACTCACAATTCTACATGCTATCACTGTGCAAGTGGCTTCAGAACTAGCAACAATAAGAAAGGATTTCATATTTAGGTTCCACAGGTGAGTATTAACAGAGATGTTTTTTTAAAAGTTCCTGAAGTCCATGAGTAGCAATACAACTTCCCACAATCTTTCACTGTATGTTTGACCTAGGACTTCCAACATCACCGCTACAAAAGTCATTGCTAAAATCCAAAGCTTTAAAAAGAAAAATTGCTTGCATGGCAAGTGTGTTTGTTATAGAAGCAGATGCAGAAGGAGACATAAAAAATGTTTTGAGTCATGTTTATGTCAATGCATTGTTTCCCTACCCTTAAACTTTTATGAGACTGTTTCCAATCATTCCTCAGCATAGCTAACTTTTAATGTTCATTTAGTTACAGTGTAAATTTATTTTGCAATGTACTTGTTGCTAAAAACAGAATCTACATGGAAGATTATCTTCATTCTGAATTACACTGCAGAGCAAAATGGCTTATATGTATAATTTATATAACTTACAGATAAAATTCAACAGAGACTTGTCTAGGGTTATGGTTTTAGGAAGAATAAATAATTTTTAAAACATGTGGGGTGTGTTTCTATTGGTTAACATACCAAGGGGAAATCTAATTGCAGTCTTGCCACAGCAATCACAGGATGACAACTGTACAAATACCTCAGAAAGTACAATTACACTTGGTGACTGAGTTCTTTTCCATACCTGCTTTTGTATTCCTGACTTGTTGATCACAGGCTGCCAAACCAAGAAGCAATGGTCTATCAGTAATGTTGTTCTGCAGAAGTAGCTATAGTATTTTTTTCTGCTACTCTTCCACCTGCCAGAATTTTACCAGAGCACACAGCCTTACACATGACCATACAGCTGCACAATACACGAATCACTCCTTTTGTTTCAAGAACAGAGATAGGTTGTCTGAACTCCCTTGGCACCCATTCTAAAACAGCTCTGGTAAAAACCAGTCAGATTATGAATTAAGAGATGTATCATACACAATCACTGTACTTCCTTGGCTGAGACATTTAAGCCCTCTATAGCACATCTTGACAAAAACTTAACAAGCAAGAGAGACAAGCAGCAGAAGGCTGAACAGTGCATGAAAGAGTGTCAAAGCAATGGCATAGGAGTAATGGGGATGAATTTCATTTTGACATGCATGCTGCCAACAGATTAATCCCAAATTATCAACATAAAAGGATCCAATATTTAGATGGATGTAAAACTGGTATAAAATTACTAAAATTACTAATTATTTTATATTTTTAAAAAATTAGAAACAAGTGGCAAAAAGCATGCCTATAACCAATTCATTGCTCTCCCAAACTTCTTAATGGGGAGTCACTACTTACCTATTTTTACGGAAAGAACTTTACTACACAGAGCGTTCATTTAAATGTTTTCAACAGTCAAGCTTTCATTTAAGGTAGCGTTACAAAATTCCACATACTTTTGATTGATCCTGGGTCCCTTCTGGAATCAGGCTAGTACTATGCAATTAATTAATTAATCCTATCATTTTACCCTAAGGGATTTGATTTCTGATTGTACTAATCTCAACTCTACCACTAATTTCATCACTGTGACCTTGAGCAGCCTTTGGGTTAAGTGCATTACTTTTCATTCCAACAAATGCAATAGTGAAAGGTATCTGCTGATGCTGGCTGGAATATAACATTCTCTCATGCCCTTCCTTAAGTGGTTCAGCATAGAAATTTTAAGAATAGCATCCATTTTCCAGTCATACTACTTCCTTCTTTGGAAGCTCAACCTCTGAGACTAAAGTTGCAAAACATTTCCTTCTCTTCCAGTTAGGTACAAGTGACACACACATGACACACAGTTACTGAAGATTAGAAAGGGATGTAGGAAATAGTAACTTCAACTAGTAAGCTTTCTTACCAACACTAAACTTCTAGAAATCTTTAGTCTGCAAAAAGCCTCAGCACAGCAGCTTCTACATCAATACACAAGGAAAAATACTTGATGATTTAAAATAATATTAGAGCAGTTCTCCTTTGCTCAGTCATCTGTGGGATTTACTACAGGGAAATGGATTGAGCCAAGAAGAGATGGCATGGAAAAGGCATCAAGGGAATTACACTTCACACACCTTTCACTCTGGTAATTTTACCCCAGGGGAGTGGGATTTTCCAAATCTTTTATTTCCTCTGTAGGAAAAACTGGGGAAAAAATATTGGCAAAATATGATTTTTTTTTTTTTCTCTGTCCTCTGGAGAGGATTTTTTCCTGAAAATACATTTCACTAAGATGCTGGGAAATATTCCAGACAAAACCTGAGTACCTAAACCTGTGCTCTCTCAATGAAGATCACATATCAAGGAGAGGTTAGAAAGAATTTAAACAAGAAATGAAGCAAACATACTTGATTTAATAGCAAATTTCCTCTACTAATATTTTCTACCACCTCCTTGTCTCAAAACTCCTATTGGCACTGAAGGTGGAACTGAAGTAAATTTGCATTTACTTAATACTTTTATATGGGAAATCAGCCTCACTGTCACAAAAAAATAGAGAGCAAACGCTTCACTCTCTCTTTCCTTTTTGCAGCAGCATATCGCTATTGCCTCCAAGTCAACATTTGCTATGAGTTATTTTTTAGCTTTCAAAACAAGAATTTTTGAAAGACGCTCCAAATACTACTGCTTAGTACAGTATATTCTTGTATTTTTCAGCATGGCCAGCCTAGTCATGTGGCTGATGGATGAAACTTTTCCCATTTTTCTCAACTCCTAATGCAATGGCTTTGTTTATGGCATGTAGTCAACAGCTCTACTGAACTGGCAGAATTTCAGAAGTTTAAGACTTAATATCAAATAGCTGAGATAAACAATATCCTGAGCCACAGTATAACTATTTTGATGGTTCCACAGGACCTTAGGAAAAGCTGAGTTCATTTGAAGTAAGAATTGCTAAGAATCTTTAGTCTTCCTCTTCTTGCCACCAAATACTACAATCCTGCTGGTCTAATTTGCTGTGTTTGCAAAAGTATAGCAAACTTACCACAGTTATGGTAAACTTTAACTTTTTTCTCTTATGATGTCAGCAGTTACGCAGTTAATAATGCCTTCTGTATTGAAGGACAGCGAACAACTACGTCAAACGCAAGAATATATCTGACTCGTATCCAAGTCTTCCAGCTGCCCTGCACATTTCCTAACAACGTTACTTTATAACTAACATTTGAATCATCAAAAAGACAATATTGTCAATACAGCACTTTATTACAGCAACATTGTGAATATAACAGTGTATACTGAAGAACACTTTGAGAGCTGATGAATTAGACAACCTGAGAAAAATTTTCCTTTACACACTTCCATGATATTTTGCATTATTTGTGTTTATTTTCCATGCACTTTCAAAAATTGAATCAGTTTACTTCTCAAGGTGTCTTTTGAAAGGGGAGAAAAAGAAAGCGAAACTAAAAAATACTTCTGAACATTCCTTCATGCTTCACCTTTTCAGTTGCTGCTTTCTCAAACGTCAAATCTCAGAAGTCAATCATCTGCACTATAAAATGCCAGTGGTGAGACTGACAGTCCATACCATCCAGTACATTAAATCGACTAGGTCTATCTACATTAAAATTTCATAAGGACTGGACAAAAAAATATTTGGAAAAAAGATCTGATTATAACTTCAAATTGTGGGGAATTAATGTTCAAAAGAACTGTTACCCAGAGCATCAGAATATCTCAGAGTTTTGATATATGCATCTCCACAAAACTCCTGTCCCAATATGTGTAACATATCCAGCATTCTGAATAAGGAGATGCCTGCACCAGGCAAGAGACAAATCTTAAAAAAAAAAAAAAAACAAACAAAAAACAAAACTAGAAAAATCAGCTGGGGAAAGCTCTGGAAAGACCTTAAAGCACCTTCCAGTACTGAAAGGGGGCCTACAAGAAAGCTGGAGAGGGACTTTTTACAAGGGCAGGTAGTGATAGAACAAGAAGGAGAGGCTTTAAGATCAAGGACAGTAGATTTATATTAGATATTAGAAAGAAATTCATTACTTTAAGGGGGGCGGAAACTGGGGCAGGTTGCCCAGACAAGCTATGGATGCCCCATGTCTGTGCGTGTTCAAAGCCAGGTTAAATGGCAACCTTTGAGCAACCTGGTCTAGTGGAAGCTGTCCCTGCCCGTGGTAGAGGGGTTGTAAGTAAATTATCTCTAAGATCCCTTCCAATCCAAACTATTCTACGATTCTATAATTTCCTGTGAGAATATAGTTGGACTGGATGTTTGTTGTAGGTCCCTCATAACTATTTTAATACCTGAATCCCTGGGCTCTGAGGCTCTCTCCTAATTTTGAAACATTTCCATTTTGCAGAGAATACTTTCTTTTTTCACTTTTCCAAAGACCAGGAAAGGAGGAGTGAACATGACTCTAAAGTGCAGAAATTAGAGGGAATTACTGATGAAAAGAGGGAGGAGAGATGTGATCTCATTTAATCCATACATTTGATATAAAATATAGCTCATGGGAATAAAAAGCCTATGGATATAAACCCAATTTTTTTAAGGTTCCTTACAAATATGCTTCTCAGATCATGTAAAGAGAAAGATTATTAAAAAAAAAAAAAAAAAAAAAAAAAAAAAATTAANAAAAAAAAAAAAAGCTGAATTTTTATCTTGACATGGAAAGTAAGACTGAGCTGAACATACCACAATAGAATGTTGCTGATGTGTAAGAGCATGAAGAACATGGACAATTGAGTACAATCCTCTTTCTCTGCCCAGTCTGAAGAACAGTTATTCTTCTGGCAATGCTTACGTAGGTTAGAAACATTATAGAGGTAAAAGTATTTCATAAAAACTCTGTAAGAGATGTTTGCTGTAGGCAAATAGCTTAATAAAAATGTTAAATCAAAAGCAAGTCCACAAGATAAGTGATAATATCTTCTCTGTACTTTCCCAAGACAGAGATCAGAGTAAAGTTTACAGTTCAGAGCAGTGTTTCATCAATGTTTCATAAAGTGTTGCTGTAGTCCAGAAAACCTGTAATTACATACAGAGAATCTTTATTTTTCCAGCTGTGATGGGTTCAGCTTGGCTGGCTGTGAACCCTCATCCAGCAGCTCTCTCACTCCCTCTCCTCAACAGGACATTTTTCCTTCCTCTCTCTAACTGCTGCACAGCATTTTAGGCTTTCTTAAATATATTTCCAAATACATAAATATATTTCCAAGCCACCAGTGTGGCTGATGGGCTCAGCTGTGTGCTGTGGTAGGTCTGAAGCCAGCTGGCAGTGTCTGTGTCTGGCACAGGACTGTCCAAGCCTCTTCCTACAGAGGACCTCCTGCAGTTCCTCTGCCACCAAAATCTTACCATGTAAACCCACACACCTGTACATAAGTTATTACAGAACATCACAGAGGGCCATATGATTAACAAAACATCTTTTTCTAGTATTTTAGGCCAGACTGAAAATGTTTATCTGTAAACTAACAATGCAATTAGGCACATACTCTGAAGGTATTGAACCCAAGTGCTAATACTGTCTGACAAGAGTGGGATGTTCTTCTGTAAATTACCCATCATTCAAAAAAGGCGCTTAAAACAATAAAAATTATTTTTAAATGGTAAGACTTTAATGTAGAATCATTACAAAGTGCCCACTATATCTTAGAATATTACAGAAATGGAAAGACTGAGAAAGGCACATAAGCTTGTGAAGAAGACTATTGTAATAAAACAAAAATGTAAATCACACTTATAGACATTACCTGATCAGTTATTGTTTTCTGTTAATATTACATGCATTTGGGAGTAAACTTTTCCCTTTCTTTGCAAGAAATTTATGGGAATACAGATATGTCAAAGAAAAGCCTGTTTTTCAACTATTTTGTTTCATTTCCTAAATTTTTTTTTTTTTTTTCATTTTGTCATCACAGGAATGTTTTTCAATTGAGTCATTAAAATCAAAGCAAAAAAATACCCCTGAATTGACTGATGTTGTATTAGATTTTAATCTGCTACTACTTATACAATTGACAGCATTTATTATACAGATTATAAAATATGGATTGTCTGAGTTTTAATAGGAGCTACTTTGTAGCTGTTGTAGAAAAAACTTCCTCTTTGGATGAAACTGCCATTTTCACGTTGTGACCCTGGACTTCTTAGGCCTCTCTCAGGTAAGGTAGTATGAGGAACTGAGCCAAAATAAACTTCAAACACAAAAAGAGGAATTTTTAACTGAGGGGACTGTGTACTTGAAAAGAGCAATTCTCATCCTATGTTGGGATGACTAGATGATATTTTCATGAAAGGTGCAGGCAATAGTGCAGCAATTTTGAACTAACAGAATTTGGTTTTATGAAGCTAAACAGTATTTATATAATCCTGTATGTTATCTTGACTCCGATTATATAAATAATATTAAAAGCAGGCCAGCAAACAAAGCACACCAGGATGAACTTGGAAGTGATTGATGCTTAACTTATGGCATTTACCTTCATAATACACTCTCTAATTGACTAAGGAGGTGTATCCTCTTTGTGTTATTACAGAGAAACTCCCATACAATCTGGCAACGCCTATTTCACAAAGTAAATGTAAAAAATATGAAAGGAGTCTGATGTGAACAGAAGATTAGTGCATGCTACTGAGTCATGAACATGAGTTAGGCAAGAGTACCTGCACAGTCTACATGAGACTTCAGAAAAAACTTTCTTTGATTAGCTGGAAGAGAGCAAAATATTGACAAGGATACATAGTGAAAATTAAAAGAATGGAAGACTTCAGTTTCTAAATCTCTACACAATTCATGTCAGATATTTGCACTCAATCCAAGACTGGTATGTCAGAATAAGACTTGCCTAAATATTGTCATTTGGATTAAAAAAAAAAGCAGTTCATATCTTTCATGGACACCATTTATGTTCTTATTTAGTATTACCCCATGTAGTAATCAAATGCATCTCACAAAAGCTACTTTCTGTCTGAATCTGTCAATACAAAAATCACCAAACATGAATAAAAATTTTGCAAACATACAATAAAAAACCAAAATATATTAAAAAAAAAAAGAAAAATAATGTCTGTTCAGTATTGTAAAATGCCATGAACCAACAGGAAAGAGGACTAACATTACATATAATGGTTACTTGGCAAGACAAAATGCCAGCACTTCAAATATGTCCTTCCCTTCCTTCTTCCTCCCCCAGCTTCATATTGCAGAGTACAAAGCCATACAGTCTGGAATATCTCTTTGGTCAGCTGGGGTCAGCTGTCCTGGCTGTGTCCCCTCACAACTCCTTGTGCACCCCCAGCCTCCTTGCTGGTGGGGTGAGGAGCAGGAAAGACCCGGAGACTGTGTAACACCTGCTCAGTGATAACTAAAACATCCCTCTGATATCAACATTGTCTTCAGCACAAATCCTAAACACAGCCCTATACCAGCTACTATGAAGAAAATGAACTCTATCCCAGCCAAAACCAGCACAATTTCCCAGGAACCTATTTCTTAATTCTGTGGAAAACCTAATGAAAATATTCACAAGATCATGAGCATTGCCAGTCACAAACATATTTCTGTGAGACACATCCTGATCTCTTTATCCCTCCCCAGTTCCATGACTGAGTTTGCAACCTCCTCTGTAATACATCACAGAGACACAGTATTAGAAAGGACAATTAGACCTAGAGCACCTACAGGCCCAATACCTCTACCCATATGTTACACACCTACTTCAGTAAGCTGATGCAGCTTTCTGTTAAAGGCTTATCCTGGTGGGATGTAAATTGTACAGCTACTGAAACAGCAGGGTCAAGGAGACATTTTAAGCTACATTATCAACATTTTATTAAAGTTACTTTTTTGCTGGGTAGATGCTCAAATTCTACAGCAATACGTTTATAATAATAACAATTTATTTTTATTTAATTGCTAGGGGGCGGGTTTGTTCGGGGAGATTGTTTTCATTTATTTTTCTTGTGCCCATGGACATCAGCTGAGAACATAATTTTCAATAAGGCAGAGACTACCAGAGCTAAAATGTTGGGAATCTGAGTATCAAGCACAGAGAACTGGGTTGGCAATGTGTTTTTGTGGAGACCTGTCTGCTATAGATATGAATGGAGATATAAGATGATTTAATAATGCTTTAATGCGCATAATTCAACACCTAGAGGAGTAATAAAGCCATTAATAACAGATAAATATTTAACTTTAAAAATGGGAAATGTACATGAAGAAATCAATCAAACTAAGGAGTGATCTCGTGTCTGTTTGCAGGCACCATATTAAAGGCTCATGCAGGTGAATAGTACAAACCAAAACAGACCTAAAAGGACTAGCAATGAGAACAAAAACCAGCATGACCAAACATAGCAATAATAGAGGCAAAATAACATATTTGTACAAACTAAAGAAAAGGAGATTCTAGAATAAATTGGTAAATGGAACAGTTTAAACAAACTGCCAAGCTGGATGACATTCCTTAAGTGTTCTAAAGAAGCTCAAGTACAAAACTAAATTTCAACAGTAGTTGAAGGACAAGCTCCCACAGGTAGTCACCTCCTGGATTATCAGCTTTTCTAGATATTTAAACAAGCTGTAGGAAAGTCAGTTGTCACAACAGACAGAAACAACTGATGGGCTCTGTCAAGGTTTAAGAGTGGTGAACTGTGAAGTTATACCATTTGTTAAAATTCAAGATTATCCAGGAAAGCCAAAATTAACTTGAAAGAGAACTGCACAATAGCCTACAGTGCTGAGAGGGAAAAAAACCCAATAGAACAATACCTGTTTAAAATGTGAATTCAAGAAAAATCCCAGTGTGTCCAGGCTGTCTTCCCATCTTTCCATGTTATAGACTGTCTTCTTATAGACTGGCTTCCTTCCTACAGACACATAAAGGGCACAATATTAGTTATCAACTGTCAGGAAAATTATCTTTGAACCAATGTGACAAGTATCTGAACAATACCATCTAAGTGGCCAGTGACATTTAAAATACTCATATAGCGTTATTAAAGGCATACAGATCAAAACATGAAAACACTGCAATATTCTATAAGTATTCATGGAGGAACCACAAAAAAACAAACAAACAAAAAAAAAAAAAAAAAAACCGAAAAAACCCCCATCAAAACTCTTATTCTGGTCATTCCATTCCAAGAAGCATATTTTTCTTACTATAAAAGGTCAGAATGCTTATCCAGAAAGTTCTAGTGACGATCTATTAACCACTTATGAGAACCTTGGATGTCTTCAGACGCCTCTCATTGATTGAATATGAACAGCTATGGACACGGCTGACTATGGCTGTCTGTGTTCTCCTATTCTCCTACACCACTTTTTCCATTGCTAAGTGCATATCCTATGTATGAAATGCCGTTGAGTGTGGGTTACACCATTAAAAATCAGTGACTTTCAGAACTAGACCAGAACTAGATGATGGTGGTAGGCATGTGAATGTATATGAAAGGAAATGTGTATAAGCATTGGAAGAAGCAGCAGAACCGGGACTGAAAGAACAGCCCAAAATTATGATTAAGAACACTATTGCCAAGACGTTACTAACCAGGGATAAAGTGGAACTGTGTTGTTTACATCGAGAAAAAAAAGGCCTGCATTCTGCTAAGAACACAGCACAGATGACTTGACAGTGGAAGACTTGCATCCTGATATGAGGAGGACGGAAACACGTAGCACCATGTCACATATTCCATTCCTTTTCCATTAGTTCACCAAGAAAACAGACTAAAGACATTTAACTTAAATGGGGGAAAATAGACAATAGCAGTAATCAGATCTAAGATTCAAAAGAAGCTGAAAGAAGCCATATTCTGTGGGAAATGATCACATCTTAACAGCCACAGACTACAAAAGCATATACAGAGCTGTACCAAGTAGTTTGTCACCACCAATCAAGGAAAAATAAAAAGTGCAGTGGGCATTGACAGCAATCTCTCTTTTCTTCTGCTTTGCACACCAACAATTCTGGCCAAACCTGGTAAAACTTGGCAACCCAAGCTTGATGCTTGCAAATATGTGTGTGTGCAAGGGCAATTGAGTGAAATTCAGGAGAGAATGAATGAAGAGGGTAAAATAAACTCATTTAGAAGCTTTGTAAATAAGACTCCCTCTCCTTTCCCTGAAGATTCCACATTTAGTTTTATTACAAAAGTTTTCTTACAGGGAATATGCCACTAACTGATTGGGCAGGGTGGAGGAAGGGTGTGAGTTATGAAGATTATTTTTATACTAGTGATACAGAGGCAGACAGAGAAGCACAGTTGTGCATATCCTTCATATTCTTTATCCACTACCTGAAGCTAAACTACACCTTCAGATTCAGTTTTGACTTTCTTATGTTTACTATGTTTTTCTCATACTTGGAATATGCTTCCTAGAATAAACATTTGAACTCCTTACTTGAGGTGCTAAAGAAGAAGCCAAGTAAGTCACTATTGAAGGGGACATGACCATAGTTTCCTTTGAGCATTATTGTCCTTCCTTTCTGATTCAGATTATAAATATGGTGCAATTTACCTTACTTACTGTCAGCTCTGACTTACAGGAGAAACAAACATACAGTTAATGACTGACTATCACGATGTCTTGGTTTGGAAGACAGGCGTCTGCTAAGGCAGGTGGAAAACTGCCTTACAGGATATGACCCCCACCCCCCTCCAAATTGTTGTAAGGTCGAAATCAAAGGCTCTCAGGCAGAGATATGGGAAAAGGAATAACAGTTCTTTACTCGTATCTATAACGAGGAAAACAAGCAACAATAACAGTAGCAATAACAACTAAACAGACCAGATACCCGGTGGCAGCTTTCTCTGAGCTGCCAGACACCGCCCCTCCCCTTTGGTGCAGTTACGGTCACGGCTGGCAGGGGTGCTGTGACGTGAGCTCAGCTCCTCGGTGATGGCGGCCGGAGCTGAGGGCGAGGCGGCTGCACGGCGAGCGGAGCTGCAGCAGGGAATCTCAGGGCAGCAAACTGGGCGGCAAAGCTTGTCCACTCGAGCGGGCGAACAAACGAGTAGCAGAGACTCCAGCAAGGAAGAAAAACCCAGCAGTGCTGAGCTCCCGCGGCAGCAGCGAAGGGAAAGGAAACAGCAGCTGTCTCCTCCAACAAGTCCCGGGGACAAGTGTGTCTCTGCCCACGGCCAGCCACCTTTTTCTTCTCTCGCCACACCTGGCTATGTTTTTAGTCTCTTAAGTGCGTCTTTGTCCCTTAGGTACTCAGTCGTTATCTCTTAGGTACCCAATCGTTGTCTCTTAAGTACCGTCGTTAAGGCTCGTTAAAGTCTCTCTAGCCACAGGATGGAAAAATTCCCAACCTCCAACACACGGGGAGGACGAAATCAAGCAGTTTTATGCCTGGTAAATCTCGCTTATCATATGCTACTGATCATCCCCTGAATATACAGCCAGCAACACATCCATAGAAAAGTTACTTTTTATTACAAGTTATTTATACATTCCCGTGGTCCTTGTTACATACCGCCTACCTTTTGCCCTGGCCATGGTGCTGAACACAAACACGAGCTTGGGTAAATCACAGGCTCATAGAATGGGTGGGTTGGAAGGGACCTCAAAGATTATGTACTTCTAATCGCCCTGCCATGGACAGGAATACCTTTCACTAGACCAGGTTATTTAGAGCCCCATCCAGTCTGGCCTTGAACACACCTTCACGGATGGGAAATCCACAAAGTGTCTGAGCAACCTGTTCCAGTGTCTCACTGCCTTCACAGTGAAGAATTCTTTCATAGTATGTAATCTAAATTTACCCTTCTTCAGTTTAAGGCCCTCCCCTCTTGTTCTATCACTGCATGCCCTTGTGAAAAGTCCCACTCCAGCCTTCTTTACATACTGGAAGGCTGCTATCAGGTGAGTGCACTCCAGTCCCACAGTTGTCTGACTGTCTTGAGAATTCACTGACGAATACTCTCCTGAAAGAATGTCGAGTCAGCAATGCATTTTTAAAAACTATCTTAAAGGGTCTTTGCATTTTGGGGGTGGTATGTGTTTTCAAGGGTCCATTTCAGGATCTTTAAGAAAAAAAACTGTGATTAAATAAAGAACCAGTTCTTTTGACCATTTAACTGCTGTGCATGTATACTGCTATGCAGACACGTACTTTGTTCTCGCAGACTTATCTTCTTTCTCTCCTTCTCGACTCCTTCCTCCACTTCTACCTTTTCCTATGTTGCATGAATAATCAAAAATGCACTGACTTCCTCCTAATATTTAATCAACATCTTTCCTAAAGTAGGATGGAATTTTGTGTCTATAGCTACTGCACTGATTTCTGTTAGCACGGCCATTTCTGCCCAGTTGCAGACACTGTTAAGTGGGAAAAAAAAAAAAAAATCTGAATTAATCTCTGGGATTTGAAGAAAAAAAATGTATTATGTAGGAAGGGAAAAATACACCAATATTCATCACTTTGTCTCAGGACTGGACTTGTGAAATAAAAGCCCCAGTCAGCCCAACAATTAGAACACTAACTAATCCTCTCAATCTGAAGGCTTGACTGCATATTCCTGTCTCTTCCATCTTTGCAGTGAGATATTATGTAATACATGGGTACCTGGAAGGCTTCTTTTGCAGGGTTCATTTCTTAGACAAGACTTGTCCTCTCACCTCAATTTACCTACTTTATTTAAATGCGTCCTTTTTACAAACTAGACTGCTTATGTACACAATCATTTTATAGACAGTGGTGCTTGTTCCTTCTTACATAAGAGTTACTTCAAACTACTGGAAAAAAGACTGTCTGACTAATAAAAGCAACAGAAAGAAGAAAGACTGACTATAAAACTGTATTTGATCAATCAAGCCCATGTTGGTTTTTCCTGTCAAAGAATACAGACAAATGTGATTGAAAGGTATCTGAATGCAGAGGCACACAGCTCTTTGTTATCATGTCTGCTTTTGCAGACATGGTGACTTTCTGAAGTATACTTTTTATTTTTTTAAATCTAGATATAAGTTACTCAAACTATGGCATTTCCAGGAGCTTCCACTGCACAGTCTCCTCTTATTTTTGATCTCCAAAGAAAATTTATATTCCATTTCTTGACATCTATAGGCTTCGGGTAAGTATAAGCAAGTGTTTAGTTTCCCTTGGTAACTACCTACAGCCCTAATTTTTCCTTATTCATGACTTAGTCATGGTGGTACAATGAATAATTAAGCCTTTCTTAAATGTATGGCCATCTTTAGGATGTAATGAACACATACATTTGGACAGTAGCAAACAACATATATTGTTAATACTTGCAGTACAGTAGATTGCCACGGGCAATCTAATATTCCCCATCAAAAGGAGAAGGAAATATAATAATGAATGAACTACCACAGGATAATTATTATAACAAAAACCGCAAACATATATGACATAAACTGACCCACTCCTTCACATTTGGTACCATCAATACCAAGTGTCTTTTAGTACTTTGTACTGATCTCAATTTTAAAAGCAATAATTGAGTGGAAAGCAGGGTTTAGGAGGTAATAAATAAGAGCATGCCATTACAGCTTAGTCTTTTCTTCTTATATGCCATCTTAAAGTCATAGTTAATTCACCACACACCCAGCTTGAAAATAAACCTTCAAAAATAACTACAGCTTTTCTATTGATCAGACATAAAAGTAAAAATTATTGGGAAAAGGGTAAAAAAGTAATACTGAGAAGGGAAAAAGGGTAAAATATAAATACATAGGAAGCAAAGTATGAAGACTGAAAGAGGTGTCATGATTTGCATAGCATCATACACTTTAGACCATTAATTTTCTTAATTGTTAATGGGATTTAGATTTTTTTTTTATATCTTGGCCAGAAATTGAAAAACAACTGAGATAATGGCACTGAGGTTAAATCCCTACAGCTTTAGTAGTACACATATGAAAGTACTGTGTTCTTTCTATTGTCTATAGGCAGGCATTCATCTGACTCAAATCATAATTAAATGCATCAATAATTCATACATTTTTTCATTAGTGCCAGTGGTCACTCTGCATCAGTAAAGCTGAGACAGGATGTTGAAACACAAACTGGCACTGACTATGTTATATCAACTATGTGGTTATATTAAATGCTTTATAACACCCTTTATAGACATTATGCTTTATAGACATTTATCCTACTTCTTAAGTACTGAGGTAATTTTTCAAAAAAAAAATGCACACTCCACACGTTTCAGTGCATACACTTGTTTTCGGAACAGTGAAAATTAGAAACTAATTACCAGCTCTGGGCACTGTCCTAATCTCACAGATACAGCCTGCTGCTTGTACAACTATCTCACCAAACACCGTAACTCTATCCTAAAAAAAGGATTTCTGCCTTTCAGAACTGCATTAATGTAATGTAACTGTAATATGCTGCGCTACCATGCAGCTCAAGTGAATGATATTTTATTCATCACAACACAGATACACACTTTCAATTTATTGGACATAACATCCTTATTTTTCATTTACTAGATTTGTGGAGGAAAGCATCTCTAAAATTGGATCACTTTGATACAGAAAACTCAGACTAGCTTTGGTGAAGAACAGTGAAGAGAAACTGAATGTTCTGAAGAAGTAGTTTTAAATTCTCCAGATGCTGTAGTAATTCTGAGATTCTGAAAATGAAAACTCTTTTTACAACAGAGAAAGAACAGCACCAATTAAAGAGCTGCCTGACCCAAGATAAACACCCAATAAGGACACTCATTATTTAATCTCCGCCCAGTTTTCAGAAGGAACAAACAATACATGTTCCAGGAGAAGCTGAAGAATTAACAACAGCTGCTTGCCACAGCTGATAAAAAAAATACAATTATGAGAGTTCATATATGCGGAGTTTGCACCCATCTTTACGTTTGTGACTTGACTTATGGCAAGTTCCTGGTTCAAGGGAAGGAAGTTCCGGTTTTGTAAACAAATGCTCTTCTTATAACTCTATGAATATAGGATTTTACTAACAATTTCCTAAGAAAATTAGCCTCTTCCTGTGACTTTAATAAGACAGTCCTCATACATGCTACTATGTCATGTTTGTACGCAGAACAGCAGATCAATGAATTTTGACTGTTACTGCAGGTAAAATGCCACATATTCTGTTGCACAGTCTATTTTGTTACAAACATCACGCTGAAATGAAGTGATTGTTAAAGCACACGGATTGAAAGCAGGGCTACAAACATAATTTTAAAATGTGAGGGGAAAAAAAAAGTTCAAACAGTATTGTTTAGTTTATGTTCAATAGTACAACGAATTGACCACTTAAATATATTTAACTTTAATGCCTAAGTATATTTTATTTTCCAGCATTTTAATCTATGTGTCTTATTGCTATTAATTTCAAATCCTTTATACTCTTAAGTTTCTGGGAGATTTGACATTATTTTTCAGTTAATGTTTTGTAACTGTATCTGCTGGGGACAGATTCAGATCATGACTAACATTCAAAGATCCAGCTTTCCTATTTTGTAGCAGTAGCATAGATCAGTCCACCCACAGATGAACCTGTTGTGCTAAGCACTGAATAACCTCTCCTTCAATTATATTCTTCAACTCAAAGATTTTTTAATTCAAAATTAAAGTCAATGGTATTCATATAGGGGTAACATTTTCATTAAAAATGTGAATTCAACCTTATGGCAACTATCACCACCATGTAAAAAATTACTTTGTACATTCCAAATAATGGAGCAGAAATCGTACATTTTTAGAACAAACTAACTTACTCAAATTGGAGTGGATTCTGTATTTTGGTTAGCTCTAGCTAATGCAATTTAGCTATTGTGGCCAAGACTGGCAGGTGAAAAACTGCACAAAAAAATCAGGATGAATCAGAATGAATGAAGAGAAGAAAACTAGAAATCCATGGCCATGTAAGGAGCTGTAGTAGAAATCTCCATAACATAACTAGAGCATATTTTGAAACCTCTCACAGTTATACAAAAAGAGCACTTGTCATTTGGAGCAGTAACTTTTTTTGACAACAACAGATTCTCTTGACAAGCCATACACTGACACTACCACTCTGTTTCACTGCTTTCAAAAAAACCAAAACTGTTTGTGTCCATTTCAAATCATTCTTCAATGGAAATTGGCTTGAGATAGCATCATAGAGAATTCAAATTCTGAGTGTTTGTATGCAATGTAATTAAATACCCACAAAAAAGGGCCAAAGTAAAGTAAAACTTCCTGTTCCACAGCTATGGTTCTCTTGAAGTCCCACTAAGGTGGAACACATTTGTTTTTAACCATCTGAAAATTTAATAGTAAACACAGAGATTTAATATGATTAAGAAATGCATTCAAGTTCACATAGAAACTAAGAAAGTTATTTCAGAGTAGTTTTCAGAAATCACAGTTTTGTTGGGTTTGCAATTACTTACAATAATCTGATGGCATTAGGTACAATAAACAAGGTAAGCCTTGTAGTCAGGGTCTCTCACTTCCCAGCTGACTGGGATTCCTCTTTCTTATCAGAGCTCCCTCTGGTTAACTAGCTGACTTATTCACAGTTATTTAGCCTCAGCAGTAATGGAGAGATATCCGTCACCACATAACCACAATTTTGATGGTGAAGGCACACTCAAAGTTTATGTTTAAACCATCTCAGACTGCAGCAGAAAATAGGAGTATTGGCTATGCAAGGATTTCAATTGCAGTATCAGTTCACAGAGCTGACCTACTGAAAACCCCGATCACAGAATGTTCATGTATAAGGTTTTTAATAACTTTTTTGTTCTATCTTTATTTTTCCCAACTCCCAAGTACTCAAACTTAACATGGCAGAACAAAAGACTCTGCAAAACATCAAGAAATAAGGAGTTTTGTATTTTACTTAAAAGAGCCCTTAAAATAAAATTAGGTTAAAGGAAGTAACCAGGATTATAAAAGAGTCTGCCCCAGAATTCAGGGCATCCAACTTCCTGTTAGTCTCCTCCCTCTTACCTCCCAGTTCATTACTTTTCCGCTCACTTTATGCCACTCCTTCATCCCCCCAAATTAACTATACGTGCTTTAGCTTCCGGCTTCAATTCCAATGCATGTTCCTATTATGGTCCTCCAATCTCAAAGATCATCCACCTTCCTCCAGGGCCTAAGTATGAAATGGTGGGAGACAGTTTTGTCCCTCAACTAGATCCAAGGAATCTTCAGCTTTTGCTTCCTGCTGTTACAAAACTGAGCATATGAAGAAGCAATGGGAATTCTGATGCACTTTCAACCACGTGTGGCAGGGAAGTTCAGCTTTAATTTTCTGCATCAATCCTGGTTTTTTCCTCAGGAGGTTTGACAAATACTTTCTCTGCAGTATACACTTGTCTAAAGACCAGTCTTTTTATTAGAAGCATGTCAGATATGCTCTCTCATGTGGTTGCTTCTCCTGGGAGACAAGGAAGGAGGAAAGCTTTCAATTCAAACAATGCCTGCAAGTCACTCAATGGCTGGGATCTGGTTTCTTTCAAGATCTGTCCACACTGGCATCAACATAGGCCTAGACTTGAGAGGGTTCTTTGCAAATTCTTGCCATATTTCCTCCCTCATCCTTCCTTGAGCTTAAGAAGAATTCACTACAACTTGGCCTTTAATTGCCAAAATCCCAGGAAGTCAGAATGATTTCTCTTTCCACATTCACCATCCTAAGACAACCTTAACATACATATGAGGTTGAAAAGCAACCACTTCCTCTAGTCCACAGCATTTGATATCCAACACTTAATAGTCTGGGCATTAGACATAGAATTTTTTTGCACAGAAAAGAAATTTATATTATTCCATTTCCAACCAAAATGCACCTTGTTTCATCCTGCAGCTGGTGAAGATGATCAACATCAAAAACCCTGTTCTCTTTCAGAGGGAATGGTACAGCACCACACACCCTTCAGAGCCCCTCTGTGGTTACTTATGAAAAAGCATTCCCCCACCCTCCAGAAGACCTGGGCTTTTAAACATCAGCATCCTGCAACATACATGAAGTCTGCAAAATTAAGTAAGGTCAAATCAGGAAATTTCCTTCATCTGTCTCCTCAGGATCCGCAGTTTTATGAAATGAGGAAAAAGAGTATCATTTATTTTGTATTCAGAAAACAAAAAGCAACAAAGCCAAATGGTACTGTATTAAAGTAAAATGTATTTCAGATAAGGAGAAAAGGTTGTTTGATCTAATTTATCCTTTTCTTTTGAATATAGGTACTATACATTTTCCTTTCAACACTTCTCAGCACCTGCTAGTCATCTCTGAACAGAATTCTAGATATCCTCAGGTGAAACAGTTCTCTGGTGCATTCAGAGTTGTTGGGGGGTTTGGGGATTGGTTTTGATTTTTTGCTTTGTTTTGGTTTTGCTTTAGGTTTTTTATTTTTTTTCTACTTTTCCTTCATTTTCAGGAGTTGCACTGAGTTAACATCTGGGGAAATGAGCAAAATGTATTATAAAATTGATCCAAGAAATGCATTAAAGACAAAGTTATTTTACAAAGGCGCAGTGGCTTGAGAGAAAAGATTTAAAATTTGAGTCTTGTGAACTAAAATGAAGCCAGGCTCAAGAAGTTTCCCTCAGACTGAAAAAAGGAATATGAATTGCTAAGAGATGTCCTAGGAATAACCTGTCAGATATGGAATCAGACTATTAAAAGTGTCAGAGAGACATTAGTGTTTTTTCTGTGTCTTTCTAGACAATGGCCCAGGTCAGGGGTATCAAGAGCTTTTCAAGAGCAAAGAGGAATGTGCCAACGAGTACTGAATTAGTATCTTATTCTGGTGTCCCCATCCTTGCAAAGCAGCAACATAGTCCTGACATTCCTGGAGAGTCTTTTACAACATTCATTCAGGAACTAGGCATTAAAAGACAGATGAGCGCGGTCTGAGGGACCAGCTGTCTCTTCCTGTTGTCTCTACTGTTGAAATGTCTGACTGAGATTAGAGGACCTGAAAATTTTATTATGAAGGTGGCAATGAAAAGGACCTCCTGGTTTACAGCAAAGGCATAAATTTATTCCCTTTATCATAGGCAAAAAAATTGTGTTAACTCTTTTTCACCGATTAATTAAATTGCAATGAGGATCACATCATTAATGTTTTATTAAACGCCTTTATTAAGGCAAGGCCAATGGGTACTTGAAAGGGAAACTTTCTATGTAGACAGTTTTCTGATTCAAGCCTTCATAAATAACTCATGGACCTCACACAGAAATAATTGCCTCGGTGTGGTATATAAATGGCTAAGATCAATTAATCAAACGGGGGGAAAGAAAGGATTTGTAACTCATCAAAGGAACACACCAGCTTTATGAAGAAAGCATGAGAAATGGCCTGTCCTCGTCCTCTGCCAGCAGATGGCAACATTACTTCTCATCAGGGAAAGGGATCAAGGGAAAAGACCTGTGTCATCAACAAAAGCTGTGGCCACTGTGTAGATATTTTTGCTCTTTTATTTTCGCATAAAAATAGAATGGTTTGCCTAAGGTGCCATGTTTATGTTCCAGTGGACAGCGGCAGATAAAAGTAACCATCTGACCATACCAGGACGCTGAGAGAAAGAGACAGAAAACACCGAATCTCCCTGTAATGGCACACTACGGATCTGGTAGCTTGTGCCTGTGAAAGAGGTGCATAGAGAGAATTTAGAGAGAGTTCTGCATCTAATTCAAACCGTATATAAATTGATAGATACTGAATAATTATTTATGGCTTTTTGTATACAGAAACTATTCTGAATACTTTTTTCTTTAAATTCCCCTGTGCAGACGGACTCAAGCCCTGAATATTTTTAAACAATTCTTCTGTTTCTGTAAATAGATGGCAAGTGATGCAAAAATACATGAATAATCCTATTATGCATAACTACAATCCCTGATAATACATAATGGTATGAAGCTGTGTCAAGGGAAGTTCAGACTGGATGGACATTAGGAAAAGGCTCTTCCCTCAGAGGGTGGTTGGGCATTGGAACAGATCTCCCCATAATGACAGAGAAAGAACAAGAAATATATTATTATCCTTGTAACCAGGGGTTAGAGAAAAACAAATTATTTGCAATTAGGGAAAAACAAATTATCTGTGAGTTAGCACCCATGAAAAAAAAAAAAAAAGGCCCCTTTTTTGCTCATATCTCCACAAATTTTGCATCCAAATTTTAAAATCCAGTGCCTCAACCACTTTATTTATTTTCAGCAACTACCACATCTAGTGAGACCATCAGCTGACATTTTTTCCTGAGCTCCTTACAGTTTCAATGCTTTATCCTGTATCTCAGTAATGATAACATAGGTTTACCAGGCCAAACATTGGGAATAACTTATGTAGCCTCACACCATTGCTGCAATACACAAGAGCTGTTCCACATAATTGCTTAAATACCAAACATACATTTCTGCTTCTTAGTCCCCTCCATTTCCAAGCACAGAATCCAGTGGAAATCAACCTCTTTTACTATCTTATGTTTCGTTTTTCTCTATCAAAGACTGATGAGAGAAATAACTGGAACCAAGCCTGTGAAAATACTCACAGCCATCCTAAAAGGACTGATTAACAACACTGTTATGAATTTGTTCAAATGCTTGGCTAAGAGCTGTTAAGATCTCAGCCTTCCAAATTCTCTGAACCACAGAATAAAACCAAACTAGTGAGCCAAGAAAAAGGACATGGGAAAACTATGATTGTATGTCATACTCTTCAGAATAGCATTTTATAATAAAGCTTGCATCTAATTTGTTCTGATACAAACTAACAGAAAGCTCTGTTTTTCAGCACTGAAATAATTTCCCAACTGTACAATACAGAAGAAGTCACATTCATGCATTGCAGCTGAAGAACTGTGCTTCCACAGCTGGATGCACACAGCTGCAATGAAGCTTCTTGTTTACTATGTCTCAACATCGGGTGGAGCCAATAAATTAAGCTAATACCAGGGAAATCATATGTCTTTTTCTTTTTTTTAGATTATCTTCTAAATTACTTTTTTTTTGCTTTGAAAATACGTTCATGCATATTCACACATTTTCCTGCAGAGGTGTTCAACAGAACCCATTCACATACTTTTATCCATATATCTTGAATCTGTCCAATAGTACTACAGCCACTACTTTCACTTCAAAATATTAGGATAACTATCAAAAAGAAGGAAAATATTAAAAAGTATATTTATTTCTAGGAATAATTATTGTATTCTAAAATGATTCTTTACCCACCACTGATGCACAGTTAGACCTGGTATGAAATGTAGAAGCCATTTAAGCAACAATATGAAACAGTTCTGGCAACAACATGAAAACGTAGAGTCATCTGCAGAAAATTAGCCTGACTGAAGAACATAATGCCCCAGAAGACAGAACCTTATCAGACCTTTTTTTTCTTTCTTTTTTTTCACTATGCTGGGATACAAATTTACTACGCAGAGAGACAACGTGTTATTTGTGATGTTTAAAGATCATCCCAGGCCAAAGGTGCTTGAGCAATCAGTTCCATCTGTTTCCGCATACCAGAACGGGAGATCTGCAGAGCTCTCCCGCAGCCACCCTGGTTTCTCTCGGCAAAGGGAGAGGGCCCGCTCTGCACATGGGGACGGGAGCGGGGGTTTCCCGTTCTGCTGAATAGGAACTGGAAGTCCTTCAGCGGCGGCGCTGAGAGCAGAGATGGTCAGGCGTTGCCCATACCCACAGTGATTCACTGGGACGAGCTGTGCTCGGTTCCCTGACTCACTGCGGCACCGGCTCTGCTGCAGCAGCCGCTTCCAGCTCCCTCTGCGACAGAGATCGCTCCACAGGCAGCTTTTCAGTCACGACTTCTCCATTGTGCTCTTTCACTTCTCCCCCCACGCCATTGGCAAAGCACAGATGCTAGATGGCAGGATAAAGTGAACTGGTAAACTGCGGCAGCTGAATGATGGAAAGGGCAGGTAAAACACAGTAATTTATACAGTATAGTAATTGATACAGTATTTTAATTTTTACAGTAAATCCTACAATTGATGTGTTATTTTATGCTAATCTGGTTTAGATCGCATTGCCTACGAAGATGATTTTCAAAGATCAGCTGATGTTGGCAAACACACTGAATTGCTAAAATTCCAATCTTATTTCTAAACTAAAATTAAGAACAAGGAAGTTGCTCTTCTCAGTTTGGCACCCAGTCTCCAAGAAGCCAGGTGAAGAACCAGTGTCACCTAACTCACTTCAGGACTCAGACCTGGCAGCTACCTACTTTGCTTTGCACATTTCTGTCTCAAAAGATAGGAAGAAAGTGAGCCCATGGAGTGAATGAAGATGGATAAAAAGGTTGACTGGAAGACAATGAACAGCAAAAGAATCACTGTAGATGGAAGCCTCTACCACAGCACAGGATTAGCCACGTCAGCCATCTGGGGATGAAGCTGGTTAGTGAAAAGAGGAGGACCTTGAAAAGGTTATTCTAAGTGACTCTGATCAGAATACCTCCAATTTTCTCAAGTAAAGGGAAATTGCTTTCCTGGGAACCATTTCTAGAGACAGTTTAGTACAGAGCTTTCTCTCTCTAGCAGTAATGCCAACAAACTTTGCAATCATGGATGAGTCACTTTTCCATTTTCTGCTGCAGCAAAACTAACACCATTTGCCGCCCCAGCCTTGTGAGAAATCACAAGCAGCAGACGGCCTTCATACTGTGTTCCAAAGATGAGAAACTATTTGAATAAACATCAAGCAGTAGTATTCTGTCAAAATTCACTGGCAGCATATGGTGGGGCTGAAAAAATAGAGACATTGCACAGGAAATGGAAAATAGTAAGAAGGACCTTTCCCTGGCAGGAATTCATTGACCAAAGAAAGGGGGAAAGGACAGGAAGCCTACAAACAGTCATACCAGTCTCTCTTCATTATGCTGTTTGCTCTCTTTATTCCTGGACAAGCCCAAAGAATACAGACCCAAACTTGTTCCCATAGGAGGGTGACAGTTGCCAGTCTCATGCCCTGTGTGACCTCTAATTAGATCCTCTGTCAGCCAACTGTGCTGTCCAAATTCCAGAATACAGGAAAAAAAAAAGCAATAGACCAGTCTGTGACCTCTGAAAGTTTGCTATTTACTTTTCTGCATTAATGTGCTCTTCTACATGAGCTGCTGGTTTCCCATTGGCTTTTCACTGCATATATTCTAACATACTTCAAAGTGGGCACTCCAAACAAGACACTGCGAACTACTTCATTGTCAAGCATACACCATGATCCAGGTCACTCACAATAAACCAACCTGAGGGCACTGTAACTTATTAACCAGCTTTCTCTTCTGGCATTGTTCGCAGTTCTATAGCCACAGAACTGCTGAGAGCCTGTTGCAATCCCCAGCTACCAGCCTGTCTCAGGAAGTTACTCATGGGTATTACCAGGAGGGAAAGCAGGTTTATGCAGAGTTCTTTGAAATTACTAATAACAGAATGGGTTCAAAAATGGCTTGTTATTGATCCAAAATTAAGCTTTCCAGACGCTTCCCCAAATAATGATTTATCTTTCATATTCAGTGCCATGAGACACCTCACTGGTGTTCATTGAGAATTCATAATATAATTTGTTTTCTTTAAACTGCAGTATTTAAGTCAATCCAGTTCATTTTTGCCCTAGATATATGGAAGAATAATGATAACTGCAAGATTTTAAATTTCTACTTCTACCTGACAGAGTGGGCAGAAATACAGAAGAACTGTTTCCCCGGAGAGGCAAATACATCTCACAAAAAAAAAAGACAAAAGAAGAGCCATCAAACTTTATTAGCTAATAATCCTGGTTGTAGAAATCTTGGGATGCTACCATAGTGGTTAAAGGTGAGACTGACTTTGCTCCAAAACAGGAAAGAACTGCTACTCCCAGGAGGAAGTGAGCACGTTGTTTGCTCTCTGGAATCATGACATGCCTGTAATAGCAACACAATGATAATTCTGAAAGGGCAGGAACCCTACTTCCAGCCAATGAAGTTATAATTAATACCCATGAGAAAATGAGAAGCAATGTGAACTGCACTGATTTGATTACACAAGCCATTTTGTAAAACGTAGCTCTGAGAAATCTGACATTTCGCTTTTCTAAGGTTAGGATTGCGGGGCGGGGTGGGGGGGTGGAATGCACATAGAAGTAAACACTGCCTCCATTTAGATTAGTTCATAGTGGAAAAAAAAAATCTGTGTAAACACATCTTTCAAGCAATTGGCTTCAGGTTTTTAGTATTGTGATCTGTAAGCATTTAGTACTCTTGTTTTTGCAAAGCTCTGTAATTAACACAGCATTACAGCCACGAACCTCCCATGAACCCTGCTAATCAACCTCCCTAGTCTGGTGTTATGCTAAGTTCACTAGGACATACAACTTAATCCTTTTTAAACTGCACCCAAGTATGCGTGAAATTATAATAATGCTGGTGACAGTGTAACACAGGTAATTGCAGAATTACTCCTGGGTTTAAATGACAGCGTAACATAAAAGTACTGAGCTAGGGTTTTTGCAGGGCTTAACACAGATATATTTTCAGCCTCCCAGACGAATGCCCTACCCCAGAAGCTAGTGGGCCGTGATCCTTCTCATTTGCTTTATTTTCCTTCCACGAATCTTGCTGCACTGTGTCACAGCATCAACAAGACTGCAAAAAGGAGCATTGCTGCAGGTTAGGAGGCAGTTTAATGGTGATCAGTGCACCCTGGTGAAACATAAGAGACAAGGGTTTGTACTCCCACAGACAGAGATGGGAAGAGAACTCTCTGATTAACTTATTAGAGAAGACACTGGTTCCTCAGATTTGTTTTCAGCCACAAATCACCTGGTAGGAAGAAAATATTCAAGGAGTATACTGAGAATTTATCTAATGCCAACAGATGTACAGTCTGGCAATTGCAAATGACAAATGTTCCCATCAGTAAAAAAAAACAACACTTATTCCATGCCCCAGAACAGATTGTCTGGTATTGCTTGCCACTATGAATAGTCATTCTGCTCATCTATTAGGGGTAGTTATAGTGACAGGAGAAAATTATCTTCTCTGTCTGTTCCTGCATTCTTTTCATTATTCCTAAATTTCCATCACATAGAAAATAAGATATGATGTGGATTACCAATGCTATTAAGCAACAAACAGGAATAGCAGAACATTGTTACTTCTATTCAGAATTAAAATCTTATTTAGCTGAGCTGAAGTTAACATCAAAATGGTTTCTAGTCAATAGATAATAGCACAGTTCTTAGTAGCTGAAGGAAATCTACAGTCTACACATTCCAGAAGCTGTAAACTACCTTTTTCAGAAATGCCAAGAATGCAGAGTATCCTGCTTGATTCAAACTAAACTTTCCCCATTTATTCCCTGCACATGCTACAAACTGAGAAAAGTGTTAACACCCATCTGTGATCTGTCTTATAGCTGCAGTAAGACTGTTCATTAACCTGAATTTGGGAGTTCCTTGCTGTTAATGCCTTCCCTGCATTGCTAGGTCTGATAAATGAGCAGGTTATTTGTTCATCTGCTGTACTGCTTGGCAGAGAAGAGCCCGTTCCCTTTTTCCACAAAAGTGTGCCACACAGTGTGCTCACTCAAACTCTACACACAGCAGGAGTTGGCCCATAAAACTTTATCACTATGAAAACGAACCCAGTTCTTATAGTTTCCTTTTTAATTTTTTCTGTACATTAAATCAGACTTTGTGGGCTAGATGGCCTGGTTGGTGAGGGAAAATTAAAGAATCTTATCACGTTGGACTCCAAGATTACTGAATGTTTGCTATCTGTTAAAGCAACAAAAATAAACACATGGGGAAGAAGTTAAAACCCTGTCTCAATATCAGCCCCAGATAGCTAGTGTTGTTCTTAAGCTCTTAAAATGTCAAATAGAAATTACTCACCCAGGAGACTACTAGCATATTTTAAAAAAACAACCAAGTAGTATTTCTAGCTGACACGCTTCATGTAGTCTACATCATGTAACAAACCCCTTAATTTATGAACAGACAGGTCCTCAAAAAATATGACACTACTATTTTTATGATAAAAATATATAAAGATATTTATTTTAAATTCAATCATATGTTGGTAGTGAAATAGGCATCCCACTCCTGTTTATCTTTTTAGCATTACTAGATATCAAAGTACACAATTTGTACTTCTATTCTGAAGTATTTTCTTATTGTTTATTGGTATTCTAGCCTCCGCATGTTATATTTGTGGTGGCATATAATTTTGGCTTGTTATTGATTGGGTTTTTTCTGTATGGTTGGAAGATTTTTCATTACTTTTTAAAGAAACTTGACTCATTCACTACAGCATTTTAAAGATGTTTGCTAAACATTTCAAAAATAGAAATATCTAAGATGTGAACAGAGGAAAAAGTTTATTAAGGTAATTCTCCTACCATTACCTTTGGCAAATTTGGACCCTTTACTTTTTATACTTGCCACTTCCTCTTTTATGATCACCATTGTCTCATCTATGCTATAACCTTAATTGTCCTTTTACAGCAGTGGGAAATCACGCTGGATTATGTTCAGTTTGAGAAGGTATTGGATTTGTGAGAGAAAATTGTGTGCATCAACAGCTGGATTTTGTCTTGGTGGGTCCCTCCTCTGGTGCACTCCAACCATGTGACCTATCCCACCCTGTCTTCATGACCCCAATGAGGTGACAGCTCTGGAGCTACTCTAAGACTTTTAACTTCTGCTTGCTCCCCACACTGCATTCAACAGTGTCCAGGCTTTCTAGAGAGCACCCAGGAATGCTGATTCCTCAGAACAGGCAAGCCAGCTTTTACCCTATGACCGCTCCCAGGCACTTTCTTCTTCACATGTCTAAGCTCAAGATTCAATGGCAGCTCTGCTTTGTTGATGGTTTTGCCTCTGCAATTTCTACCACTTGGGCTCATGGATTCCTCAATCCTCTCCCTAACTTGCCTAGTAGATTTTTGAGGAATTAATCCCTTCCCCATTGTTTCTAGTTTAAATTTCATACAGTCAGCTGGATCCCATGTCTTACAAGCAGCTCTGGACCTTCAAAGAGGGTCCCACCGTCATACATGCTGAAGCCCTGCTGCCAACACCAGCTGTACAACTAGTTGTTAATCTGAGGGATCCAAGTCATCCTGAGACCCTTCCCCTCAGTGGCACAACCAATGAGAATACCACCTCCATCCCCAGAGCCTTGATCACTGCCCCACTGGCCTTCAGCCATGCCAGATACTTCTCAGGCCACCCTTGCCCTGGCAGTACTTTTGGCTGGGGTCTCAGAAAAGTGCCATTTGATCACTTCCTCATTCTTTCAGATTCTTCACAGCTCATGGACCTGCTCCCATAACTGTTTCACTTGGAGGCACAGCTCGTCAACAATTTCACAGCTCCGGGCAGGCCAGAAGACCAAGTGCACCAGGCCCAGGCTGGTGCACTGGAGGCTGCCTCAGACTTGAGAAGCTGCATCCTCCTTCAGAAGTCCTGTCTGGGTCCAGAAGTCCAACAGCGAAGAGACAGTGACTCCAAAGCTTGAATTTGGATGTAAACCAGGCCTTGATTTATTGCTCTTAAGTTTTCTTTTAAAAATGCCAGATAAAGGAACATGAGGATATTAAGAAGACATTTGGTAAAATCATAATTAGAGATCACACTAAATATCACAAATCTTTTAAAAAACCCTTTCACTGAAATTGTGTATTTGCTTTTCTTAAAAATAATTAAAACAATAAGCAAAGAGAATTTATTTCATCACCTTCACAGCTATTTGTTTCCTTTTCCACATGATTAACAATGGATAATTGTAAATTAAATGAGGCAAATTCAATTATCTGGTGTTGAGATTTCTACAAATAACTTCCTTGCTCATGTATAAGCAGGCATTCAGAAAAATCAAAACACCTATCACTAGGCACACCTGGTCCTGCCAACAGCATACACAAAACCTCTTGCTTACTACTTATCAGGACTGTACCACTCACGTTCATACAGTTCTTACATCAACAAATATAAATATCAATATGAATAGATGTATTTTTACAAATAGATAAATATTATTTTGCAACACCTCTGTAAATCCAGGGAATGACGCCTATGAAGCAGTAGATTTTGCCTATGTATGTCAGGTCCAATTATTTTCTGTTATATGTAAAACCAAAAGGGAAAACCTGTGAACCTTTTTTTTTAAAAATAATTAATTTGCATCTGCATCAAAGAAGAATTTTTTGGCTTTCAAACTCAGAAATGCCCAAATCACTTTGCACAATTGCATATAAAATATGGGCAGTGCTGTTACTGTGCTGTCAAATCTGACAGCCATTCTGTACTCAGCAATATATCAAACACCATCCAAATGCGACCATACAAATGTCACCTCTTGCCGGTGGAACTTTATAAATGAAGCAATATTAATCAATTAAGGGACAGTGGAGTGCATGCAGAAGCAGCCAAGTCTGCCTGAGGATTACAATAGGGAGTTCTGGGTGGGCAGTCAAGTTTAAACTGCAGAACTGCCAAGGCACACGGATTCTCTGTATCGTAAAGCGGATTTCCGGTCACACACTGAGGGAAACCCAGACACTTTTGCCCATGGACAGACAAGAGTAAATTTTTGCTGTTACACTACTTATCTATTATATGCTATTATACCACTACCAAATCTTTTTACTTCTGCTCAAATAGATTTCTATGATTAGGTATGAGAGAGATCATCTACACATTTCCACTTTGAATTTCTAAAGGTAGCATTTTCATATGAAATATTGCAACAGGGAGTGATACCCCTCTCCTAGGCTATTTGGGAGTCCTGTCCAAGCCTCTCAAGCAGAAATGGAGACCCCAAAACATACAAGCTAAAATGAATCTGAATAGTCACTGAAACCATTTTAATTACCTATTTATCTAGGGCCAAGTAGACCTGAAGAGTAAAAATACATCTTGCTCTTTTATATTTTATATACTTGTTATGATTAATGCAAGGATTTTCTTTCCAAATTATCTCTTTGTTTGTTATATCAGACTTCCTATAACTGCAATTCTTTAGGAGTTTCCTTTCACAGAGGGGAAGCAACTGCACAGTATTACATACTCCTAAAAGGGGATGCTTTTCAGAAGGGGCAGTGCATACCAAATCAGTTTCCTTCCACCCTTGTCTTCACGTACTGGACAGGTTTATAAGTTGTGTAACTGCTCTAATGATGCCAACCTTTTGCTATAAACTAGCTCCAAACAACACAATAACCATTCATAAATGTTGTTCAGAATGGCTGCTATCCTCCTTATCTTCAAAGGGCCAAACCTCAACATGGCCAGCATTTCCTCGAAGTTGTTACCACATAGGAAGATGCGGGAATTACCTTCCAGCACCATAGAGTTGTTCTCAGGAGAAATGGCTGCAATTCTGTGGTACCTACTCAGTCTGCACAAAGGCCTACACAGCTGCGACTGCAAAGCCACATGGAGTAGGTGACAGAAGCAGAGCACTCAGAGAAGATGGCTTCTTGATCAAGGCTTGCCTTTGGCATTGCTAAAGCAGCCAGTCACTCAGACTGACAAATTTTAAAAGTAAATAAAACTACTATAAAACTGTATCTAATTTTCTGTAGCACAAAGGTACAAAGGATGTGTCAGTTTGTGCTGGTGAATGATTGTTATGGGTACCCTGAGAGATGCAGCTCCTGCTATAAACCCTTGTCAGCCAAACAATCAGTAAAGGCAGATCCAGTTCCAGTGCTATCTCTATCTCTCACAGTATCCTCATCTTTGGATTGGCACAAATAATTTTCTTCCTGCCTGGCAGAACAATGTTTACCACACCCTGTTTAGGAAGTATAAAAGATCAGTACCAGTGGTAGTAGGCATTAATAATGGAAGTGGGGAATAGTAGAGGTCAAACGATAGCTCCCTACCCTAAAGCAGAAGTCACCTTGCTCTGCAACTCAGGAAAAGGCAGAGAAACCAGATCTTGCAAATTAGTAATAGCATTTTAGGCCTTGAAGGAAAAGCTCACCCTAAAACAGAAATAGCCTCTGCATCCCGTGATTTCAGTCATGGAATCCAGCTCAGGTCTGTAGGAGACCTCTAGGTCTGAACCTTCTACAGAATGCTATTTACCATTTCAGAGTGCCTTGACAGATTCTCTGCCTTGGGCCAGAGACACCAACATTTCTCCTAATTGCCTCCTAGTGATTCCAGTCCTTCTGCCTGGAGATTGCGTGGCAGGCGGTAGCAGAGAGCATGGTCCAGAACTAAGCGAGGCCCTGGCACAGGAAAGCAATGAGGAGAGGAGACATCTGGGGGAGGATTGCTGGGATCTTGGCCAGAAGTCATGTCCTCAGATAGCAGGAAGGAAAGATCACTAGAATACAAAGCAATTAGCTTTGGCTCTTTGAATAACTAATGGTTGCTAACTAAGAGTAATGATTCTATTTAAGGAACTGCTTTTGTTTTACTTATTGGAGAATACAGAGATATAATTGACAGGAGGCACGCAAACAATTCAGAGAAACTTCATATAATTCTGAAATTTTCTGAATTTTGGAGCTGTTGGTATTTTAAGCAATACGTAATAAATCAAAATACTCTGCTAAGCCACAGAAAGATATTTTTATGGGTTAGGCTTTTCCTGCATCAAACTGACAGCAAGATTTCTTTGCACGCAATTGTTTCAAACTATTTAGAACAATTGACAGACAAGGTGAGATCTCTGTACTTCCCCTAAGGGAAGGTCACAAGAAACCAGAGGCTGGTCAGCCTCACCTCAATACCTGTGAAGGTGATGAAGTACCCAATCCTGGAACACATTTTAAGGGACATGAAGGATAAGGAAGGTCATCAGGAGTAGCCAGCGCTGATTTCCCAGAGGATAAATCTTGGGTAACAGATCCAACTCAAGTCTGTTTTGCCTGTGACAGCAATTGGTGATGGATCTCTCCCTGTCCTTATCTCAACCCATGAGCCTTTTGTGTATTTTCTCTACCCTATCCAATTGAGGAGGAGAGTGATAGAGCAGCTTTGTTGGGCACCTGACATCCAGCCAAGGTCAACCCACCACAAGTGGGGAACACAGACAGGAAACGCTTTGCTCTGAAATCTCTCCTATAATTTCAGCATTTGACACCAAGAAATACTGCCAAAAGATGTCATGCAACCATTTTCCCCACATATGCTTTGCTTCAGAGGATCCAATTTTGTCCTTCAACAAAATCTATAGAAATATCCTTTAGACACCACAGGTACGAGATGAGATACACTTGGCTGTTGGACCAACAGTGCAAAAAAACCTCCATATGGAACTTGCAGAGATATCACAATCTGGTATCAATATCATCTCTGAATGCAAATACTAAACAATGACTCACTGACTGCTACCAATATGTAAACATACTCTATCTGTTGATTGCGTAGTTAAGGTCCTGGAAACTCAGTTAAGAGTAAACATTTTATATTTTACTGGATTTCTTGATATAAAAATTATTCTGGAGATTACTGACCTACTCAGAATCCTGGTGTGCACAGATACCAAAGTCCGCATTGACTCTCTTAGATTTAAAGCAATAATACTTATAGCCAACAAAAATTAAAAAACAAACAAGCACTCTTCCTCCCACAAAATTTAAAAAAAAAAAAAGTTTAAAAAAATCCTTTTATTTCATTTCCTGCTTATGGTCTAGAACTCATGAACTGATCTTCTTAGCATGATATATTTAAATTGCATCAAAAAGGTTATGTTTTTGATACCTCACTGATAGCTGGATTTTAAAGCAAAGCATATATAATTTTGAATAAATTACATCCAAAAAAACTGAAGAAAATGCAGACTAAAGTTTCAATAATCAAAACAGACCAAATTAACGCCATAGCTGAGTTCAGTTTAATACACTGCATGTACATAAATGACCTTTGTGGTTTTTTAGTACTGAAACAGAAAACAGACCCAGGTATGAAACAAACTCCAGTAGGTCTACACAGGCCTGCATCACTGATAGATATCTGTACTTTGGCATTAAAAAAAAAAAAAATTGGCATTGCTCAATACCTGCCATTACCATTTTGCTGCAGACCCAATCAAGATGTACAGCACAGGCATTGTGATCACGGGTGATCACTGACTCCAAAAGAGGTGTCTGAGGGATACACCAGAAGGTTGTGGCTGCAGAGGGTTTCAGAGCATGGCTTCCTTGGCCTGCTGACAGCAGCGAGCCACGCTCACTCTTCAGTAGTCAGCAACTTTCTCCAGTGACTGGAGAAGGAAACTCATGTTTAGGCAGCTCTCTATCTCTTGACAAAACATACATCCTCCTGATATACCGGGATAGGAGGTAGGTGTTAATGCTAACAGAATCCCAGTTCATTCAGGCTCTCTCTAGCATATATCTCTCCATCTTGTACAGATCTCTCTGCTGTTTTTTGACGGGTCACAAAACACCGTACCGGGCAAGCCATGTCAGTCCATCTCCCTGCTCAATTTTTTCAAAGTGGAAGAGACAGTACACGTTTTGTCAATTTGCCTACAATTTAATGGGGATTTTATAGTATTTTGCCGCTAAAAAAGGCAGCTGAGTACTAGAGGAGAAAATGGCCTCCTTTTTCCTTTCGGCAGCTGCCTCTTACATGAGGGGCACTTCCCTGAAAAGAGGTGGGCATGCGCAGGGAAGGGTGTGCGAGTAGGTGGGAAGAGGGTTTTAGCTGAGCTTAATAGAAGTGTGGGAGCCTGTGGGATGAGTGAGGTCAGACTCTTGAGAACACACAGGGGACTGGGCACAGGGTGGCTCAGGCCATGGAGTTTTGCTGAGGGGAAAATGTGCCCCAGGTTAAAAGGCTGCTGTGAGGATGTTATGGGATTGTGTTTACAGTCTTCTCCCTTTTTTTCCCTTTTGTTTTTAAATCAAAGCTAGTCTAATAGTTTAAAACGGTAATTTTCCTAGTCTGTGTTTCAGGAAAGCTCACTTTTATTGAGAAGGTGTCTGTAAATCCTTCACATAATCTGGCTCCATTTTCCGCAAGCGCAATGTTGACGGCTCACGTGCAGCTGGTTTTGTTTAAATCCCCAGGCCAAGAGGTGAAGACGCTGCAATTGCCAAATCCATCACTTTGTAAAGGAGCGCATTCAGTGCAGGTAGCTCGGTGAGCAGCTGCAGGAAGGGCTGAGCTCTGGGTGGGAGAGCCCCGAGCAAGGGGCTGTGAGGTGTCGAGCCTTTGCACAACAAAGGGCTGGTGACATGCGGCCCGGCCAGGTGACACTCGGAGACACGGCAGGCGCTGATGACTCTGCTGTAAGACCCCAGACTGTCTGGGTGCACAGACTGTGAGGGTGTAAAAGCCTTTTATTGGGCACCAGCTCGAGTTGGTATTGTGTTGCTGTGCCACGATTCAATTCTTCTAAAGATTCAGACATCTGGGACTCTGCTTTGGGAAACCCTAGGGCTGAGCCGGTAAGGAAACCCTGTCTGACTGTGACTATGGGGTGTGTAGGGAGCCGAGAGGGGCGCCCATGGGGTCGCTGGAGCCGCCCGCCGTGAGGGGGCCTCGGTCCCAGCTCAGGCGGTGGGAATGTGACTGCCGGAGCGGCTTCTGGATGGCTGGACAGGAAAGCTTCCTTAACAATCTTCTGAGTCACAAACAATTGCTGTAGGATGGGGAATGTTGCAGCTGATGTTTGCAATGACACTAAATTCGTGAGTCGTTTCAAGTAAAACTACACTGGCAGGAAGCTGGGGCATTTTTTCTTCTAAAAGGAGCCTGTGAATTCTCTAGAATAGATACAGTGTTTGGATCATTTTCCACAGAAATGCTGAAAAAATATGTGAATCACTGCATCTTGAGACCTGATTCTGTGGTTTATCATTTTGTGTGTGTTTGCGATAGTTCTGAGTTGCTGGACTCGACTTCTGGCTAACAGTTGAGCTTTGTGTGGTAGCTGTGTGTGCTGCTTTCTGCACAGCTAAAATGATCAGCTATTCTCTTTCAGAAGAGCCTGCCCTAAAGGCATTTCATTTTCAATTAATGGGTTAAATAGTTTGAGCTGACCAGATGGTCTCTTAATCAGGCATCGCTTTCATCCCTACATGAACCTATATCCTTTTTGGAACTTTGAGAGTCATCTTCAAGACTTGAGTCTGTCTGAATATGCTGGTATAGCATCATCATAATAGATTTTCATGGCTAATGAATGATCAATGTTTAGTATAATATTCAATAGCGTTAGGGGGTTCCAAAAGGAAGAGTTAACTAGTCGTTGGAGGGAGGGAGGGAGGGGCGGGCTCTTTTAGCACTGTATTTCACTTCATACCAACCACAAACAAGCTACTACAGCTGTAATTACAAGGCTGGGTTTGGTTTGGGGGGGGTGATGTGTGTTTTGTTGGGGTTTTTTTTTGTTTTTTGTTTTCATTCCACCGAGGAATTGTTCTGTGTCTGCATATGTATATCTTTTTGAGTTAGAGACAATGTAATTGAGTAGCCGGCTTTAATGCTTCAGGCCCGTGTAGGAAGGGCAATGTCACATGTGAAACTATCACAGATCTGGCCAACCAGAAGTCCTGGTTTGTCACACTGAAAAGGATAGAATCACATGTCAGTAACTTACTCTTCTTGGATGCTTCTTCCTGCTTGTGGATGAGTATTCATATAACTTCAGTGTCAGAGAGGTAGGGAAGAATTTCAGCATTTTTTCAAAATTTGAAGTAGAAGCCTGCTAAAAATTGAGGAATCAGAAAAACACACAAGCCTAATGTTTAGATTTTGACTCTAGGGCACTGGGAGTTGAGTTTACCTGATCTGTTCTCAGGTGAATGTCATTTGGCTCAAAACTTCTTAATGTGTTCAGAAGTTTTTTTTCTTGGATGATCCTAAAGTAAGAGTATCAATAAAGCATGGTACCATATTTAAGATCACAAGTCACAGATGATTCGTAATTGCCTTGTTAATAGAGCCTTTATCATTTCTATAAATTCTTGTGCTGTAGCTCTGCTTTTGTATTGCTACATTAGATACAGTGAGAAGAGTACCATTTGTGTGGGAGAGCAGACAAAATTTCCCTGGTTCAATGAGATATTTCACTCAGTAGCAATCTTTAGCCATGTGTCTCAAGGTATATTTCTGGTCTTTATGTGGATCATCACTGCTGTCAGATCCGGAAAGAGTTAGCCTGATGATCTTTTATGTTTCTCAGGTCTGCAGAAGACAGCTGGGGAAACCATTATGTTTCTTTTTTAATCTATTTTCTTTCATAATATGGATGTTTTAGATGCTGATACATAGTAGTACATACTTTAGTAATGATGAGAATATGTAACAGGACATGCATTAGTAATGATGAGAGTTTCTTATCCTTCCCTCCATGCCAGTAGCCATGAATGAACATTTCCTTTGGCAAGACCAAAAGCCTGACTTCTCTCAATCCAGATGATTCAAAATGGGCCAAATACTTGAAAAGGCAACATGAAAAGAACAGATGTTGCATCTTCACTAAAAATAAGCAATCAAAAACCCAGAGTCAGCTTCCACTTGTGTATTCTTATTTCTGAATCCACTAAAGAACATTGTTGTAAATGTTTCAAAACCTCAAATGCTCAAGGATATCCTGATGTGGTGAATCATACTTATGTCATTGTTGAGATCTGTGAAGTTTGGTGTTGCTGATGAGAATTTTAATCATGGTCGTTTAACTACCTTCTGCTGACCCTTCAGGATTTAATTTAGTGAGTAGACACTATTAAAGTGCTAAATATTGAACAATACACACAATATTATTTTCACATCTAGTTAAAAAAAATCTTGAATTATAGCCTTAGTGATACAACTCAGTGCAGCAGTAGAGACAGCAGTGTCTGAAGCCTTTTGCCGCTTTTATCTGTGAAATTGGAAAAAATTTGCATGCAAGGACAGACTTGTAGGCAATAAATGTGCCTTCAGCAGTCCAGTGGATTCCCTGTCTGACTTACTGTAAGGAAAGCAATTGCAGAAGAATGATCATATAAATTCATAATGTTCTCAACCCAGATTGTCAAGAGAATGGCCATGATTGTTGTCTTGTTTGCTCCAAGACAAAGTTCATTCCAAGTAAGAATCCATTGTCAGGGTTTATCCCCAGCTGCTAAGTGCCACAAAGCTGCTCACTTACTTCCCCCTGCCTCTGCTCTGCCATGGGATGGGTAGGAGAGTCAGGGAAGGGAAAAACCCCCACGAACTCATGGATTGAGATAACAATAGTTTAATAAATGAAACAAAATAAAGTATAATAGTATTAATTATAGAAAGTTAATACTGATGTTACAGTATATTAACAATTAATAATCAAACTCAGGGGAAAAACCCAACCAAACAAGTGATGCACAACACAGTTGCTCCCTATCCAATGCCCACCCTATCCTCAAACAGCAATTGGACCCATCCATATAATTCCCTTTGGTTTAATATCCTGAGTATAGTCTTCTATGGTATGGAACATCCTTTTGGCTAGTTCAGGTCAGTTCCCGCTGTGCTTCCTCCCAGCTTCTTGTGCACCTCCTCACTGGCAGAGTGTGAGAAATTGAAAAGTCCTTGACTGAGGGTAAGCACTACTTAGCAACATCCAAAACATTGCTTTGTTTTCAACACTGTTCTCATACTAAATCCAAACCACAGCACTATACCAGCTACTAAGGAGAAAAAAACCTGCCTCTATCCCAGCCAAAACCAGGACATCCCTAGTGCAGGTTGCTTTAGCTGAGTTTCTTGGTGTATCAAGTAATTGCCACACGCAATTGTTGAAAACAGTAGAAAGCCTCCATCTAACAGCAGCTGCTCCACTGCTCTTAGATGTGAGGAGAAAGGTCATTGAGGCTTAGCTGTTATAAAAACTGCTGAAAAACATGATTTTCTCTCTTACCTGCATTCATCATCATTGCAAACAGAACAAAATAGAAGAAGATGCAATTATCACTGACAAAAACAGCAGAAGCGTTTTCACAGTTATTAATGTACTTGAGCTAAATGTAACACTTCGTAGCTTGCAGCCCTCTGCAGAAAACCTGCCTCTGTCAGTACAGGCTGTAATACATGGGTATCCTCAAACAGCAACGAGTGGCTACAAGCAGCTCTTTCTAATGTCTCCCATTGGATGTAAGGATATAAGGCTACTATGTATCTTTCAAAATAATGACATGATCTTTTCATTGCTTGACTGAAATAGAGGATCATAAACTGGACATGAAGTTTTCATTATATTGGGAAAGGATAGCCAATGAAAAAATTCTGCAGAGCACCTTCTCAGCAGTCCATTACAAGTATATCATCCATCCTTTGTTAGCTGTGCTGCCTTTCCATACAGTTTCAAATTCAGAATCAGCCTTTCATCAGACTCTCTTGCCTGAATTCAGTATTCTTAAAAGTCTGTTGAAAGCTCTGGGAAAAGGCTGTAATCCTCAGCATGCTCTTCTACCAAATTGGCAGTCTTTTGGATAAGCTGGCATTATACCTCAATAAGCTTACCTGAGCGCAAGAGAGGACTGCCATAATGCTCACCGCTTGTCACGCATCATGTGTGAGCATTGACCTCAGCTTTCCTAGTACATTTAATGGTGTTTATTAAACACCAGCTCTTTAAACAAGAGCCCCACTGCTACATCTTTCTCATCTTTGGGGAAGGATAAGAGATTGAACCAATACCTGGCAGATGTGTAGTCTTGTTTTGCAATGCATTACTGGAAGAAAGTAAGGTCATAAGTGTGATACAGCAGAAAATGGTGTAGCAGTAGCAATTAGTAGGAATTCAGTATGCTGTTTGAAACTCAGTTCTCAAAACAAAGCCGTGTGGGAAGGCCACTTTTTTATATGAAACCTAGCAGATGTCAGTAAGGGTGCTGTAGGAATTAAACTTCCTTGAACCTGTATTTGCAGTTCTTGCAAGAGAAGAAGGAATAGCACAAAAAAGGTTCTCCTATTCTTTTCTGACTCTGCATGAAACATCTCACATTGTGATGTCTGCTTCTTGTTGAAAAATCCAGAGGCTGCCAGACCCCAGAGTAACCAGAAACATATGTTTATCTGTGAGGGCAAGGAATACATGACATTTCCTGCACATTTATATAGGCACCACTCCATCACATAGTGAGGGGTTGTAGTAATTGGTGAGAGCATATGTAAACATTGTAAGCTCTAACATTTCAGGCGAGATCAATGAAGCACAATTAAATGAAATTCTGTCTGGAAATGTGTGGAAGATAGATAAATAAGATAAAAGAAAAGCTGAAATTCCACTTTATTTATTTATTTAATTTCTTTATTGTTTCTACATTCTGGTACTTCTCAGATATGCTTTTGAGGCTTGGGAAGTATTACCTTAAAAGTACATGAGAGTTTTAACACAGACTTCAGAAATAGCCAGAATTCATGCGTGTATTAGTTTTTTATTTAATTGAAAATATGTAAACAGAGGAGTAGTTCAACTTGCCAGATCCCCCACAGGCAGTTTCAAGTTCTTGTATTCTCAACAAGCAAGTATTCTGCTGATACTCAGCTGAGAAATTAAGGTAAGTATACAATATAGAGCTCAGCAGCCACAGGCCTTGGAACTACTGTGATGTTAACTCAAATGGAATTACTGATATCATACCAGAATGACATCCGTGAAACAAAACTTTCCCCTGTCATTTTTTCCCGTGCTTTGGGCCACATTAGGTATTTAGATTGGTCAAAGTTTTCAATTCTGTTTAGAGTTGTCAGTCTGACAGCAGCACAATTCTCTGGACTCACTAAAAAACTAGTTAAAAGAACAGTATGCATAGGTATATACATATAATATGTATATACATATATGTGTGTATATATACGCATATGTATATGCATACCATTTGTATATACATTTATACACACAGTAAATATTAGCAGGTGGAAACACTGTGGAGTTATAGCATTTAAGTCACCTAACTTATTTGGATAAGATCTTAGATGCATTTAGCAATGTATAGTCTGATTTCTTAAAAATATCAGCACACTGCTCCTTAGAAAACACATTTGACAAATATCTTGCTTATACTGGATTGTAGCTAGGTAACATATGTGCATGTTTTGTTATTAGTCCCTCTGCTTGTTCTTAAACTGAACAATTTAAGAAACTAGAGATTTCAAGTCAATAATTAATGTAGTGGAATATGTACGTGAAAGGAAAGAGAGTCTAGAATGGAAAAAGGTGGAGAACAACTCGTAGAGAGTATCTGCTACTAATTTAGCTATTACTTTGAAGCAGAACACAAGGGAGTAGTGCTATTCACAAGCGTAAGGACTAAAGTTAAGTCTGGATCCTGCATAAGCTCTGTGAAATAGTCCTTTATATTTGTCCTGTACCTTTGCATATGAGACACCTACTGCCTGACCCAAGGGAAGACATTTCAAGCTTGCGATGATAAAGATGTAACTACATGGCACAGTGCAGCAAGTCAGTGCTGTATTGTGCTGGGTTTAAAAACTGAGAAGTGCAATTGTCAAACTGAAACTGCTAAATAACGGCAGTTTAATATTTAGTTCTCATTTTCCAACTGATTCTTCATACTTTATTATGTTTAATCTTCCTTAGGAACATCATAGGATTAAAAATGCATATTAATTACACAGGGCTTTCAAATAGTGGGGGATTTTCTCATGAGCAAAAACTGTTCTTTCTGTACCAGTGTGACTGATAATAACATGTAGATTTCACAACATTTACCCACTCAAGCAAAGAGCTTTCACGACAGAATCTGTAGCATGTATTAAGGTGAAAAATGGGGACAAAAAATTTAAAATCTTTGTGAGAAAATATAGTGCTGACATCTTTATTCTACATTTAGATAAACATAAACTGGCTGCCAGTCTCTCCATGTAGTGAGGTCTTAATATATTAATAGTCAGCTGACAGAGAGAGACATGACACAAACACAGCTGTCTGGCTCAGAGACCAAGTAGCTATAAAGAAGAGTTGCAAGTTGCAGCTGCAGTTCTGTCATGTTTGAATAATCAAATGTAAAGACACTCAAAAGGGATGCAAGTTGTTCATTCTTGCTTTTGTATGATTTCTGTCAATGCATGGTTGCTTTGATTCTCCATACATAGTGCTCTCTGCCCATGGGGAAAATAGCCATAATGTCCTTTTTTTTCTTTTTTTTGAAGCTGTATACATGAAAACCACCTCAATTAATCCCTTCACACTTTGTACACCCTTAACTTTGCTGCATTCTTCCAAAATCTTAATTTCTTTAGAAATGGAAAGAGGTTTCCAAATTTCAGAGTAAGTCATGGTTTTCAAATGTGTTATATCACAATTCAAACGTCTGTGAGCTTCAGAACTTTGGGAAAGTGACTACAGTGACTATTTCTGTATTTTTTTTTTTTAATCCAAGTCAATCAAAATGCATTTTAAAAGGATCAGAATGTATCAAGTAAAGGGTAAACAAAAGTTTATGCTTGACTTTATTATCTTAGCAGGTATATTATATTAGCATCAGTTGGAGACTATCTGTTCTAAATGCACACACATTAAAGAACAAGTTAAATATGGATTGCCTCCGACTTCCTGTTCCCAGCTCTTATTATTTGTGTAAATGCAGGGTCTATTTTACTTCCTTACCAGTAGAGGTCAAAGCTTGTACATAATGAATTCCTGGTTCACACAATGTATTTGCTTTTCATTCTGTATCTGGTAACAAAATCTATCTGATTATTAAATTAACAGAGCTGTGATGTAACAAGTAGCAAATAATTTCATTTTTTCCAAGTCCGGTTTGAACATTAATTACAAAGCACAGATTTAGCCCAGTTGTGTGGCAATTATGAGTACTGCAATTAAGAGAATTCAGGATGTTTCAAATGACTTACTGAACTGAGTTCTAAGCTAGAAACATTTGAACCACAGCTGCTTTCATGTGTAATGCTTTCCATTCCTTTTCTGTATGGTATGGAGAAAAAGGGCATGCTGCTCAGGAGAAATACTGATGTATAATTCAGGATATTCCCTGAATTTCCCTTGGAAAAGGAATAATGATTAGTTGTTAAAGCCTATAGGCTGAAAAAAAAAAATCTGACCTGCACTTTCACAAATTTTTGCTCATTGGATAAATGTTCTCCATGTTAATGTAACTCAGAAGAAAAATATAGGTTGGGAATTAAAAATGTAAAATCAAATTGGTTTCAACATTTTCTATTTGGGAAAAAAGAGGGAGCACCCCAAGTCTGGATTTAGTTCAGCGTAAAGTCTGGTCTATCTCTAGGCTTTATATGAAGTAGTCATGAATACCTTTTTTTCTCTCTTCTACAAGCAAATGAAAAATGAGAGAATCAGTCTTCCTCTGCTGATTCCTTAATCACTAGAAGAGAAGTTTGGCCTTAAGAGAATCTGCACAGAATTTTGTTCATGATCATAGTGTTTGAGAGAAATTTTAGTTGAAAAGTCAAAGGGAGACAGACATGAACAGAGGTGACAGTCCCTCTATGGTTTCTCTTTCCATGATCCTGTTATTCTGTTCTTTCTGTCAGCACTGTAGCTAAAATGACCAGAATTCAGGATTCTTATAGAACAAACTGTGCAGCTCAGACCACCCAGAGGTCAGAATGCAAACCAGTTTGAGTCCAGCATCAACAACACAGGATTCAGAAGCAGAAGATGATGTGTGGGAGCTGAGAGCAAGCAGAGTTTGTCTTCCGAGTGTTCCTGTGTAGGAAGGGTAACACAGTATCATAGTAGCAGGCATTGCTTTGTTTTGTGTGATTTATTTTTTTCCCCAAAAAGATTTTACTCCAGAAACACTTCAAATATTTTGTCCCAGTTTGTCCTCAGGGCAGCAGATTCGCTTCAGGGAACTGTGGGAGTGGCAGCTTTGTCAGTCTCTCATGGTGGCAGGACATAAAGAGTGAACGACACCAGCCCAGCTCCCCACAGCTACAGAATCTGAGATGTGTTGGCTTTATGCCTCTGGCACCTGTGATGAACAAGGAGGTCTCAGGCCATTGTCTCCAACAAATTATAATTAAAACTTAAATACCAATCAATGAAGTCATTACCACTTTTCGAAGCATGAGTTTTAAATTATTTTCTTTTTTTTTTTTTTTTTCTAACAGGTATATGGGAAAGACTTGACTTTACAGTCATTTAGTTACAAAAGTACTTTTGGAACAGTATAAGAGTGCTCCTTTTGGAGCAGTGAAGGAGTGCTGTTACTTAATTCTTAGTTTGTGTTCACTTTCATCTATACACACTGTTAAACCATGAAATTAAATATGCCATAACACCTATAGCCACCGTGCCTCTGCATATTGCAACCAAGCATAATTTACAATATTAAATGAAATTTTGCATTTAAATATCTGTAGGCAGCTACCCATTGACAGCAGAGATGGCTCCAACTGAATGGCAGCCCTAACAGTCTATTCAATAGCAATTTTTTTCTGGTTGTGTCTGAGGTATCTCATCTAATTCAGAGGTATGAAGAAAAAAAGTTTTCTTGATTCTGGTGACCAAAAGGAAAGCAGAAAATGTGGATTTCTACTAAAACCGTAAGGTGGATTATTTAGTGTCTGATGGCAAAATCACACTGGACTTCTTTTAGGTCCTGTTGAGGGAAGGAGTTTAGGTATACAAAAAGCATGAAGAAAGGCAGCTGGAAAGGCACACACAGTTAAATACCAGGAAATTCTAAAGGTGGGACATAGGCTGAGGATGAGGGATAAGCTGGTCATGATTTTTTTGTGAATACTTCTCAGCCAAAAATTTCTTATTTACCACAATTGGAATGTTCTCAGAATATGTATCTGTTTTACTGCCGGTTTCTTGGGAAGGCATCTTGGCAGCAGGGACAACCAGCTGGCTGTGCTGCCTGCCAGCTACTCACAGCTAGACAGGAGCCCCTGGTGCGTGCCATAAGCTTAGCCCAGGGAAGCTGCACTGTATGGGATCCTCTAGCTCCCTGGCTAGCTTACCTGACAGTCAAGGATGAGAAACAGGAAGAAAAAATGGGAGCTTGTTTTCTTCTGTTTAGGATGCTAATGCCAGTTACGTTGTTTTTTTGGTTTATTTTTAAATAGTGGAATGGTAATGGAATTACTTTGTGTAAGGTAAAGCTCCGCTAATAGAAAATGAATAGTTTTACCTTGAGACAATCTATACCAAAAAAGCCCTAGTAGTTTCCCTGGTTTGTCAGACTTTGTTACAAGAAATTTTACAGCTCATTGGATTGTAGATAGAAACTAAGGTTGCCCTGCCAGTCATATTGAATGTCCCAGTCATAAAGAATAAAAGATAACCCAGCTGTTTTCAAGAGCCTTATTTTATGTAATTCTGATACAGCATTTATAAGACAATAAATGTTATATTCATTATATACATAAGTGATTCAATCATTAATATTCTTAAATAATTACTTGAAGGCCAGTCATCTAAAATAATTTGGAAGTTAAAGTACATATGGTTTTAATAGTATCATATTAAAACAAAATATCTTACAATTATTCAGAATTTGAATGAGATAGAAAATAAAATTTCAGAGCTCAAAGTCAAAACCCACCAGCTCAGCTGTTGTGTCAGATTGCTGTCAAGCTGTAGCCTGGATCTTTGCATTCCACTAAGAGCAATGGAAACTTACAGGCACAGGCTTCCAAAGCTGGAAATTACTTGTACACCCACAGGGAGTAGGGCTAATCAAATGCTGTATTTTGGTCTGACTCTTAAAAAAGATATGTAGCTATTTATCAAAAAAGAATATGCAAGGCTGTTAAAATAATATATAGTGTATGTTATATTAGAGTATATTACTGGAAGTGGAATGTTTTCTTAGTGATCTTCATAAAAGTGCCAAAATATTCTGTAATTGATATACCTAAAAATTCTTGGAGTAATTAAACTGTAGACAAGATAGTCTATTACTTACAGTGTTATAACTTTCTCAGTTTGCATAATATCTGGCTTACATAAATTTCTTTGACATTTCAAAAATCTCCCAGATGTGTAGATGATGCTGAAAAGTAAATTATACTGCAATAGTGAGAAACTGTTACTGGATACTATATATGGCCACAACAATCTCTGCTCTCTTGTACAACAGCAGTTTCTGACAACTGATGTTGTTACTAAATCTATTATAATTATTAAATGGGAAAAAACCACACATTAATTAGGGATGTCATTCTCTCACTACAGCTGGACAGACTTTTTTTGACAAAGCTCTTCCACATAATATAATTATTTAAGTACTGCAAACTCAGTCACTTTTCATAGTCCTCAAGCAAATGCTTTTTCTTGGTCTGGAGTCTTGACTTAAATGCAGTTGTAGATGGATGCTTTTGATTAACTGTGCTCACATCATCATTGGATGTCTCCATAAAATAATAATTTACTGAATCATAAAGATTTAGACTGATCCACTGAAATCCCTTCCAGGGTAGCAGAAGGTAGTACCTTTATCCTGACTTCTCAGATAGAATGAGTTCAGCTAAGGATGTTGCTACAAACAGGGGGAATTGAAAACAGCTATATTTTGGGTAAATATTGTCAATAACTTTTGTCAGTATTTGCATTTCTTGAGAATTTTGTAAGCTTCATATAATAAAGACATAAAAGGTTTCAGTAAACGTAAAGGCTACAGAGAAAAGCTTGAAGGCACAGTAATAGAAGAGGAAAATTAACTGTTATCTGTGATCTTAGTTCCACAATATCTCAGTCTGCTACCTTTAATAGTAAAAGTGCTGCTCTCGAGTGCCCAGCTCTTCAAATGAGCAAGTGATAAAATGCTCATTGATGTCAGCTGCTTTAATTTATTACTGCTTGACAAAAAGATTATGAAAATATATTTTTTAAAAAAAATTCCTATTTGACAACAGTGATGAAATTTTTTTGTCTTTTCTGCCAGAGAAGGGCAAATTTCTGTCTGACACTATCAGTTATAAAGTTTGAGTTGCTAGGGAGCAGTGTAGTCCCTTATCTTCATAAAGAAGATGCTTCCTAGAAGTGGAAAAAATGAAATTCTGTTTTGAATTTCATTAATAAGAACTTAGAGCTGATTTGTCAGAAATAATGTGATATGTACAGTTGTGAAATCTTAATTATATATTTATCTTAGTATCAGTCTGGTTAGAGGCTGTTTTGAGGACTTAATATTTTTTTACTTTGATCATGATTTTCAGAAGTGACAAGTGATTTTGTTCGTTTACACTGGGGTTTTTATAAGGCAGAAGCAGAAAATTTTCAACAGAAATTTTTAAAGTTAGGGTAGTAGTTCTATTATCAGCAGCCATATACTTTATCCTTCTGTTCCTGGGGAGAGGAATGGAAAGTAGTAAAGGCCAAAAAAATTCCCAAAAACCAAAAAGGCAGACCTTCATGTCAATTAAAATTCAATGTCTTCATTTTAATTACAACCAGGTTGAGCTAGGACTGAAATTAAGTCATGGTCTCTCCTGCTTCTTCCCATCACTCAGAAGGAGTAACTTGGAGAACTTGTCTGTGTTTCCCCTTCCTCCTCCACCCTTTGCTCTCCCCTGATCTGACCTTACCTCACCTTCCCTTCCCTTCCTGGGCACTTAATGCACTGTCCCTGGGTGCTAGAAGCAGAGGCAAGCACCAGGGCAGGCACAGCGTTGGCTGCTGTGGGCATGGCTTGTGATCCAGTCGATGTGAGATAGGTGAGAGTGGCAGAGGGAGGCACCTATTGTGCAGGGAGATTGCCAAGGAAAAGGCCCCGTGTATTTCCACTTTCTTCAGAGGCTCACCTAAGTATTGCGTGGGTGAAATAGGAAAGACTGAAGATTCATATGGAGACATAACCCATGCATTTTATATTTTATGTGGAAAGTTTTCTTATATCAAGACTACTTTTTCCACAAGTAATTATTGTGCTAATGAAAAATGACAGGATCAAGCAGGTTCTTGTTTTACTATCAAATCAGTGGTGGCAGTGATGCTTTGAACTTATCCAGTGCACTCAACATTTCACCTATAATGTGGAGAGATCCACATTAATGTAACAGTAGTAGAATTGATCTTCTATGATGTTGATGGGAAGGTGGAGATGAACTTGTGAAAGTTGCCAAAGTACCACAGTGCAATAGTCTGTCCTGGAACACAGATTGCCCTCTGCCCTTGACAGTGCTAAGGTGGTGGGCAAGAGCTAACTCCTTTGCATAGTCAGGAAATCGGCTGTACCATGGACAGACCTTTTTACCACAGCAAAGTTTATCATTTTGCTTAAAATGTCACACAAGGGAGAGATGAATACAATCACCCAGGAGAGTGAATAAAAGGTAATGAAAGAAGAATTAATAAAAAAATCTGAGTTCTGTATCTCTGTTAATTTTTGTCTTACCATCTTTTATCCACAGTCTCCAGCACTCCAAAACTCCAGCACTTCATTCTTCCACTTCGTGTACTGGTCCAATATTATTCCTTTCCTTATCAGCTAGTAATCATAATTTGTGTATTATTTGTCTTATTGCTTTTAGGTGTAATACCAAATTTGTTCAGTAAATGCAGTTAAAAGTGTTTGAGCTGTTACAAATAGAAGCCGTTATAAAAACCTTGTAAGAATGATAATGAACTGGATGAGGTTTGCATTTTCTTTTTTCTTCTTTTTTTTTAGGTGGCTTTTAGGTGTGTTGAACTTGATAAAGAGGAGATCCTGTTTGGCGGGTACTCTGCTGTTGCAATTTCTGCAAGCTGTGGGAATGAGGGAGGGCATTTCAATTCCATATATAAAGCATCCAAGCTTGAAGAGGGCAGCCTAGAAAGTGGCAGCATTGGCACTGCCCGCTTGGAACGGAGGAAAGCTCTGAGAACACCCCCCAGGTGGGGCATGCATCATGCACCCAACACTAATACTGCTCATCTTCTGCAGTTTTCTGCAATCTGCCGGTAAGTCCAAGGTGCCTGGGCTCCTCTTGGTACAGAGTTTGAAGGAAAATACTGAAACAATATAGAAACAAAGGGGGTGACTCCATTATAGTATTACAGCACATGAGGTTCAGGTTTTGCTCTCCTTTCCCATAACCTGCAGAATTCAGTTTACACGTTTTCTTCTCCTTTGCTTCATCTTAAAACACAACTGATTATTTAATAAACACATGACTGAAATAAAACAATCTGTTCTTAACTTTTTCAGAAAAGTGGTTACTGATTTGTTGGATCATTCCCTGAAGTTCATTCCCTAGATATGGGAATATTTTTCAATGGACTTTTGTTGTGTTTCCAAGTTGCCAAGTGCCTTCATCTTTCAGATGTTCATGATACAGTGTCCTAGCGATGTCATTGTGGATATAAATTGTATGTCTTCTGTGTAGAGTGATAATCAAAATAGTTTTTCTTTGTTATGTGAACCGCATAAAATATTAAGTATGAGCTGTGTGATGGCATTTCTTTTTTGAAGAATGATATGATAGAAAGAATCCTGTGCTGGAAAACGGGCAAATGGTTCCAGTCTAAAAATTTTACATGACTCTTAACATATTCCCCCATACATTATTCAATATAGTTATTCAATCTTTTAAAGGACTCTGTCTTATTTTTTTGATCCATCCTACTAGAATACCAGATGAATGTGTAATTTCTAAGAAAGACTTGATAGGTAAGTTCATTGACTCTGTAGCTACTCTGACTTCTCACTCATGATTCCTCCTGTGATGTTTTCAATGGATTTTTTGAGAATGAGCCTTTTTCACCATGGTTTGGCATCGCTTGAGGGGTATTTTAATCTCTTCTGTATATTCTCTTTAATTACCAATTATTACAGTTACAATTTCAAGAACAGGTTTCAAGCTGCTAAAAAGCATACTTCACTTGCTTTAGTTTCAACAAAGTTAAATTTATTTCTTCTGTATTGTGTTTACTGCATGTAATGAACCATATAGTTCAAATTGCATGGAGACATTTATTACTCTTAAGTCATTGACTTAAACTGTAGCACAAAAATAATTAAACTATGAGCAACTCGACCCTGTAGTAGACTCTGAGAGCCAATTTCTAACCTCAGCTGTATTGTTATAAATCAGGTGTAACTCAAGTCACTGTATTTGCACCATTGTAACCAATATCAAGTCAATTACCTAAACATGGCTCCTAACCCCAAGTTTTGCTGCCTGCAAGATCTTAATCTACATTACTTCCTATGTTAGATAATAGATGTGTTAATATAAATACTAAATCTTGCAATCAAATAGAAAATTGTTGTAGACTCTTACACAGCCACAAGCTTTATATATAAACTTGACAGTTAAACAGGACCTTTTTGTACAAAAGACTAAGTTGAATTTAAAGATAGAATTCGTAGAAGTGGGATCTAGAAAAATCTTACAGAACAATTTTCTCCTTAGGGACGTATCAATATTTCAGGGCCTTAGTATGCTGTGCAAGGTTGGAGACAGTGAAAACAGATTTCATTCTGTCAAAGAAAGATTTGAAATCAGACAATTTTTGGATGTTGATCGGTATGTTCTAAAACTGGACAACATGCAGGGTGCTCATTGTTTTGAACTCTAGATCCAAACCTGTCTCTTTAAAATGAGTTAAATCAAAGCCAGGAGTTAACGTCTCCTCTTCATGGATCTGGATCCAAATTCCATACCTTAAGTCCATCTCTAGCTAGAAATGTAAATATTGATTGTAAGGACATATATTGGATTATTTGATATGAGCTCTGATGGAAACTGATAACTGAAGAAAACTGGTGAACACACATTAGCTTGAGGAAAAAAAAAAATCTACAGAAGCTTAACCGCCAGTTAAAACTCATAGTTCAAGCCTTTACTTAATAAGAGATGCTGGTTCATTGATTAAATTGAGACTTCATCCCTTTAGCTATTTCAGTAGTCAAAACTGTGCATGGATCCTTTTGAGAGGTTTATGTACAGTCATGACACCTATTTTTCTAAATATGTAACTATGAAGTTACCTTGATTTATGCTATTCAGACCTCTATGTTTGCAAGAGACAAAGGGAGTTAATAATTCCATATTGAAGAGAAATTGTCATGAGCATGTGCAATTGATTATTCATATTACAGCTACAGCTCTAGCAGTACCCGCACTGCTAAATTTAATTTTAGGTTTATATCATCTTTTTTAAAGCTCTTGTCCTTTATGGAACATCTGACATTTCAACATTTCTGTTTGTCCCAAATTAGAAGATAAAAATGGAACCCTTTACAGAACAGAAATCCTAAATTACTTCTGTTTGAAAGTACAAAGATTTCATTTCAAAGTTTGTTTTTCATTTGTTTATCTGATGTGAAATATTTTGATTGAAGTCATTACAACATAAAATTGTATTTTCCCATAGGGATATTTCATAGTAACCATTGTATAGGAAGAAAATTCCTTATTTCTTCATCGTAAGTCACATTCCCTGACTGGGTTGTATTGCTGCCATGAACTAGACAGGCTGATGACACAGAAACTGCACTTCAACAGATATAATTCTCAAGGAAGTTGGCCAGCTGGAGTAGAATGGGAATTGAAAGTAAAACTTTCCTTTATCCAAGAGAAGTGAAACTCTGGTTAAAGTTCTATTGGGATAATTCAAAATAAGTATTTCATGTCATTTCTCAAAGGAAAACAGAATACTTGCAGTAATAATAAAATGTCAGTAAGGAAGATTTCAGTTCTTTAGAAATCTCATTTAACTAGGAACAGACTTTTAAATGAAAAATTCTTAAATGATTGTAAAATACAGCTTCTGCATGGGGCCTTCATACATCTGTACAATCTGCCATTTGTGTGCTTGTGAATGGTTGATAACATTGCCAGGAAGATTTAACTAATCTCTTTGGAGTTAAGAGTGAGAAAAAGAATGTAAATGCTGAGAATAATTACTGTACTGTAATTAGTATAATAATATGATCTGTCAGGATACAGACTAATTGGCAGATAGTCAGCAAATGGCTCTGTATTTGTTTTATTAACTATTCTTTGGGCAAAAAGTTAAAGTGGATTTCATATCCTTAGTTAGTTTCAGTATAAGTCTTGTACACCTCCATGTAATCCAGGATGATTATTATGTCCAAATTTAGTTAAATACCAAACCTGAAGTATTTGTTATGTTTTGTTTGCCGTGCTTAGCTGTTTGAGTTTGAAAAGGTAACAAACAAGCTGTGTAAACTGAGTTGTCTGTTCTTGCCCATTAATTATTAGATATTTTTCTGTATATCAAGCTCTCATCTGACTTGAAGTAATGTTTTAGACATATATTCAATTCCTGCAAATCAAATATCCTTGGAAGGCATCTGTTACACACTCATAAATCCCATTAATGTAGTGTTTGAAGTTTAGGATTAAACTGTAAAGATTGGAAAACTGTTAAACCAACAATAATAAATTATTGAACAAATGGAGGTATCAAAACCCTCAATTTTTCAATGGAGGGTTTTCAGTTTTTCCGTTTTCAGGGGTTCAAAAAGGCAGCAGTAACTCTAGGCATGAAGGGTGTTAGCTTGAAAGCCACAAACAGACTGTTCTTTTTTGTGGTGTACTTACTGTGATACATGGTTCACTAGGAACTTGGAAGGAGCTTGCTGGATTTTGGAAATGCCTGCTGAGTTGCAGGCCAACCATGGAGGCTGTACTAAAACACTGGCAAAATTTCAAACTATTATTAGCCCATGCTGACCATTCTAGATGAGAAGGCAGCTTGAGTAGGATCTACAATGATTTTCTGATGAATGTGTCAGACAGCTTGGGAGTGGCTGAGATCAATGCCGTTTTAAGCTATTAGAACATTTGGGGTGGGAGCACTTCTGTCACTGAACTTATATCCTTGATTTATTTCCCTTATGCCTAAATATTCATTTAGAATAACAGTGTAGTATTTTATCTCTTAAAAACTTAGATTAGTTTATCCACATAACGTCTTTTTTCAACAAGTATTGTTCCAGAGAAGAATTGAGGCATAGACTGATGGGAATTTTGGAGATGTCTGGATCTGAGATCCAAAGTGAAAGCATGTTCTGAACGACTCAGTTCCAAAATTCCCTCCTGTGCTTTTACCTAATCTTACATAAAAGGCAGAACCTCAACCGTTTTCCTGCAGTCCTTGAGGTACCACACAGCAAATATTGCCTTACCTTCAGCAGCACAGCATGGAATTGGCTGAGAGTCTGCTACAGCTTGTGGGCTCCCTGGAGGCTTCCACTCACTGCAGGATCTAAGGATGCAACAGAACCCTGCAGAGCTGTAGTATATATAGATATGTATGTAGATTTGGCCAGGTTTATTTGATTAAAGCAACTTTCTGCCACAACATTTTCTATGTTGCAAAAGATCCTAAACATGTAATAGAGAATTACATGGGTTCTATGAGATATCTGTTCTCACTATCTAAGAAATACTAAACAAACTTTAAAGATGAGTAGCATATTTCTGAAGCACCCCAGGTCTTTATTCCTGCATCTTGGGCACCACATTGCACTCAGCATTTGCTAAACATTCCTTGGCTTCTCCTAAGCAAACAAGGCTTTGCGAAGGGGTGCGTGGAAGGGAGCAGGTGACAGCTTTCATCATTCTGCCCTAATGTGAGCAGCAAAATCAACAACTACGTCTGGGGATTTCCTACTCTTCAGCTGCAGATCCCATGGTTCTTGTGAAGAACACATGGGACAATACTTTTCCCATATTTTCACACTTTTGGCTATTCCCTCCACTATTCGTACCCAGATAGTGAAGCTAGAATTCAAAAACATGAGGGAGGATTTATCCCACTTTTTTTAAAGGAACATAGGCTTTTAGTATGAAATACAGGACGTTACATAGGATTTCTGGCAAACTTTGATAACATTTGAGCAGCACAGAAGGATTTTCTATTACTTAATTATATGAAACATGATTTTCTTTAATAACTTCCATTCAGATTTATGTGACAGAACACAATTCATATGTGCTTGCCCTGCTTTGACTGGTAGCATGCTTAAAAAGAAGTAAATAAATATACAAATATTCAACTTCCTTTTGCTCAGAGGATAACTTCATCGTGTTGTCTTTTTCCTTTCACAGCTTTTGAAGGAAATTATTGGCCCCACATTTTTCTCCAAAAACAGAAGGAATCTCTGCAAAGAAGTAAGTGACTGACCTGGTATTCAATGTTTGCATTCAAGTGTGAGTGATAACTCTATTCAGCATCAATTCTGTATTGCAGTAGGCACTGTACAAAACACATAATAAAAATAAGTCTTTGCCTCAAGGAGCATATGTTTTGAAGCATTAAATTCTAGAAATTCTGAATGAAGACTTTGCATGTAAAAAGATTGTAAAATGCCTTGTCTCTTTCTGGTAAGTTTTAAACTAAAGGGAAAGTTATTTAGTGTGCCATGCTGAGGTTTGATGCCTAAGCATAGAAACTGTGAGCAGCTTAGTAGCCTTCTACATTTAGAAATACGCTGTTGAGATAATTTGTGTGGTAAATTTGGTATTTATTCTTACATATTACTGTCTAATATTATCTAAAAATTTATTATATGGATTCTTTTGACATTGCAAAATTCAGGAAACTAAACAAAGCTTATTCTCCATACAGATTAGGTCTGTGAAAATTATTTTAAAGATTTCAGGTTAGAACAAACTTTTATGCAATGAACAATCAGAGTATGGAATACTGCTTCCTCACCCTTATAGCCAGCAGCCAGAGGGGAGTCAGAGTAAGGATGGAGCTCTGCTTCAAGGTTCAGCTGTGCCAGCTGCTGCCACACTTCTGGTAGTTTACCAGCAGTTTTCCCTTAACTCCAAAGAATGGCTTGTGTGCATCCATCCAAATCTGTATCCAAAATTAACTCCAGCCACCTACTTGCTGTAAATTTGTGCTAGTCCTTCTGAGTCTGAGAAATACAAATAGCAAGGTACTACTATCTTCCTTGGGTAAAACAGTGTGCAATGTTAATGCAAAAAAAAAAAAAAATTATATAGCTTTCAAGTATTAAAAATATTAGTTATCAGAAGAACTGTTAGAAAAGCAAGTATCATTAAAATTATAACTAATAATTAAAACGGCAAATTTTGACAGCAGTGATTGTGGCATTTTCTGTTACAAAAAAATTCTGGTTCTATTTAAAAGGATGGTGGACAAGGACTTGGAAGCCAGAGCACAAGGGAGGCAAAAGCACAAAAATCCCAATAGCCTCACAAAATTCCCTGAACTGAAAATAATTGGAAACTGAGAGAATATCTGTGGAAATATATATGCTTGACCTGATGGTAGTCTTCCCTTGGGCAGTCTGTTAATGGTCTCTGCTGGAAATAAAATACAGAGCTACATTAACCCTTGGGCAGAACCAACACAATGTTTCACATGTCCTTTTCTGAAGAAATGTGAGGCACTGACTTCTAAATTTGAAGTTCATTCAATAAACATTTAGTTTTCCATGTCCATGAGAAGAATGCATAAATGTTATCATGCTAACATGATATACAGTATTTTACAGGACATTATGTTCCTCTGCTAAGGCAGGGTAGAGAAGGCTATAGCCCTTCTGCAAACACACAATTTTCACAAGATCCTTTCTAAATAAGTATAGATATCAGTCCTAATATTCTGACATTTTTTCTATCCTATTCTGTTTACAGACAATATTCCTAGTAATTAATAATTTTTATGTTTTACACTAAAATATCATGCTTTACTTCTGCATACAGTTTAAAAATAATTCTGTGTATTCCAAAGCTTGTTGCATATCAGTGGTTGACTGAAATTCTTTGTCCAGTTTGGGGAAAATGTGGAGGTATAGAACAAAAATAATTGTATAAAATGCAAATTTATTATAATAAGAGGCATTTCTTTAGGCAAAAGAAACTGAGAGTGGCTTGAATAAGGTGAATTCTCATTCAGTGTAAACATGGAAAAGCTACATGAATTTCATCCTAAAAGTAAAAATAGTTGAAGACCTATGATCAGAGAAAAAATTTCCAAATATTCAGGAAATCATCTCTGTCTTTTATCTGTTCTTATAACAAGAGAAATGGTAGAGCATGGATGTAGACAAATTAAAAGAAAATCCCTAGATATTATTTAATAAAAGCTGAACTCTAAAGACAAACACATAATCTAGCTTTAAACTTCTTTCAGTTGTTGACATTCCCATTTGCTATTTTTCTTTGATAAGATTTAAATAAAAACAAATACTCTGACGGTGCTCCGATATTTATTGAAAGGGGCACCTATTGCACTCTGACTATTGTGCAACCCCAGGTAATCATTCCTTGGCACACTCTGGGGTTTGGTGGTCAGTATCACTCAAACACAATATATTAAATTAGCTGGACTTGGGCATGAAGGATCAATGATAACAGTTAGCCAATTCCTATTTTCCAGTCAGACCTTCAGGACAGAACAGAAGTACTGAAGAGGAGTACATTTTGCCAACAGGTAACAGCTCATTGGAAAGCATTATTTTCTATGTGATCCAGATAAAATCAGTAGCATTCTGTAATCATTTGATTGCTCCTTTAGAGTTAAAAAAGATTATTTGGCTTTAAAATAATAAATATAAATTGCATGTAGAACTTAATAAACTTACATGATACTTGGTGACTCTAAGATGTATTCTAAGACACCTTAACTTCATATGACACCATAAGCAAAAGTAATTTAAAAAAAAAAAGTAACAATCTGAGTCTGGAAATACAGAACCGAGGACATGATTTTAGTTACTTCAATAAAATTATTAGCTTCAGAGGGACTGTTCAAATGCTGTAAGTAGGTGCAGAACTATCCAACAGCAAGTGCTGGAGTTGTGTCTGGTTTTTATGATTCATTTCTACATCCGAAAATCTGTCTATTCAGATGAATATTTCAGATTACTTCTTGAAAAGGAACACTGATTAAAATATGCCATACTTTTATAAAACTGTCTGGAACTTTGTCACACAAACGCAGAGCCAAAAGAGTGGGAAATTACAAGATGGGCTTTGAAGACTGTCTTTGGGTATCTGGTGATCTGACTGTGCAATTAACCATGATACAGTAATGCCATAGATAGTTTTGTAAATGCTGTGCCTGAGATGTTAAAGGTCTGACCAGTAGCAAGCTGTCACCTTTGCAAACAGACCTAGCAGACCGAAATAAGAAGGTAAATCTTTATATTACCCATGAAGGAGTTATAAAGGTTTTTCCCAAGGTAGGAAGTTAGGGAATTCTCCTCTGCTTACAGTAAATAAGAATATTGGTCTCTCCTAATATTGTTTCCTTTCCTGACTCAAGACAAAATTTTGAGGTTACAAAACAAACAAACAAACAAAAACTAGAGAGCTTGAATGTTGTTTACAGGATTAATCTGAGTAGAAACTTAATAGCCTGTCCTACTATTTTTGAAATACTAATCAGAATGAGTAAATATATTTTTAGGAGACCTGAATCCATTATTTTTTCTCTTTTATAGTTTTGAGCAAGGATTCCTGTTCTACATGGGGTGGAGGACATTTTTCAACCTTTGATAAATACCAGTATGACTTCACTGGGACTTGCAACTACATCTTTGCAACTGTATGTGATGAAACCAGCCCAGACTTCAACATTCAGTTCCGCCGTGGGCTGGACAAAAAAATTGCAAGGATCATTATTGAGCTTGGACCTTCTGTTGTCATTGTTGAGAAAGGCAGCATTTCTGTCAGGAGCGTTGGGTAAGGTTCTGCCATGAATGGGGAGTAAGTGTTTGAAGAGCACAGGGAGCTATATAGCAGTTGCACTAAAGACTACTTTGTGTCAAAAATGAATTAGCAAATTACTGAAGTTAACACGCCTAACTGGACTCTACTCCTATTGCTCCCCATCAAGCACACACACTCTACAACGTTCCCTTTATGGGTTTCTCTAATCTTGTCAGTTTTCTGTCATAATAATAATTCTTAAATAAACAGGCCATAGAATCTCTTCAGGATAATCAACATTAGTTCTGCCACACAAACTTCATTGTTACAAGTTTTTGAAATGTGTAACTATGCTCTAATAAAACCAAGCCAAATGAAGACGCCAAGTCCTGTGCAAACATTGTCAGTAGAAGAATCACTATGCAACCCATTTTGTGGTGATTCTTCTGTGAAGCTGATGACATGGATTTTCAATCAGCAGAAATTTTCATGTATTTTGAAATGTCACAGCTAAAAAGGAAAAGAATTCTGTTTCACATTGTTGCAAGTACTCAGACAGTATGTGTATAATATACAAACTTAGTAACTAATACCTGCATAATCTTGCTATGAGAAGACTGGTTTCTCTCTTCTCAACTTATTACAGTGTCATTCAGTTGCCTTACTCCAGCAATGGAATCCAAATAGCACCTTATGGACGTAACATCCGCCTGGTGGCCAAGCTGATGGAGATGGAACTGGTTGTCATGTGGAACAATGATGACTATCTCATGGTTAGTAAAATGTTCTCGCAGAGCAGAGAAGAAAATGCTCACTGATTTACTGGAAAGACAAGAACTCTTTGAACTTAATGGGTGCTTTTCATGCAAACTATTTACTATTACTCTTTTGATATTTACTATTTTGATATTTATTCTTTTCCTGTTTTATCCATTTCTCTTGAAATAAATGACTTTGCATGTTACTTTCACTTGCAGCACTGGTAGGTGGCTAAAGCTACCAGTGCTGAGATTTGTGGACACTTCCACACGTTTTAGTCTTTCCTCTGGGTATTCCAGAAGCTGTAATGTTTTGTTTAAGAGATGTTGTTTAAAGTTGTGTAGAACTTAATATTGTATGCCATAGTTTAATCTTTTCTACTGGGCTTCCCCAGGACATCTTTTGGTTTCAAATGCTGAGTGCTTCTACCAGTTTCTTCATTTCTTTCCTCCTTCTGAATTTTTTCAGGTTTTCCCTCCAAAATCCCCAATATAACTTCTCAGTGTGACCTGTGATATTATTGCTACAAAAGGCACTGAATTCTAAATTGATAGGTTTGATTAAAAAAGGAGATTCAGATGTAATAAATTTTCTAGGAGATTTATCAGTATTACTATCATACATATAAGAGGAAATGCTACTGTGGTGGGTTAAACTGACTATACAAAGAATATAGTTTTATTTTCTCTGATCTAAGATTTTTCATAATAATTCATTGTTTTTAGCCAGTAGTAATACTACCACTTTAGTCTCCAGAGGAATAGAGAACTGAATAACCTTATTCTTAAAACAGATTTTCTTCTTGTAACCTGAAGTTTCTTAAGAGAAGAAACCTGAAATTCATGTTCTGTCAACAAAGATATTAGCAAGCATTCAGCATTATTTTCTTTCTTTTTTTTTTTCATGGCTCCTTAGAATATTATCCCACCTCAGTTCCCTGTAAGTGTCTCCAAATCTTATTCCTTTATTAAATACTAATTTTAAAATGTCACTACTTGCTTATTGGGAAAAGACTTCACTGCTTACAAAACTCTTCCTCCAAAAAAGTCACTGAAATTAACAAGAATAATCACTTTTAATTGGGTGCTTGAACTGAATCTGTTTGAGAAAGACAATGCTGTGTAGATAATTTTACTTAGGGTGATACTTTTAAATGTTTTGTTCTGTTTTATTTTAGGTTTTGGCTGAAAAAAAATACATGGGGAAAACCTGTGGAATGTGTGGGAACTATGACGGTTATGAATTGAATGAATTTGTGCGTGAAGGTAAGAAACAAGGACATTTCAGATGGAAAGAGAACGATTTAAAGTGAGTCAAGGTGAAAACTGAATACTGTGGCAGCATTGCTTTGTTTCAGAATTGAGTAAAGCAGTCCCATGGGGCCCGACATACCCCTCATGTGATTATGCTACGCTCTGTTATCTGCTGTGAGCATAATATAGTGGGCTCCTCATACAAGTGATAAGCACTCTTATCTTTTAGAAACATGGATCACACTCTCCTAACTTTCAGAAGAGGCGGTTGTTATCTTGGGAATATTAACTAGTAGGACATTTAACAGTCAAAGAGTAGAATGGGAGTTTTGCTACATCACAGCAACAAGTAAACAAATCAATGCAGTCCTTTTCCTGACAAATTATAACCCTTCAATTTCCAGGTAAATTGCTGGATACATATAAATTTGCTGCATTACAAAAAATGGATGATCCATCAGAGATCTGCCTGTCCGAGGAGATACCGATTTCCAGCGTTCCTCACAAAAAATATGTAAGATCTCCTTGGCTTCTCTGCGGCATGATTCTTAACAGCTGGCAAAAGATAGATAGAAATCAACAACAGAGAGGCAGTGGTTTCATAAAACTGACTTCCATGAAAACCAGTAAAGTCAGTATCTGTATAGCATGATAAGAGAAAGAAAAGGAGTTCTTTCCATTAAAATACATTTTAATAAAAGCCCACAGGCGTTTTTAAGGCTAGATTTAAATCAGTCATAAAAATCAACTAGCATTAACTACAGCTTTCTGGAATTCCATGCAGGTCATCACAGGAAATTCGTGGAAACCAGTGAAGCTTGAAGAAGTTTTTATCAGCCAGTTAGAGACCTGACACTATAAGCTGTACAGACTTGAAGATATTCACAATGCCTAAAACATATTGCCAGATAACATTCCTGATAACCTGGACAGCTGTTATCAGCTGCTATCACTTACAGTTGTAGATGAAAAGAAAATGAGTGTTCCTGAGAATCTTTAAGACTTTGTACTGCAGTAGGCAACATGACAGGCAATACAAACATGCAGGCAATAGAAATGCATCAAGTGTTTGCTCAAAGAGGAATGAATTTTGTGATCTTTACATCTGGGATGTTTATCCTGGAAGTAAGCTCCCATGAGACAACACCTTTCCTGTGTGTGCAGCCATTTTTAAGGGGATCAATGGCACAGAAAGTGACTTAATTTTCCACATAATGAGACGTAGAATTATTTCAATATATCAAATTCCTTCTATTGTACAATGGATTTATATTCCCTTCTATCTGTGAATTTCTCATGCATTTTAAGTCAAATATACATTATTAAACTGTAGGGGAAAAAAGCAAAAAAATCAACAAGAAAATCATAACTAGCAGTGTTATTCCATTGTGGTTTTCAAATGAAGGAAACACTACCAGAAACAATTTTCTTTCTCTTTTTATTTAGGCCATGATCTGCTCTCAGCTACTTAATTTGGTGTCACCAACCTGCAGTGTGCCAAAGGATGGGTTTGTCATTCGTTGCCAGCTTGATATGCAGGACTGCAGTGAGCCAGGACAAAACAATTGCACTTGCTCTACACTGTCAGAGTATTCCAGGCAATGTGCTATGTCCCACCAAATGGTGTTCAACTGGAGAACTGAAAACTTCTGCTGTAAGTGCAAATGGTTTATTCATGCGGGACTATACTTAATTTTTCTATGTTTTAAATAGAGTGATAATGATAAATAACTGGAATATAAAACAGGTGATAAAAAAGTCTCTGCTGTCTTTAATCATACAAATTATTTCCTAAAGAGAACAGTGGTCTTTGATAAAGCTATAAGAAGGAAAGCAGGGAAACTTCAAAGGAGATGGAAGCTCAAAACACAGCTCCTATGTCTAGATCAGTGAAAATAAAACAGAAGAACATCCACCAAGAGAAAACTGCTTAATTTCTCAAACTTCCAACAGGGGCCTGTTTGCTCATAGCACTGTTTTCTTATTATTGTACTTAGCAAATTAGCCAGTGAAGAGAGAGCACTTTTAAATAGCCCCTGAAGTCTTTGAACTTTTTTGCTAACAATTGGCATAACTCTTTTTATTTACAGATGATTTTCAGTAGTCCTTTTTCAGATGCTTTACCTTCTTATTTACAACAACTGATTGGAAGTTAAACCTTGAAGTACTACAGAAAATCTGATTTGTGGTGCTTCATTAGGCTGCAATGTGGCCTGTTTGCCATTCTTCAAGATTCTGAGAAACATTTCCAATAAATTGGCATGAAAAAAAGCCAGAGTGAATATGATGGTAACGATGAATACTCAGATGATGTAATGAGTATTGAGGCAGGATAAAAGAATGTTACTGTCAGAAATCAGAAGATCTTGTCCTTGTTAGGGAGTAGATGAAACATTCTTCCATGTTTACACTTTAAAATCTTAACACTTCCACTGTTTGTTGCAGCTGTGGGAAAATGTTCTGCTAACCAAATCTATGAGGAATGTGGTTCTCCATGTATTAAAACCTGTTCCAACCCCGAGTACAGCTGTTCCAGTCACTGTACCTATGGTTGCTTTTGTCCAGAAGGTATCATTTCATCATATTCTTAATGGACCACACAAATGTTTTTTTTTCATATATCCAGTCAAGTGGAATAGACTGCTTAATAATGAACTAGCTGTGCATTTCAGGGCATTGTGCTGCTAGAACTCAAGACTCCAGTTACATTATGTTACTTGAGAAAGAGCAGATAACATAATGTAACTGGAGTGTTTGTGTAATCATGGTCCTTAAAGATGGTTGGTCACTGTTTGCAAGAACAGAGCTATGAAAATGTTTTCCTCACAAGACCATGATTTGTGATGGGATAGTGATATGCCATCTGCTTAAAGTTCTTTACTAAAATTTACATTGATCAAACTTAATTAATTTCCTGTCCCAAACTGATATCCAGCCTTTAAGGGCACCAGCAAGAAGTACCATACCTCAGGGGATTTCTGCAATATTATGGGCATTTTGTACATTCCCTTTAAAGTAGTTGAACTTGCTGCAGAAATTGTGATCATTACTGTCATTTGCATTTCAAAATAGAACAATTGACTGCATGTTCACATGACAAAGTAGCCAAAAGCTCTTGTCACTCATGAAGAGTTAGTTTTATTTTAATTAGGAGAAAAATTCCTGCATCTCCAAGTATGGGCACTGGCTGTGCAAGAATAGCATTCTCAAGTTCATTTCAGAAAGCATTCAAGCCATAATAACTGTAGTGCTAAGTGAGGATGAGAAAAATATTTTGTTTATCTTCTTTGGCAGGAACTGTTCTTGATGATATCTCGAAGAATCGGACATGTGTGCACATTAGCCAGTGCCCATGTACACTGAGTGGGAAAACATATGCTCCTGGTGAGACAATGAAAGCAGCTTGTAGGACCTGGTGAGTAGCAACAGGTACTGCCAAGAGAGAATGTAGAGTACCTTCACCAAACAATTGGAAAATTTTTCCTAACCTTTTGGAGGGCAGCACCTTTCACGATTCAAGAAAGTTTACTGACAATCCATACAAGAGTTCAGCAACTTTAAATTAAGATAAGCAACTTCAACTGATATATGTAGACGAAAAAAAAAATCAAAGCATAGAAAGTATAAGGAGAAAAGTGATTCAAATTACATATTCTGTTGCTAGGAAATAGCTGAGTTTTTAGAGTGTAAAGAAGATAAAAACCTTACACAGAATTTCTTGTTTTCGGCAGTAAATGTGTGATGGGTCAATGGAACTGCGAAGACTTGCCCTGCCCTGGAAGGTGTTCACTGGAAGGAGGCTCCTTTGTTACCACGTTTGATTCGAGGCCATATAGATTCCATGGGGTTTGCACTTATGTTCTTATGAAGGTAATTTCTTGCAGTCCAGAAACAGAAAATATCAAATGGATATATTTTAGTCTGTCTTTGGTTTCCTATTGGAACACAAACTGAGGACTTCATAAGATACACATTTATTCTACAAATCCTTATTATACTGACACAGACTTCTCTTTCTATTTTTATTTTTTCTGTTTCCCCCAGAGTTCCAGCCTGCCACACAATGGAACCCTAATGGCTGTATATGAAAAGACTGGTTATTCTCATTCTGAGACATCACTTAGTGCTATAATTTACCAATCTACAAAGGTACGTATTACCTCCACAGGTTCCATCAAGCATTTCAGTCACTAGATTAGCAAAATAAGTGCTCAAAGTCATTTCCAGTAGCTTGAATTTAAAAATTATGGAGGATAAATACTGATTATATGTTTCTGCTCATGTATACACAGTAAAGATGTCAGTTGCTACATCAACTCAGGAAGGTATTTTCAAAGTGAAAACTAAAAGCAGCATGTAATAATATATGAGCAAACGCTTGAATCAATTTTTTTTTTCTTTTACATAGGTCATTTACAATACAGTTGCTTAAGTTAACATACAAACAGCATCTGTAAAGATAATTATTTCTGGTTCCATGTCCTCTTCTTACAGGACAAAATTGTGATTTCACAGAATGATTTCCTTACTGATGATGATGAGCTTAAGCGACTACCTTACAGATCAGGTAAAAAAAGGGGAATATAAGTTATATCCAAATTAAATTAAATGTCTGTTTTACACAACCCAGCATCTTTCACAGTCTTTCAATTGCTAATACCAGGGGTTTTAGAGGAAGGTTAAAGTCTTTCCTGCTGCATCTCTTTCTCTGTGGAGAGTTGTGTGTGGGAGTTGTAGCTAGAGTGTTAGAACACTTATATACGCGTTAAAATCGTTACCTTTCAATATCATCAACGTCTCTATTTTAAACTTGCTTGTTCCTTCAGGAGACATCACTGTTTTCAGACAGTCCTCCATGTACATTCAAATGCATACAAACTTCGGGCTGGAACTTGCAGTTCAAACATCGCCTGTGTTCCAGGCCTATGTGAAAGTTGGATCGCAATTCAAAGGCAGAACACTAGGTAAGTAAACAAGTCCCCACGCAAAGGAGAAAATGTAGGGAGTATAATTTTGAAAACTTAGTATTCATCTTTTAGGAAATTCATTTTCTTCTCCAGATTCAAAGAAAAAAACCCCATGCATTGGAAAATTGAATTGGTTTTTTGCTTATAACTTTAAAACAAATCCAAGAAATGAGATGGGTCACATTTTTCATGCATAATACAACACTGTTCTGTACGTGTTTTATGTGTACCTTTTTCACTATGTGCTTTACTACACAATGAAGGAGCAACAAATAAGTCTGTGTGGTCTCTGCATCTTGGACCACACAGTTCTTTGAATGTAGTGCATGACCACTGTAAATACAATGAGCCTAAGAATTTAAAATCTTCTCAGCTGGTAAGCACCAGATGGAGATGTTTGTGTTTATTGCACAGTAACATTAGCCACATGAGCATATCTTGCATTCTGGTTACGGGGAATTACAGAGAGGCTTTAGCTTTTACAAAAGCCTAAATGCATATTCTTTGTCATTATGCCTTTAATATACATACAAAACCAAGAAAATGCAAAAGCTTTTCATGGTCTTTCTCTTTTAAGTTATTTAAAACCACTTTTTTTTCTAAAAACAAGACAAAAACTTCCGTATTCATTTCTCATTGAACAGCTTGAGGAGGCAGAGGCTCATTGTTTGAATGTGTACATAATCAAGATTGTCTGGCTACTTGACCTGAGTATTCATTAACACTCCATGTAGAGCTTTTGAATCTATTTTCTCACTATTATAGAATGAAACACTGTGCATACATTCTTTAATTTTCAGCCATCCCTTTCTGATGTTATCAGGTTTGTGTGGCAATTACAATGGAGACACTACAGATGACTTCATGACTAGCATGGATATCACTGAAGGGACAGCCTCCCTTTTTGTAGATTCCTGGAGGGCAGGAAATTGCCATCCTGCTTTAGAGAGAGAGACTGACCCTTGTGCATTGAGTCAACTAAACAGTAAGTAGATGATCCTGTTGTAACTGATCTCTCCATCTGGCTTTGTTTGACACTTCCATAAGCCTATACCAGAGAAAGAGAGAGTTGGACAGAAGCAGACTGAGAGGATTGAATATCACAAATTCTGTTACCAAAAAGACAGTTCTGATTTCTAGAATACATATCAAATGAAACCTTATCAGATCCCATTCTAAAGATGTGGGATTGAGATGACGAATGAGAGGGGTTTGGTGATCTGTCTAGTGAAACTGCAACGTCCATGACTGTCTTAGACTTGCTCAGCAGTACTGTGACTGAAATCCAGGTTTTGTCTTCCCAAGTCTCTATTGCTATTGGTTTTTAAAAAAAAAAAAAAAAGCTCAAAAGAAAAAAAAAACCAAACTCTACTGAGCTGCTTGTACAAGAACAGAGCCTGAAAGCTAACAAGCTAAGAAGTTGTCCTATTGTCCAGTGCATCAGTGCCAAAAGTTCACCTAAAATACCAAATTTTTAAAGAATTTCTTTTTCATTTTCTTTCCCCTAACTTTCCCTTTTTAATATCTATTATTTACTTTGATTAGAAATATCTGCTGAGACTCATTGCTCCATTCTGACCAAGAAGGGTACCGTGTTTGAGAAATGCCATGCTGTGGTGAACCCTATTCCTTTCTACAAGGTAGGAAATTATGATGGATGTTGTACAGAAAGAGTCCAAATATAAACCAGATTGGACTCATATACAGTGTCCCACGCGTTGAATCAGCAATGCTGAGAAGCTTAGGAACAGGTGTGGTTTTGAAAATTATGTCTCCACTACACGGCAAGTCTGTTTGGTCACAGGCACCAGTCCCATCCCTGTGAATCAGAAAGTATTTTTGCTCATGCTGCAGTTGTCCATGACAACAACTTTAACTTTGCAAAGTATTGATTTTTCCATGGGCATAATTGAGCTCATTTGCCAATCTACAAAAAATATTTTGAGAATTAAAAATGAGAAGCACCGAATAAACAAAGGCATTTTTTAGCTACTAAGTATATTTTATTTACATCAACAAGGCTACTATTCAGATATTTTCCATCAGTTTTAGTGATGCAATAATATGTATCTTGTGTGACTTAGTTCTGCAATTCAGCCTAGAATCGTATCGGTTGGAAAGGATCTTGGAGATCAAGTCCAACTATAAATGTAACAATGCCAAGTCCACCACTAAATCATGTCCTCAATGTCACATCCACTCGTTTTTTTAAACACCCCTAGAGTTTAGCACTTCCAAATGTGTGCTACCCAGTAATAAAGTACTCTCCATCTGTTGGGTTTCAGAGATGTGTCTACCAGGCCTGTAATTATGAAGAGACCTTTCCTTATATTTGTTCTGCTCTGGGATCATATGCACGAGCATGCAGTTCCATGGGTTTAATCCTTGAGAACTGGAGAAGCAGTATGGACAATTGCAGTAAGTAACTGAACCAGCTCTTACTGGTCTGCCATCAGATGAGTAATGAGGAAAATAGTGATCAGAAAGAAGAACAGAAACTGGGTTTATATCCAACTGTTGGATACCCTTCTAGTGTCTGTCAGAACAGGATTGTTATTTCAAGACTATATGAAAAGATTATTCATGTGCTTTAAGGTAAGCATGTGGATGCTTCCAGGACTTGATAATTAAGTTATGGAACAGACAGAAAAATAAAGCTATACATATAAACATAAAGCTATATATATAAAATGAGAAAGAATTAGGTAAAACTGACTGCAGATTTTATTATTTTGCAACTCAGATATAGGCACAGGTTTCACAGTTAAATTGACTGAAAATTTGACATTGATATTTCTGCTAAGCTTCCCTTTGCATTAGTAAATTCCAAGATGCACAAAGACGCAGTAAGGTATTTTTACCTGCATGAAACTTCCAAACAGCTGCATAGTTTGGTGTTAAGTCTTGGTCTGCCATATATTTTGCTAGAGCTCCACATCCACAGGAAGAGAAGCAACAGGAAGCATTAAGCGTTGAAGCTGTTGACTTAAAATAAGAAGTACGTTATAAGCACAAGGACATTGTCTTTCACAAGGAAGAGGATCAGTAAATGAAGTTTAACATACACTCTTGTCTTGTTTTATAGCCATTGCTTGCACTGGCAATCAAACATTCAGCTACAACACTCAGGCATGTGACAGGACATGCTTGTCACTCTCCAACCGAGCCCTGGAATGCCATCCAACTGATATTCCTATTGAAGGCTGCCAGTGTCCTAAAGGAATGTACCTGAACCACAAGAATGAGTGTGTTCGTAAATCTCATTGTCCCTGCTATTTAGAAGATAGAAAGTACATCCTGCCTGACCAGTCAACAATAACTGGTGGGATCACCTGGTAAGTGTGTCAGATTTCAAGGTTAACAAACTGAAAATGGAGGTGAGGGATCTTCATGTGTCTCTGTTGAGAGACATTAACACATGTTAACTGCAATAAGCAGGTAAGCACCACACAGCCACTTACCCCAGGTGGATGTGGAAGAGAGCAAGAAGGACAACAGCAAGAAACTTTATGGGTAGAGATATAGACAGTTTACTAAATCTCTTTATTATTAATAAGCAAAAAGCATATGTATTAAGCAAAGCAGCATGTACAATCAAAGCTAAATAAGGAATTGATTCAGATCTTCCAGTCAGCAAGCAGCCATTCTGACATTTCCAGGAAAGCTTGAATTTGCCATGCATCATAGTTTGTTGGGAAGACGAGTGCCATAACTCCAAACATTCCTCCTTCTTCCTTCTTTACCTAAGCCATTACTGCTGTGCTTGATGTGGTATAATATGGAATCTCTTTGGTCTGTGGGGTCAGCTGACCTGGCTGTGTCCCCTCCCAGCTCTCACAGTCAGCCTGCTCCCTGGCGGGACAACAGGACAAGCAGAGAATGCTGGGACACTGTTCAGCAACAGCTAAAACACTTTTTTGTTCACAAATCCAAAATATAGCACCACTGAGCTACTACAAAGAAAATTAACTTAATTCCAGCCCAAATCAGTATAGTGTCCTTTATTTTTAATAGCATAAGTTTATTTTTCAAGACATCTTTTTTGTCCTTTTCTAAACTACAAATATTCTTAAATGAGCAGAAAGCATTTGACTTACCTTAAGCTTGGAAATGATACAGAGAAAAATAAAAAATAATAGCTAAGATTTGATTTTTCCTAGTAGGAGATTTTATCAGCAGCACTTAGACAGCTATATACAAACTTCTGGAATGACTTGGAATGACTTGTCATAGTGACAATTGCCTAGTAGTGATAATAGTGATAATAGCCTATTATTCACTTTCCAAACTGATGTTACCGTATAATACAAAAAGTAAAGAGACAAGTTGACTCATATTCCGCTTCAAAGGACAGGAAGGAGGTAGTAACATGAGTGAAACATTTCTAATAAAACAATTTTGCAAAAAACCAAAATTTCTTTCTTAGAAGAGATCTTCATTGATTTTTTTTTTTTTTTTTTTTCTCTCCCTAGCTACTGTGTTAATGGAAGGCTAAGTTGCACAGGCAAACCTCAAAATCCTGCAGGTATGGGTCTGATATTGTTTACTTAGAAACATTTTTTTTACCCTATGTTGTTAAATTTCAACTTCACTGTTCTCTTCTATGTTAATTTCTCTTCTGTGTTCATTTTTCTTCCTTCTTCCTAGAAAGCTGCAAAGCTCCCAAGAAATACATATCATGTTCTGACAGTTTAGAAAACAAGTATGGAGCTGCATGTGCTCCTACCTGTCAGATGCTGGCTACTGGAATTGAATGTGTGAGTTTCACAGCTCTGGGATATTTATCCTCTTGAGAGGGGTAGAATGTTCTAGTTGTTACTTAGAGCTAGACTACATCCCTTCTAGTGAAATTAAAAGAATTGTTTTATCTAACATGATACAGTTAAATATCAGGTTTCTTTCCACAAACTATAGACATAAAAATGGTACCTATATTTAAGAAGTGATTAAAGAAATTAATTGCAAGAATTAATGAATTAAATTCTATTAAATTAATAGAATAAAAATCCATTAAAGATTTTTAACTACATGGCTATCACCTCTGGCTCAGCTACTCCATAAGCTGCATGTCAATGGAAATATGGGGTTTATGCTTCCTGTTCTATTTTTTATCAACTCTCTGCTGCTGTTGGTCACAGACTGTAGGAGACCTGGGCTAGGTGGACATCTGGGCTGTCCTGATAGGTTTTCTTATATTAAGGAAACAAACTAATTGGAAGAGTTGTAGTAAGCTTCCTTGATATGATAAATATTCTCTTGTACTCTTTCTGAAAGACTGTTAGTGGTGGAAGATAAATTTTTCAGAGTCTTCAGGCATGTTTAATACCTCACACCCACAACTATATGTTACAACTGCAGTGAAACTAGTCCAATTGACAGCATTTACTACAAGGAACATCACAAAACTAAAATCAAGCCAAAACAGAACTTAGCACAGGTTCACTCTTAACACCATTCACATACAGGGTAAAATTCATCTCACATTCTTTTTTTCTTGTTTTGCAATCTGTTGACCTTTCCCAGATACCCACTAAGTGTGAATCAGGCTGTGTCTGTGCTGATGGCCTCTATGAAAACCTCGATGGCAGGTGTGTACCTGCTGAGGAGTGTCCTTGTGAATATGGTGGTCTTGCTTATGGAAGAGGTGAACAAATCCAGACTGAATGTGAAATCTGGTAAGAATCACAGAGTTTTTCATTGCAGATCCTCAGTTTCACTGAAGTGTACAACCACATATAAAAAAAACGTGTTTAACTGATAGGAGAGTAGGAAAAGGTAATAGCTATAAGGAAGAAATACCATGCCATGGTACAGGGATTAACACAGAGAGAAGCTTAATATTTGACAATATATGTATAGATAAGAGTTATTGTACCAGCTTCAGGCATAATTTCTGTCTTATGTATATTCAGGAATAAAAGCATCCAGTAGAGCCTGTGACTGTAAATTATATAAAGTCAAGTATTATTAACAGCTCTATTTAAATAAAGATGAGGGCACAATTTTTCTTCTTTTCTGTAGAGAAAAGCAACCCCCCACAAAAGATTCCCATCTCTTTAGCAGCATTCTCAAAGTACTTTATTTTCTTTCCAGTTACTAATCTATTATTGAAAAAATACAACCACCCCCCAAACTACCCAGAGCAGTGACTTCTGATCTCATTAAGAGCAAAAATAAATGGGTTTTATAGACTATTTCTTCCATTAAAAAAAAACCCACAAAAATTATTTAAGGTTTCTTCTTTATGAATTCATTTTCTAGAAGTTCATAAATTTTCATTATGGTTTTTATATTAACTAACTTGGTCTCAGTGTATGTAAGTCAATTAATTGAACGTGTTATTGATAAAAGTGGATGTATTTAAAAAGAAGCAGGTAAAGATGGCATTTCTTTGAAATCTGAGTGTGGTTTTTCTTCTCACTCCCAGCACTTGCACTAAAGGCAAATGGAAATGTGTTCAGAAGACAAGGTGTTCCTCCACTTGCAATCTCTATGGAGAAGGCCACATCACCACCTTTGACGGACAGCGTTTTGTGTTCGATGGCAACTGTGAATACATATTAGCTACGGTAACCTGCTTCCTCCGGGTTATTTCAGCAGCAGCTCAGCACTAAGAAATAGCTTGATTTAAATGACTAATGAAAATAATCTAGGATGCATCAATAAATAGTACAGCACTTTGAGTCTTTATAACCACTTACTGAGTTTCTATATATTATGCTTATTTCAATACTTAAAATGAAAATATTTTGCTTCCAAAAAAATCTTTTTCATGCAATTATAACCTATTTTAGATTTTTAAAAAATATATTTAAATAGTCATTGATATATATGTATTCTGTAGTAGACAACTCTGTCTTTTAGGGAAGTGATATCAGTTTGACCAGCAAAGCAGAGGTCATAACCTTCTGAAACAGGCAGAATCAGTCATTTTAAAGCATACTTTACTTTCTTATGCTTTTATGTTTTATATTGGAAGACTTTAGACACAGAGTCTGTTGGGGTTTTGTGCTTCTTGTGGTTTGTTTTGGGTTGTTTTAGGACGGCTGCAGTGTTAATAGACCCGTTTCCTCTTTCAAAATTGTTACTGAGAATGTTATCTGTGGGAAATCAGGAGTTACGTGCTCCAGATCCATCAGCATTTACCTTGGGGTAAGCTCTTCCTTCTGCCATTTTCCAGCTGAATAGATACTAAGACCAGGTTTTCTTCTTTTTTGGAAGCTTTAGCTGTGTCTTAGAAGAGATGACTTCTAAGTGAAATTATGTGTTAAACCTAGAGCATTGGTTTTATTAGGAAATGCCATAGTTGTTTGTTTAGGGTTTTTTAATTCACATGTTGTCTTTCATTCTCCAAGACTCTTGTCTATGTAGAAGCCAGGAAATGTTGAAGTTTACTCCACAGTGAATTGCTCAATCAAAAGATACTGATTTCCTGCTGCAGTATCACAGCATCTGAACTTCAGCAAGGAAAATACAGAAACTTGATAAATTATAACTTCCAGATAAATTTTATTCCAGAATCTGACAATCATACTGAGAGATGAAACCTTCACTATTTCTGGGGAAAATCCTGGTGTACAATACAAAGTGAAAAAGAACGCGCTTCACCTGATGTTTGATATCATTATCCCAGGAAAATACAACATGACCCTTATTTGGAATAAGCACATGAACTTCTTCATCAAGATCTCCAGAGAAACACAGGTATTGCAGGATAACTTCCTCAGTAAAGTGTCCTTCAATTCAGATTAAACTGCACAATTGATCACAGTTGCCTTAAATCTCTGTGATGGCAAAGGTTTCCAGAAATGGTACTAGCAATTAATTTTCATCATTATCTCCAAAGCAGCAGAGATCTTCACAAGAGGCTGATTAAGTGATTTCTGTACAGCATTCAGGAAATTTTTGAGCTAAGTTTTTGTATTTTATGCAACTGCACAGTTGAATTTGATTTTTAAATGATGACAGTTTACAGTTCAGAGGAAAAATCCATGCACAAGGCACTAAGAATGTATGAGAGAGTATTTGTAGATGACATTCACTCCTAAAGCACAGGAAACTGTCAGTAATCAAAAGGGAAGGTGAGAATTGTAACTTGCTGAACTGATGTTGGTGCTTTTATTCAATCTAGGAAACGATCTGTGGTTTGTGTGGGAATTATAATGGCAACATGAAGGATGACTTTGAAACTCGAAGCAAGTACGTGGCATCAAATGAGTTGGAATTTGTCAACTCTTGGAAAGAGAATCCTCTCTGTGGGGATGTGTACTTTGTAGTGGACCCCTGCAGCAAGAACCCTTATCGTAAAGCATGGGCAGAAAAGACATGTTCCATCATCAACAGCCATGTTTTTTCTGCCTGTCACACTAAGGTAAGAATTTATTTGCTCTTCTTTTTATTTATAGGCATAATCTGTGTTCTTCCAAATGCTCACACACTCCAACAGGTGATAGTCTGTTAGTCAAAATGTTTCAATAAAATACATTTGAAATTTTTTGTAGCTCACGTTTTTGTTAATTTTCATGTTTTTTATTTGCACTTCACCAGACCTTTTGTAAATAAAAAAAGCTAAGTATGGTATTAACTGATCAGTAAAAAGTACGAGAGTGAAAAAGAAATAAAGACTTAAGAATCAGAAACTAATCACTCTATTGGTGATGCCTGATATTAATCAATGCATTTTCAAGTGGTAAAAACCAGTGATAAATGTCGATAATGCTGCAGGGGTTATGTGTGTACACAAAACATAATAGGCCCAAAATAATCTTGGAAAATGAATCCCTTCCTTTTGCAACACAGGTGAATCGTATGCCCTACTATGAGGCCTGTGTTCGAGACTCCTGTGGGTGTGACATTGGAGGGGACTGTGAATGCATGTGTGATGCTGTTGCAGTCTATGCCATGGCATGCTTGGAAAAAGGGATCTGCATTGACTGGAGGACCCCTGAGTTCTGTCGTAAGTTTGTTTAAACTCTTCTTAAACAAGTTTAAGAGATGATTATTGTCAGTATCTTCATATGGCAACATAGGTAACTTATTAATAACCACCTCTAGGGCTGCATTTCCTCTGTGGGCAAATAGTTGACTTCAGTCAGCTGGGTTTTGAAATCTGTACTTTTCATTTCTGCTAAATTACCTAAAATAGTTTAACTCTCTTTACCATGGAGTAATGAGAGAGAAAATAATGCGGTCACTGGTTTAAAATAAAGCAGACTGGTTCTTTTGCTGGCACTATATAGTGCACTGTCAGTTTGCCAGCAGAGAAAGTATGAAATTGTAAAAAAAAATTTCATTGTAGCTATGATAAAATCACCTTCTGTGTGGATGTCACGGGAATGAAGACAGCAGTGTTGGCTAGAACACTGTAAAACAGGAAAAAGACATCAAGGTGTTCCACAACACCATATATAGAGGAAAAAAAGAGGATGAACGTGCTATAAATCAATGTTACAGTTTTTGTCTTTGCTGATTTTGTTTCTGCATTTCAATATACTGTGCACTGAAAGTTGTAGAAATGCCTGCATACTGCATTTGCAAAAAAGAAACTGACTTCCCTGAGTTAAAATACAAATTTAGATCAGAAACTAATCATTTCAGTGAAGTTTTTTTTATTCCAACTGTTAATTAATTTTGTTCTCCTTCTAGTACTTTGAAAATGCCATGCCATTAATTTGAAAAAACAAGTCTGACTTGTCTCTTGCTTTTCCTTTTTTTAGCTGTCTATTGTGAGTATTACAATTCTCATAAAAGAACAGGAATTGATGATGCGTTTTCCCATGGCTACAACGACGGCAAATGCACCTGGCATTACAGGCCTTGTAACTGTCCAAATCAAAACTACAAATACGTCAATATTGAAGGTAATAACCTATCCTACTGTAAACCAGGAAACAGTAACATAATTATTTTCAATGCTATATTTTTAAAAATCATTCATACCACAGTTAAATAATTGTAATCAAATTGTTGCTATCTTTGAAGAAGTTTTGCTTTCCCTTACTAGTGTTTTGAATACATAATCAACTCAGTAGCTGCACTGTGTTTCACTTTATATCAAGCTCAGCCTATCTGGAAGAGAAATTCTGACTTGCACCAAATCAAAAGAATACACTGTACTTAGGAAAGGAAATGTGGAGAAGGCAATTAATACTTTTATTAGACAAACGGATATAGCTGGAGAAACGTAACATTTTTACATAGACAAACCCTCCTTCTGAGGATGGTGTTAGAAATACTTACCTGAATAGATGATGTCGGAATCGATAATATTTTTTAATAGCAGAAACATAATATTTTCAATGATAAATTAAGTGTAAATTAAATGCCTTTCTCTGAGAAATGTAAAATAAACTTCTCTTCCCCATTCTTCAGGTTGTTACAACTGCTCTCATGATGAATACTTTGACCATGAGGAGGAGAGGTGCATGCCATGTGGTAAGCAGCATTTCTTTCTCTACAGTAACTTACAAACCATACTACAGCATTTGCATAGACTCACAGAAGATATTTTTCCTAGTACCTCTCCATAAATGGGTGTTCATCTAAACATAACTTCCTTTCAAAATAATCCCATTACTATACTGCTTGTAAAATAAAGGAATGAAAAAAAAAATTAGAAGTAGGATTAGGGTAGGCAATGCTATAATACAGAAGCTGGATGAACCTGTCTGGTTTTAGTTAATAACATGAGAAGTTTGTTCATTGTAAATGTGAGTACTTCTCAGAACGTGGATCTTCCTGAAAGTGTACTGGTATGTGAGGGACAGCCCCAGCAAAGCTGTGAGTCTCAGAGGTATTCAATATATTTCATAGGAAAAGAAAACCTGTAGAAGAAGATCAGATTTAGCTACCTAACTCAGTAAATATATTTTTAGAGATTTTTTTTTATTATTATTATTAACTTGAGGTTTATTGCCATATGGTTTATTTCCATGAAAACCTATCTTATAAAATAATGGTTTGGATAGACTGTAGCTGCACAGTTTGGATTTTCAGGCAGATATAAAAAAAAAAAAACTTAAGAACAATTTTCCTTATATTACAAAATTCTAACTTTTGTAGCCAGGATCTCAGCTAGTGATCTCCTTTACATACAAAACCAAGGTCCATTATCCCTGAAAATGGAGGTGTCATAAGGAAGATAGAAAAAACTTACTAGTGTTCATTATTATTGAGATGTATTGATTTTTTGTAATTTAATCCTTTGATGTGAATTTTACCACTGATATATGTAGCATTAAACACTTCCAGGAATACCTCAGTAATTAACACAATTCCTGGAACCCAGTCTGAGATTTGCCTTATTTGGAATATTTTAATATGCTTTTGTTTACGAACTTAACCTGTTTTGCTTTCATGTAACAGGACAAGTAAACATTACCACCACATCCGAACCATCTTCACCTTCACCAGGTTAGTTTACATAGTTGATGAAACTAGTACTTACACACTGATGTCCTGACACATGTTTATGAAGTCAGTAATATCCTTTTCTATGTGATACAGCAACATTACCAGCTTCACACGCATAAGATGAAATGATGAAAAATACCCTGGTACCATAATATCCTGGGCTGCGTTAAAAGCTGCGTGGCCAGCAGGTCAAGGGAGGGCACTGTGCCACTCTATTCTGATGAGAGCCCACCTGGAATGCTATATCCAGGTCTGCAGTCCTCATTTCAGGAAAGACAGAGGAGGGTCACAGAAGTGACCAGAGGGCTGGAACACCTCTCCTATGAGGGAAGGCTGAGACCTGGAGTGGTTCAGTCTGGGAAGAAGGTTCCATGGAGACCTCATTGTGGCTTTTCAATACTTGAATGGGGTTTGTAAGAAAGATGGCACCAGACTTTCAGTAGGGCATTTTGTGATGAGACAAGCGGTAATGATTTTAAACCAGAAGAGAGTAGGTTCAGACTATATGTAAAGAAGAAATTGTTTATGATAAGGGTGGTAAAACACTGGAAGATGTTGCCCTGTTGAATCCCCTTACCTGGAAGTATTCAAGTCAGGCTGGACAGGCCTTTGAGCAACCTGATCTAGTTGAAGATACGTCTACTCATTGCAGAGGGGGTAGACTAGACTACCTTTAATGGTCTGTGCCAACTCAAGCCATTCTATAATACTGTGATGAAAAAGATCCTACAAAAATTTAAACCCAGTCTTAGTAGTAACTGGCCATATAACACTTCAACAATTGAATCAAGTCTTCATGGAAATGTATGACTGGCTATACCAAACCCCTATAGTCTGATACAGGAAAGGAATCTATATATGCTGATTTTACATTTGTAAGAAAATCCATTAATTTCCCTGAAGACAGATGGTATTGGAAAACTTTACATGGTGGGTTGTATGAACAATAAAATTATGGACACTGTTGGAAATAGTATTCCAGAATGAAATACTATTCCACTTCTGCTGATATGAATAAGTATTTGTGCCAAATTCACTTTAAAGTGAAGAAAAAGGTATAAAGCATCTCCAAGAATACCTGTTTAATGTATTCCCTGCACATAATAGCAAAGGAAGCAATGGATAACTGCTCTTAAAGGTTGAATCTAAAGGTTAATGGGTTTTAATAGCAGCTACTGCTAATAGCTATAAATACCGTGTTTTTGCTTAAAAAAGGAATTCAATTTATACAGGTATGTTATCAGTAGATTATCAAGGACTATTTCTTACCTATCATTTTGACTTTTTTCTCTTAGTAACAACAGTGCAGCCTAAAGTAACAAGGAGCCCTACCACAAGCACCCTGCTAACAGTACCTAGTACTCCTTCTGCAACAGCTGTAACAACTGAGACTACAAATCCAACAATAACTTCAAAAATTACAGTTCCAAGAACTTCACCCTCACAACCTCTTGTCACAATAAAGTCAACAACTGGTAGGTTTTTAGTGTTATTGTGTAAAATAGATTATAGTAAACTTGCTCTATAGCTCTAGACATAGTTGAGATACCACTCCTAGGAATGCCTTTCAAATTCATACAACACCCAAGCATTAGACTCCAAGTCATGAAGCAAGCAAAGCAGGCTTCCAGAAGGGAGTTTGTAAAACAGAAATGTTCAGAAGTGTAGATCGAAAGTGCATGAGAAGTTAAAGAATATAGGCATTAGGTTAAAAACCCAACCAAAAGTCACTTGTGTGATTCATCTGAGAAACACCATTAGAAGTTCTATAAGCAGTGAGCCAGCCCAGCACCAGTTGGATTTATTACCTCAGCTTCAGCCTCTTTTCCACTGGTTCATTTATGGAGTCATATTTAAGGAGTACCCAATCTATTAACTCTGAATAATGTCCCAACTCTGAATAAAGCCCCAAGGCAGAGTCACACAGGTATCAGTGTAGCAGCTTTGTCTAGGCTTCTAAAGTCCTGCTCTCTGGAGAATGAGTCAGACAACATAAATTACTTTCTGATTCTATGCTCATTTATGCTCACATCAACATGCACTTCAACTAATAAACCATCTTGGAAGCTGGCTGTCAGGGAAAGCAGAGTTAAAAACACATCCCAAAGGAATCAAAACACATGAAAGCTGACATTGTGACAGATGATTCGTGCACTGGGACAAGGAGAGTCCACAGTATGATATTATTTAGCTGTTTAATACAAATTAAAGAAAGCTGCAAATGTGGCTAATTCAGAACATAAAAGCCAATGAAACTGTGATTTGGGCAAAGGCCATATAGACTTTAGCCAAAGTGACAACAAAGCTAGCTTCTTAGAAAAAATTATATTAAAAAAATCTAATACAGGAAAATGAGACAGTGGGGAAACAAATACAGAAATATTTGGTAAGCTTATAAGAACATTAATAAAACAGTCATACTGAAATGATTCAAAAAATAAAGGTGAAAAATTATCTCTAAAATATGGGTAACTTTTTTATAATTTATCTGGTTTTAATTTTTGTATGAATTGGTTATTCACGTTATGTTTTTTACCTTTACTCCGAAAGAACATACAACATTATTGTTTACCACACCAAATATGACTACAACCATCACTACCCCTTCCATAAGTACCTTAATGAAAAGAACCATGGCCACTACACCAAAGTCTGTTCCCTCATCACCTGCTACCTCAACAGAGACAGAACAACTAAGGGTCACCTCACCACCCTTCAAGACCACCACCAAAAAGGAAACGACAACCTCCTCAATACCTACTCAAACAACAACTCAGAGCACAACTTTCAGCAAGCCTAAACTAACAACAGCAGGTAAATACCAGTTTTTGATATCTTTCAGGTGAAGCCATCACTCACAAGACATATATCAATATACTCCTTATAAAAAAACCCCAAGCATTCTTACTAGTGGTCTTAACATTGCACAGACAGGAAAGGACATGGATAAGAAACATGATTAAAATGGAAATTTGTCTTGCCAATGGAGCAAGCATCTGACATCCAAATATGATCTTAAAGTTTACATTTCTCTTCTAACACTTCTTCCAAATTTAGACCAAATCCTTCTATGCTTCAAAGCAAGTTCTTGAAAACTCACAGACCGTAGAATATATATTCCCCCTAGCCATTTTAACAAATAGCCCCAAAAATAAATATTAAATTAAAGGAATCTTTTTGAATGTCTGACACTCAATATGCCAGCAAGGACAGTATCTTCTGAGGTTGTATGGCATCTTGAATTAGTAGGTTAGCAACTTATAGCAGAGGCTGGGACAGTGTGTAGTGGGAAGTCTGCTGTAGTGGGAGGGCAGCTGTACATTCCTTCCCAAATCTCCCACAAAGTACTGTTGGGGTGCATACATCTGGGTCTTCTTGTGCAAGCAATTACAGCTTTCTCTAGGAACCTTAGCAGCTCCCAACCATTACTAATATTCATTCTTACTTCACAGAGAATGAGGGAACAGAAGCAACCACTCTGTACTACCCAGAAGGTGAGTAAAAGGGAGTAGACAGATGCCCTTGGCCTAAGACTCTGTTTCACTTACCCCAGCTTTTCCAGATTATGTTCTTGCCCAGGCTGGAATACCTGGGAGGGGAAACATTCATCCAATGAGGCTCTTCTTTCTTTAGGAGCTTCAAAAAAAGACAGGGAGTGCTAAATTGTCAGAGGGTACTCTTCAGACCTACTCTCAATCAACGTGTGCTTTTCTCTCTGTAGTTGTCACCCACATAAGAACAACAGTGACACAGCCTGTGCAGCACCTCGTCACACAGACAGAGGCCACTCCTGCCACATCCACCAGCAGCACCTCTGTCCCAAGAGAGATCAGCCCTGTCACCAGCCCAGGAGTTCCACTAACAAGGACATTTCCGAGCTCCACTTCTTTGCCTGTCGCCTCAGCCTCATCTACTTCTTCCCTCTCCTCAACCCAGCTGCAAACATCACATCCTGGTAAGGCTCCCTCCTGCCCTTCCTCTGCCTGCTTCTTCCAGCTCCCACCATTCTCTTCTAAGCAGCATGTCCCACAAAGGCCTCAGTTTTGGTACTCATTCTCAATTCCCCCTGCTATTGCTGTGGGACCCAGGCAGGTCCTGGGACTGACCCACACAAGACCTGACTGCATCCTCCTCCCTGCAACTTCTGGGCTTTGGCTCTGGGGCACAGACCTCTATCCGGGTACAGGCATCCATGAGTTCTTGCTGTACAGCTACCAATCAGACACAAGCTAACCCTCTTCTTAGAGTGCTGCCCTGAGAGAATGCACAGTGGGGCAGGGGGGAACACAAGGCAGGGAAACTGGAAAAATACCTCCAGTTTACAGCTCAGGACAGTTTTGAGTGAGGGGCATAACCCAAGGCATCATCTCCAGCCAAAGGCTGCCCAGGCTGTGGCACAGCCATGAAAAGTGCAGTTCAACAAATACGACCTCATTGACCAATTCTGACCCTGAGTGCAAAAGAGTCACCAGCGGAGGGTGGGCAAGAAAATGTACGCTCAACTCCAGGCTAAAGTTCTTTCACTTAGACCCACGTGCCAGAGATGTCTTAGTGTTGATCCTCCTTTGAGGAGATGCCACAACATGCTTTGCCTAGAATCCTGCCCAAGACTCAACCGTTCTTTTCTCTCATCCCTTTCTTTGTAGCAAGGGAGCCAACCAGAGCTAAGACACCAACTAGTAAAGTAGTAACAGGTGAGTGCTCTGGTCATGAAAGAGATAAGAGTCGTCCCTGGCCAATGCATCCATGTCCCTCCAGTAGCCACGTCTCTCCCATGGATGTCTCCCAACAGAGTCTGCAGCAAGCCAATTTTTAACAACCAGTAAACAAGTGATACCTCTTCCCCACTCAACTGTTTCAGGAAGAAGGAGATGAGATAAATTGCTAGAGGTCAAGCTTCAAAATGGTCAACAGCAAGCAGTTATGAAAGAGAAGCAGGACAGGATGGAACATATTTAGGATAAAGGACAATTTTCTTAACTGAAAAAAAAACCCCAAAATCAACCAGATTTAGTGGGACCTAGGCCTCCCATCCTGGCCCATAACTGAGCACAAAGCCTTCAAAACAGAAGAGTCAGTATCATCCAACTTCCCATAAGCCAGCAACGTACAATTGACCTGTGCTTTCCTCCTGGCAGCCATTACCCATGAACAGTCCACTGTACCACACACTGGGCCACCTGTGACCACACACAAGACCATGGCTGCCACCTCCATCAGCAGCAC
>VZRN01001158.1:0-25736 GCA_013397935.1 Dasyornis broadbenti
GGACTCTCTGGCTGAACGTTTCCTGTGCGACTCCCGCTTTCTTTCCCAGAGGCCGTCTCACCTCTCTACACAGAGATGGGAGAGTTTAGAGCCCCTTCCAGTGCCTAAAGAGGCTCCAGGAGAGCTCGAGAGGGACTGGGGACAAGGGATGGAGGGACAGAGCACAGGGAATGGCTTCCCACTGCCAGAGGGCAGGGATATTGGGATATTGGGAAAGGATTGTTCCCTATGAGGATGGGGAGGCCCTGGCCCAGGGTGCCCAGAGAAGCTGTGGCTGCCCCTGGATCCCTGGCAGTGCCCAAGGCCAGGCTGGACACTGGGGCTTGGAGCAGCCTGGGACAGTGGAAGGTGTCCCTGCCATGGCAGGGGTGGCACGGGATGGGCTTTAGGGTCCCTCCCAACCCAGACCATTCCATGACTCCATGATTTCCGTGTGCCCAAGGCTGGCCCCGGTCAGAGCTGTCAGTGCTCATGGCATTCCCTGCCCGAGCTCTGCCGAGCCTTTGCCGTGCTCAAAGGGACCCTGAAAGGGATCCTTTCTTCTTGTCCCTTAGTCCATCGCTGAATAAAGTTCAAAACTCTTCGAGAATTCAAAAAAAATCTCACACAAAGACACGGTAGGGGAGCAGCAGGGCTGGGAGGTGGAGGGGATGTGTGATGGGGTATAAAGAGATCTGTGTCCTGCTCTCACTTCCCTGCAGAGGATCAGCACCCCAAACCCTCACCCCATGGCCCCACAGCACCCCAGCCCCTCACCCTGTGTCCCCATGGCACCCCAACCCCTCACCCCATGGCCCCAGGGCCCCCCATCCCTCACACTGTGTCCTCACGGCTCCTCACGCCCTAACCGTGCAGCCCTGGGGCAGCCCCTCAGCCCATTGGCCCCACAGCAGCCCAGCCCTGCCACCCCGTAACCCATTTCCCTTGACAAAGAGTCTTTTCTGAAATCCAAGGAAGCTTCAGCTCCCGTGTGCTCTGAGAGGACCCGAAATATCCATCAGCTCATTCCTTTAGCGCATTCCTGCTCCTGGTCCATACAAAAGCGTTCTCAGAACAGCACAAGGGCCCCACCTGGGTCACTCCCGTTCCCCGAGCAGGGCTTTGGGCTCGTTTGGAACGCGGAGCTGCCCGTGCCGGCACAAGAAGAGCAGCCCAGGAGTGGCTCTGAACAGTGGGGAATTGATGAGGAAGACAATCCCATCCCGCAGGTCTGGATCCTCCCCTGCCCCACCGAGGTGGGGTACAACTGGCCTGTAACAAAAATTGCTACAAAAAGGCACATTTTGTGAGGTGATTTCCTGGGAGAGCTGGGAGGGTGGAGATGCCCTTGTCCTTCTGAGTGCTGTGCTTGGCAATTTGAGCACTTTGTTTAAAGACGCGGCGGGCTGTGGAGACGATCCTGCATTGGCTCCCATGGTGTAATAACATTGTAACAGAAAATGATTCAAAGTGTCCCAAACCATTCCTGTCTCATCCCGGGAACTGATTCCCACAGGGGCTGGCTCTGGGAAATGAAGTGCCCAGTACTCCCCCTAATCCTTGTTTGTGCTGAACTTTTAAGACCTTTGATTTATAGGAAATGAAAAAAAAAAAAAAAAAAACCAAAAAACGAGACAGTGGAAAAGACAGAGACTCACTGCAGGTCTCTCTGATACCGTTCTTTCCCTCTTTATTAAAATTTCAGAATAATGCAGCCCTGTCAAGGCTTTTTAATTCTTCTGGTGGGGAAAACGGGGATGTTTCTGCAGAGATGGGTTTGATCCCACTGTATGTGATTCACCAACCGCGCCCTGGCTGCATTAAAGAGACAGTGGGATTCTCCCCGTCTGCTCTGCTCTGGTGAGACCCCACCTGGAACTGTGCCCGGCTCTGGTGCCCCCAGCATAAGAAGAACAAGGAATTGTTGGAACAATTCTAGAGGAGGCCATGAAGTTGATAAAGGGACTGGAGCACCTTCCCTATGGAGCCAGGCTGGGAGAGCTGGGAATGTTCAGCCTGGAGAGGAGAAGGTTGTGTGGAGACCTCACTGCACCTGCCAGGGTCTGGAGGGGCTCCAGGGAACCTGGAGAGGGAGGACCTTGATCAGGAACTGAGGTGACAGGACAAGGGGAATGGGTTCAGACTGGCAGAGGGGAAATTCAGGTTAAGTGTAAGGAAGGGATTCCTCCCCGTGAGGGGGGGAAGGCCCTGGCCCAGGGTGCCCAGAGAAGCGGTGGCTGCCCCTGGATCCCTGGCCCAGAGAAGCTGTGGCTGCCCCTGGATCCCTGGCAGTGCCCAAGGCCAGGTTGGACATTGGGGCTTGGAGCAGCCTGGGACAGTGGAAGGTGTCCCTGCCAGGGCAGGGGTGGCACTGGAGGGGCTTTGAGGGCCCTTCCCACCCAAACCATTCCATGATTCTCTGAGTTTATATTTGTTCTTTGTGGCAGAGGAGAAACCACTGCTGGACATTCTCCCTCTGGTCAGGGAGTCACTCCCAGCCCGGATTGTCACTGCTGGAACAGGGCACCTTCCCAGTGGCAGCTCCAGGGAGCTGGGGATGCCTGTTTCACCCCCTCCCTCACCCCCACACTCACTCTTGGATGTGCTTCCTCCTTCTCCAGGCTCAGCCCTCAGCTTCCCGAAGCTGAGTCTCAGGTGTTGTATTTCAAAAAATAAATAATGTCATCAATAATGTAATCAAAAATAAAGCATGCAGTGGAATAGTGGAATAATGGAATAATGGAATAATGTCAGCTCAAGCTGGGAGTCTCTGAAAGGGACCCCAAATAAAGAAACTCCTGGGTGGTGAAACCCTTGGGACTGGTGCCCCTGCTCCTCACGAGCTGTGCATGCAGAGTAACCCAAGGGTCATTTTTGGTCTGGGGTCTCCTAAGCCCTGCTTGGATTCTTTCTCTGTGTCCATGCACCAGCCTGGGCACTGTTCTGTTGGAATTGCAGCTTCTGCTGGTGGCTGCAGCCTCCTGCTCTGGTTTGTGCTGCTGCTGCAGCTGGCAGAGCATGGGAAACTCCAAAAGCCCTGCACTTGGGATAAACATCACAGGCAATAGCCAAAACATCCCTGTGGTGTCAGTGTTCGACTCCCGTTAAAGCCAAAGCACACCTCTGTACCAGCCGGGGACAAAATTGCTAAGAAAATGAATTTATTCCAGCTGAAAACAGCTCCAGTTTGGAGCTGTTTGTGTCCTGAGGCTCCAGCAAATCCATCCTCTCACGCAAACAACACCCTGAATGTCCCAGCGTTAAACTCTGTGTAACTCATCCTGCTTCAAACTCCTTCATCTCCCAGCAGTGGGACCCGTTCGGGATTGGGAGCTGATGGAGCACACAGGGCAGTCCAGACAGCTGAATGCCAGGGAAACTGAGGAGAGTGGCTGCGTGTGTCGGGAGGTTTGAGCTAAAATGGTTTGGCTGAGCTGAGAGATCTTGCTCGGACTGAGAAGCCCTAAATGTCCCAGCAGTGCCAGAAATCCCGGGGACAGCTGGAGTGACCCAGAGCTGTGGCAGAGGGGCTCCCACAGTTCCATTATCCCAGGAAAGAGAGGTTTGGAAGCCTCTGAGGAGAAGCAGGGTGTGTTTTACTCTCAGGCTCCAGCACCCAGAGAATCCCGCTTTTGCTGGATGTGGTTGGAAGCTGCGGCCCGTTCCGCAGCGTTGTGGATCTGTGAGGGTGACAGGATGGAAACATTGGCTTGGTCCCCTCAGATTCAATCTGAAATAAACAAAGCTCCTTCTGCAGCCCAGTGCTAGACCTGGACCAGCGTCCTGAGATTTGGATGACGATTTCCTTGTTTGGATGGTGTCCTACAGACCGTAGGTGATGACTGCTATTTTTATGGTGTGCTTTTATGTCCTGGGAGGGAACACAAAGCAGGTGCTGACTGCCTGGGACTCCAGAACACGAGCTGCTCAGTGAGCAGCAGCTCTGGCACTTGAATTTTCCCCATCTCCTCTTTGTTAGGAACAGAAAGTAGGGCAGGCTCCAGGAGAGCTATCACAAAATGAATCTGTAGCTGAACCCTTTTCCTGTACTTTAATTCTTTGTGAGAGGCTCAGTCTCCATCCTGAACTCTGAGACTGTGGCTTGGCTTTGCTCTGCTTCATTTTGCTCAGAATTTGGGTTTTACCTGAAATTTGTGTCATCCCACAGACTTCCTTCCGTACTAAATCTGGACAAAATCATAAAAGATGAAAAGTAAACATTAAAAAGGAGCAGTTCCTGAGGTGTTTGGGGATTTTTTTGGGAGATATTGGCTGGAATGAGACAAGGGACATTCCTAGGAATGGGAGAAATGCTCATTGGTGAGGTTCTGCCACCCCTGCTGCTATGAAATTTATATCCAGACCTTACAGCTTTATTCAGTCCTCTGGGATGAAATTTTCCAAGACCATGGGAAGAAGATTTTGGAAAAACTTCCAAACACTACAATTGCTCTTAAAAAACATCAGCTTCCCAGTTTACACCCAGTGGAGGGAGTGACATTTAAGTTATTCCAAGTCCTCCCTGAAAAACTTTCTTGCATGAGGATGAAGGCATTTTGTGGCGTAAAATTGGAACCTGATCTTAGGGTGCATTTATTTAGGGTGAGGCTGGTGAGGCCCTGGCCCAGGGTGCCCAGAGAAGCTGTGGCTGCCCCTGGATCCCTGGCAGTGTCCAAGGCCAGGTTGGACATTGGGGCTTGGAGCAGCCTGGGACAGTGGAAGGTGTCCCTGCCCATGGCAGGGGGTGGTGCTGGGTGGGCTTTAAGGTCCCTTCCAGCCCAAACAATTCTGGGATTCCCTGGTCCCTGGAGATGCCAGGGACAGGATCCAGAGGGAAACGCTCACAGCTGCCTGCCAGACCTGAACTGCTGGCATCAACCTGACCTGCAGATATTGTATATGTTTTATGGACTGGCAGGTGCCCAAAGCACAGCACTGATGATTTGGGGTGCAGGGAGAGAAAAGGAGACACATGGGGTGGGAATAACAGGCAGCGCCGCCATCCTGCTCCTTTCCCTGCTGCCTGAACCTGGCATTTCTACTCAAAGCCAGGATTTGGAGCAGACATGGGCCCGCCTTTCATCCCTTCCCTCCCTCTCACCAAATGCAGCTTCCGAGGGCCAGGAATGGGAAATCCATCAGGGCAGAGTTGTCGCAGTCAGGGAGAAGCTCCCAGTGCCTTTTCCTCTCCCACCACTGTCAGATCCATTTCCATCCTGCCCATTTCCCTTTCCCAGCTCCGTGCAGTGATTCCCCTCCCACCCACCTGCTGCACACACAAACAACTCCTTGTCACTCCACTGCCACCAGCAGCTCGTGGAACACATATTCAATGTCTCATGGCAGAGATTTCCAGCTGCAGCAGAGCCTCCAGTGCCACAGGGGGGGTTTGCAGATGTTTTTTTCCAGTCAAACCCATGACATTTATCAAAACAAAAGTTTCCATCCTTGTTTCCGCACAATTTAGTCCCTGGAATTGCTAACCCTGTGAGAAGTGTGGATTTTATTTCCTGCCTGCAGAGCTGGGTGATCTCACAAGGCAGCTTTGGACTTTTCCTTGGAAAAGGAGCAGGTATTGGGACTTGTGTGGGGAATCCTCCCCTCAGGTGCCCTGCAGAGCACAGCTGCCCCAGGCTGGGTTCAGCAGGGAGCTGGGCTCCAAGGGGGATTTGGGATGGGCACTGCCTGTCCCAAGAGGGAATTTCCCCTCCCTGGAGGGGACCTTGGCCATGCAGCCTCCCCTGGTGGAACTGTCCCGACCTCCCTCCCTGGGGGATTGCTTTCTGCACTTCATTGCAATTTATCTGAAAAGACCATAAGATTCCAGACTGGTTTGGGTTGGAAGGGACCTTAAAGCCCATCCAGTGCCACCCCTGCCATGGGCAGGGACACCTTCCACTGTCCCAGGCTGCTCCAAGCCCCAGTGTCCAACCTGGCCTTGGACACTGCCAGGGATCCAGGGGCATTCAGAATGTGTTTTAGTGAGCAAACATCACCCTTTATCCCCGAAACTTCACTCCCACTGGGAATTATGGGCTCCTGGCACCCCATGAAACCCCACACCTGGAATCCACAGCCCCCCACGAGGAGCTTATCTTTAAAGAAAGGGTTCAGATCTGCTAGGGGAGGGGAAGATGTTTACTGAAAATAAGTTGGGTCAGCCTGAAAGGAACTCTGCCTTCAGATACCGGAGAACATGTTTATTCCCTAGGTTTGATCTGAAGATTCCTTTGTTTCTGTTTTGAGGAGGAGTGGCAGAGCTCTTCAGTGGGATGATGATGATGCTCCTTGTTTTCCACCTACATGGAATTAGCTGTACGTGCATTCCTGTAAAGTCTGTAAATACTGGGATAAATAACAAAATTCATGTTGATCCCTGTCACAGCTGAGCAGCTCCAAGGCTGCCGAGGCGAAGGGGGAAGCGCCAGCGCAAATGCATTTCCAGAAAGGGTTGATTCGCAGCGTAAAAAATTAAAATATGTATTTGAAGGAGGTGAGCTGGAAGAGTTCACAGGAGATCAGAGCAGGACAAAGAGCAAATATTCCTGCAGGGGAGGGGGTGGGCAGGCAGGTTTCGGAGGGTGTTTTTATTTATAATCACACTTCAAAGCAGTGGGTTCTTGCTGGAAGGAGTAAATAATGAATGGAGATATTTTTAACCTCCTACACAGACTCTGTGTTTCATCCACGAGAGGCCTCGTGCAGGCAGAGCATTAACGGAGCTGCTGGGACAACGAGAGCAACCCAAAGGTCTCTGTTTATTCCCGGGGATCCAAAGCACAGCCTGGGCACGAGAGAAGCGCAATCATGGAGTTAATGAGGAAACCAAGCCCTGCTGAACTCTGTAGGGGCAGGCTGGGAGAGCTGGGGTGTTCACCTGGGGAAGTGAATGGTCTGGAGAGAGTTTAGAGCGCCTTCCAGGGCCTAAAGGAGCTCCAAGAGGGACCTTGGCAAGGGATGGGGGTACAGGGCACAGGGAACGGCTTCCCACTGCCAGAGGGCAGGGACAGATGGGATATTGGGAAGGAATTGTTCCCTGGGAGGGTGGAGAGGCCCTGGCCCAGGGTGCCCAGAGAAGCTGTGGCTGCCCCTGGATCCCTGGCAGTGCCCAAGGCCAGGTTGGACAGGGCTGGGAGCAACCTGGGACAGTGGAAGGTGTCCCTGCCCATGGCAGGGGTGGGACGGGTTGAGCTTTCAGGTCCCAACCCAAATCAGTCTGGGATTCTGGGATTCTCTGATTTAACCCCACAGGAGTGCTTTCCCCTCCTGCAGCCTCTTCTGGGCTCTCTGGTTCTGAAGCCTCAGCCTGCTCTCTCCCATGCAGCACAGCAATGTTCCTGCACATACAGCAGAACTGAAGCACAGACTCATTTCTCTTATAGCTGAGGGGGTTTTGGCAAGGCTAAGGACTGCTTTGGGTTGTTGGCTGCTTTGTTTGGGTTTTTTGCCACAGTCTGGTACTTTATCCATGGAAAACCATTCCTCATTTTCCAATGGCTGCCCTGCTGATCTGCTCAACTCGGGAAAGGGCAGACACCCGCACTGATGATGGGCTGAGTCATTTTCTGAGCTGGTCTGTGACAAATGTGGTTAATTACAGACATGCAGGAGATGGGATTGCATCCTCCAGACAGGCACAGAGGCCTGGGACGGGAGGATCAGCCCTAAAAGCAGCTCTAGGAAAGGACACCAGGGCTGAATTTCACCCTCTTTTGTTACCATGTCTGAGACACGAAGAACCAGTGGGAGGAGAAGTGGAGGTGCTGATATAAAATGTGAGTATTGCAGGAATGAGGTGAGGCTTTGGGGCTCGTCCGTGCTCCTGGATGCCCTGAAGGACCCCCAATGGTGATATTTTCTTGCTCCTCTCACTGCAGTAATTTCCATCAAATATTAATTTATAACTGTAATTAAGAACTCCTCCCTCTCTTCTCCCTGTGGGCTGTCACCCTCCAGCCCAGGGCTTCCAAAGGACAAAGCCAAGTCTGGGTGACACCAGCATCAGGATCAGGATCAGGATCAGGATCAGGATCAGGATCAGGATCAGGATCAGGATCATGGTGCTGTCCGTGGCTGCGGCAAGAAGGAGGCTCCACCTCCATCCCATCGTGGTCCAATCCTGTTTTCTCCAAGGAAATCCCAGGTTTGCTTGTGCTGACAACAGAGGTCCAAAGTCAGCGCTGGAGCAGGGACTGGAGCTCTCTGGAAAGGCTCCAAGCCCAGAGTGATGGAAGGAGCTGGGAGCCAGGACGGCAGAGGTGAAGCTTCACCAAAGAGTCACAGAAAAAAAATCAATCCTTTTTATGTAAAGGCATCACCCAAATAAATCTCATTTTTTATCCTGCGGGCCAAAGGGCCGGTGTGGTTCCAAGGAGCAGCAGGCTGAGAATTCCAGCCTGCCTTTGCACAGAGCGGGAATGCCACACTCATCCCTTATTTAAATGAGTGTTGTTTCCTTTCAGGCATCAGGAGTCAGATCCCAAATTGCTGCAGAGTGGGACAGCTCTGCTGGAGTCAGGAAAATCTGATTTACCCCAGCTGAGGATGAGCAGCATTGGCCAGGGAAGAGAGGCTTTGGTGGAGGTGGGGTTATAGAGGAGGCTCCTCTGGCTGTGTGGGCACGTTCTGGGAGTGCTGGAATACTGGGATGTGTGGCTGGGAGTGCTGGAATACCGGAATACGTGTCTGGGAGTGCTGGAGTACGTGCAGGGCTTCTCTGTGCCTGCAGAGCAGAGAGCTGCAGGAGCCGCCGGCCCCAGGGGATTGGAGGGTCGGGCTCACGGATTCATTTTGCGCTGCTCGAGGCAGCAGCGAGTGCACAGCTCTGCCAGCTGAGCTTTGTGTGAACGAAACCAGCCCCCAGAGACCCAGAGTGTCTGGAAACATCCCCGAATTGGGATATTTAAGAGCACTTGAGCAGGAATATCAGCAGGGAGGTCGCTACCACAGGCCCCGGTGCAGGAAGCGAAGTCTCTGCGTTGGCTTTGCCCACCCTGGCAGGGGCAGGTGGGACAGATCCCAGGAAGGATTAACACGGGATGGAATTAAATGTCAGTCCTGAGCAGCTCCTGCATTCTGATATCACACCTCGCGTGGAGCCTTGTGGGGAAGCAGGGGAGCCAAGACTCTCTGGAGTCAGGGGAAAAGGGAAGATGGAAAAATAAAAAAATCGAGGCCAACGTGAGGCCAAACCTCTGCTTCTTCACAACAGGAAAGTTCAAGTTCAAGGTGCTGCCAGTTCCCTGACATGGAGAGGTGCCGAGAGCTGTGCCCGGTTCTTTGTAGGCACAAATGAATGCCAGGTTTATCCAATTTTTGCTGAGTTTCATGAGGAGCTGATTGCTGCCTCTCAGAAGGAGGCATCGCTGAGGCTGGTTCTCCTTTGGGAGTGCATCTGGGATGGTTTGGGCTGGCAAAGAGCTTTCAGTCAGCTGGAAGTGAGGTCAGGATCCCTCAGAGGCCTCTTTTAACCAGCATCCCAGGACTCCAAAGCCTGATGAATCCTTGCAGGGACATTTACGCAGGAACCTCCCAGTGAAGGCAGGGTGAGGTGAGCAACTTGGAAGCAGTAGTTGGAAAACTCACTGATCTCCAGAAAGAATTCCAAGCAAAAAACCAGAATTCTTGATATTTGGGTAATGGCAGTGGTGACAACGCCCCTTTCCTCCCAGGGCTGCTGCTCTGACACTGGGGCCTCTCTGGTGCCAGCAGTGGGAATCCCAAAATTCTGCTTTGGTGTGGTTTGTGGAGGTGTCAGCTCGGCAGCACCAGCTGGGACCTGGCTCCCAGAGCTGCACCCGGGGAGTTTTGGGTCTCAGCCTCGCTTATGGCTGACAGACAGGATGGTGAATTAAATTCCAGGCTCGTGACAAAGGATGCTGGGCACATTGGTGCCTCCCGCCTGCTGTTGTCTCATGGATGGACAGCAAACATTCCCTGTTCTGTGTAGTGGGATCATGACACTTCATTTCAAAACCCCACAGTGGATTGGTTGTTCCCTCTCCAAACAGAAAATCACGGGATCCCTGGATGGTTTGGGTGGAAAGGGACCGTAGAGATCACCCCATTCCACCCCTGCCATGGGCAGGGACCCTCCCTCCAGACCAGGTTGCTCAGAGCCCCTTCCAACCCGGCCTTGGATGAGAGTTTGATCCCAGCGAAAGGTATTGCTGTTTTTATTTTATGTTGTTATCTCATCACTCCTCGGTGCGGCACAAAGGCTCAAACCCCACTGGGGTGCAGCAGTGCAGGAGGCCCTCCTCTCTTGGCACAGCCTGAAAATCCACATCCTTCCAGAGCAATGAGGGAGCTGTTTGCAGCTTTAGGATCACCTGATGGCAGTATCCCTGCCTGGGGCATCCCTGAGTTGAGCTGGATTTGGTGATAGTGGTAAGGACTACAGGGCTACATCCTTGTATAGATATTTGAATTTCTGTCTGTTAACTGCTCTTGAACAGAGCACATCCCTGGTGGGGAAATACAGCCTTAATTTCTCAGTTCTGGCTCATTTCAGGAGACTCGAATTACTGCTGTTCCCCTGCTTTAAAAAGCACCTGCACGAGCAGGGCTTGAAAGGGGCCACCCTTTTGTTGTGCCACTTTTCCGTGCCCTGGTTCATCTTTGCGGCGTTCAGGGGACGTTGAACAAAAGCCTGAGGTACTTTCTAAATTTCCCTTCCTGTCACGTCCCTGGGATTTGTGTGCTTTAGAGCCGATCTGAAAGCACTCAGCCCCGTGGCAGCTCTTTTTTTTGTTCCAACAAGTGGAACAAGTGTGTTCCAAACAGGCTCCTGCCGTCCTCCCTGCCGCCCTCAGCAATGCTGGGCAGGAATCAGCCAGGGAGCGAGATCAGAAATGACATTTCCACAAAGGGAGAATGCTGTGCATCCCTGACGCTAAATCTGGGCAGGCAGCACCTCCACACCCACTTTGTGTCTGTTCTAACAACACAGGAGGTTGTTTGGAGATGGAATGAGGGAAACACGTTCAATATGGGACACACATTCACAGCTTCCACAAAGGGGAGCCCATCAGGTTAATGGTTGGACTCGATCATCTTACAGGGCTTTTTAGATATTAATGGTTCCGTGGTTCTAAAAGTAGAAATTAATTTTTAAATTTTGCTTTAAATATTCCTGAAAATGAGCCTTTGAGTACGAGCCAGAGCAGGGAAATTTTGTGTCAGGAAAAGGTCTTTGCCCTAAGCCTGGTGATCCCTGGTTGGAAGGTTACAGGTGCATGTTTGGACCAGCAGAGCTTCAAAGGATGGATTGAGGTCTGAGCCCTTCTCCAGGGCAGTTCTTGACTCATTTTCCATCCTCCAAATGTGACATTGAGGGGTGGGAGGAATCGACATTCCCCACACCCCTGCAGTGCCCTGGGGGCCGTGGGGTGGCCAAAGCATCCTTCAGGTGAGGCCAGGCCAGACCCCTGCCTGAATCCCAGAATCCCAGGATGGGTCAGGCCGGAGGGACCTCAGTGGGTCCCATCTGGTGCCACCTCCCTGCTCCAGCAGGGCCATCCCAGAGCTCAGGGCACAGGATTGTGTCCAGGCAGCTCTGGAATATCCCCAGGGAGGAGACTCCAGCCCTCTCTGGGCTCTGTTCAGGGCTGGGCAGTGCCCAGGGAAGAAGTTGTGCCTCCTGGGCAGGGGGAGCTCCCTGGGCTCAGTCCCTGCCCGTTGCTCTGGTGCCATCGCTGGGCCCCCGCAGCAGAGCCCGGGCCCTGCTCGGAGCCTCCCTGCAGCCAGGGCCAGCCAGGCCTGAGGGCCCCTCTCAGCTGGGGCTCCTCTGGAGGCTGAGCAGCCCCAGCTCCCTCGGCCTTTCCTGGGCATGGAGATGATTTATAAGACACAGATGAGTGCAGTCCTCAAGTGTTGCCCAATTTCATAAATATCAGGATGTTGCAATGAAGAGAGGATTCATCCAGGAATGGGTTTAATTCAGTTCATAGCTTGACCCCAAGGGCTCTTTGCTTGCAGCTGCTCCCATGAGCTTTGCTCATGGCCCCCACCATCCCTGGTGTCCGTGAGAGTCAGGATTTGGAGTCCTGGCTTTGGATGTGACTTCCAGCAACTCAGAATGTGGCTCAGTGTAATTCAGAAGACCCAGTTGTAAATATCCACGCTGTTGCATGCAGCAGCTTCACCTGTGATGAATCAGAGAGCTACTCCCCACTGCCGTGTGGGAATTGTTTCCAGAGGATCCACTGCAGTCCTGGAGCAGTGATTCCGTCTCCCCCCATTGCTACCAAACTGATTTATCCATGGCCAGAATCAAAAGGGAATTCAATTGGAATGCTTTATTTGGGACTCTGTGGGTCTTCTGAAGAACAGGGGTTTTCAAATGTACACTGATGAATCACTGGGGGGTGCCTTATAAAACCTAATTAAAAAAACTTAATTAAAATAGGGTTCATTGGGAAAGGAAAAGGAGACAAGAACACAAGGAAAGTCTGTGGGCCTGGGCAATCTTATCTAAAGACATAAATGTTTTTACGTCCATCAGTTTGGAATGACAGGAAATTCCATGCCTTGAAGGACATCCAGTGTGACTGACAGTGCCCATAGCTGGGGAATGACAGGAATTGCTGCTCCCAGTGACTGGGAATGGATCATCAGTGGAGCAGGTGAAGGGCAGGTAATTTTTGTTTAAACCCTAGAGCAGCTCTGTGCTGTTATCACAGAAATCTGTGACTGCTCAGTCAGGGTCATGAGCTATTCTCATTTTCCACTTCAGCAAGGCCTGAGCTCAAAGCCCTGGCTTTGATCGATGCAAATCTCAGGGCAGGACATGAAACAATGCCCTGATTTCTTCCACCTTAGGAAATCCTTGTAGTGCAGAACCTGCTCCTCACTCTTCCTGTCCATTTGTCTCTCCCCTAGATTTGCCTCTCCTGCTTCAGTCACCGCTTTGAAGGCTCCATCTCACTGTGCTCCAGCAGAGCCCTTCTGTCTGTCAGAGCTCCAGAGCTCCTTGTCCGGCCCACAGTGACCTGTTTGGATCCATTTCACAGCACAGAGCTCATTTTAAATCTCTGCACTGTCTGTGGGGTGAGTTCCCGATTTCCTGGGCTGGTGCTCCCTGGTTTAGGTGACGGTGTTAATGGGACTCTAATAACAACACCTCCATTTCTAATACAATATGGAAACATTCCAATGCAAACAACAATCAAAATGAAACCACGTTGTAGGCATCATCATTCAACCCCTTTTTTCCAGGCACACAAAACAAACTCTGTGTACTTTGGCTGCTTCACAAAGCAGTGGCTCTTTCCAGTCAGTAAGGTGACACTCCTCTCCTAATGTTTGAATAATTCTAACACAGGGGGTTTATTTATATTCAAAATAAATAATTGGGCTTGGAAGGCTCCTGCTCAATTTCTTGCCTCGCTTTGGGCTTCCTCCCTGCAGCCTGGTGAGAGGCAGACACTGAATTGTGATGGATTTAACTGAGATTTATCTGCCCTGTTCTTTGTTTGTGTGCCCTGAGCTGAAGGGCTCGGAGCTGGGGTGGAAAGGCCACGGGAAGGCTGGAGGAATGAGGAATCGGCTCCCAAAGCTCAGGCTGGTGTCCCAACCATTGGAGCATCATTCTGAGTCACTCTGCACCTCATCCCTCCTTCCAGCAGTGACGCATCCGTGCCTCTTCTCCCTGAACAAAGGCAGGAGAGAGGATGAGCCACTCCAACCCTTCCTGGGAAAAGCACAGGGAAGCGCCTCGGCTGATTAACGCTGGATGAGGCCCTGGATCCTGTTTCCCACCCAGAGACTGGCTCAGGCTCTGCTCACTTCATCCCTCAATTGACAAAGGCAGCTGAGGCCGAATTGAAGTGAAAGGTTGGTTAAATAGAAATGAGAACTGCAGGGGAGCACTTGCAGCATTCACTGGGAACACAAAAAGCTCTTCTGAAATGCCACTGGTTCTGCCCAAATCAGTCCCTGAAAGCTGCCACTTCCAAAGGCCCTTAAAGGACCTGGATGTTCTGATCTTTCCTTCACTGGGAGCTGGATCCTGATCCCGGGGTTAACAAAGCATCAGGCTGGGAAATCGGGATGATCAGCTCACTCTGCTTCTGATGGCAGTGTCTACATTTCTCTATTTTCCCCAGGATTTGACCTCACTAGAATGTAAAAATGAATGGATGTCATGAATTTGGCACTGGTGGGACAGCAAATGAAAAGTGTGAGAGATCAAGTCCTCAGAGCAAAAAGATTTTTCTGTTACCACCCCTGGGAAAAGAGGTGCTTTGGAGCCTAGATCACATCAGAGATTTAAAGGCTGGTTTGTGTGTACGGGCTGGAATCGCGTGCAGCACAAAGAGCAGCAGCTTCTTCATATTCCATTTCAGCAGCTCTGCACTTTGATCTTCAAAGCACCACTGGAAATATCTCACGGACCGGAGGCTCTTTCCTAATCGAGGAATGAGTAAAGTGAGGCACAGCAGAGTGGGAACATGGCCCAGACAAGGGCTGGGGTTAATGGGCAGGAATTTGTGAGCCGAGTGGAGTGGACTCGAGGACTCAGAGGAGTGGAATGAGGCAGATTTGTGAATAACCCCAGGAAAAACAGAGGCACTCGTGGAGGTGGAGCTGCTGTTTGTGTTATAAGGAGAAAGAAGAGTTCAGGACAGCCTTGGGCTGAGCTCAGCCAGGACCAGGAGGAACAGGAACAGGGGGTTGGTGCTGATTTCAGCTGAGGGTCTGGCACGTTGGTGGGAAGAGTCAGAAACTGCAGGGAGTTCTGCAGGGGCCTTTGCTGTGTCCTGTGTGCAGATGAAGAAGGACAGCCCTGGCAGAATGTGCAGCATCTGGGATCTTGTGAGGGAGACAGATGAGGATTGCAAAGGATTTAAAGTGCTGGGAAGGTCTCTGTTGGGTCACTGTGACCTATTTGGGACAACTTACTGTGAGGAGGAGGGGAAAAAGAGCGTTTGGAAAGAGAAGTTACCAGAAAGAGCCATCAACTCAGGGAGGGCAGAACCTCCAATGACATAAACATTTCAGAAAAGTTTGACAAAACATTTGTCTCAAGCTGTTTCTTTGTACTGGGTCCTGCTTGGCCAAGGGGGTGGAGCAGGGAATTTCCTGAGTTTAGCTCTGTTTTCCAGAACTCTATGAGTCTTGTTGAGCTATCACAACCTTCCTGCAGTGTGGTGAGGATGAGGAAGGTTTTGCACACTGAACAGCACCTACAGAGCTTCTGGATTGAAAATGTCACTTCGTATGACAGCAGAACAAAAGTGTCACGGGGCAGCTGTGGTGGGTGGGAGAACTGATGACCCCAAAAGGCTTCGTGGAACCCTGATCTCAGACCAGCACCTGAAAATACACAGGAGGAAAAAGAAATCTGATGGACAGCACAGACAGAGATGGTTCAGGCACTTGGGGTTTGGGGGCTGGCCCTACTGCTTTGTCCTCCTTTAGACGCATTTTGCAGGTGCTTTACAAGAAAACAAGTGTCAGTTCAGGTGTGTGTGTTCCCATGCTGGAGAGCAGCAGATAACCCCCAGAGGAGCAAAGAGAAGGGAAAGCAAAACTGCAGGAATTCTGTTTGCAGCAATTCCAAACCACGAAGTCTGGGACTCGCTGTGTGGCGAAACTCCCAGGTTGTGTTCCACGGCAGGGCTGGAATTCCCGAGCTTTCCAAGCCCAGCCGTCCCTCTGCTCCGGGAATTGCTCAGCGGCTCTGCAGCCTGAGAAGGGCAGGGCTCTGCTCAGGGGCCAGCAGGGCTGGAGGGACATCCCCTCAGTGGGGCACTCTTTGTCACAGGGGAGGTCACAGCAAACCCAGGAAAAGCCAGGCAGTGAACCCAGGATGGCAGAAAGGAAAGGAAAAACTGAAAAAGGGGTCAGCTCAGGGGGAAATGAATGAATCCCTGAATGAAAATACACCTGGAAAAGGGGCTGTGATCCTGGGTAGATGCTGCACTTCAGCTTTGCAGGTGTGGTGTGCAGGTGGAGATAAAGTTCAGTATCCCCTGGGGAATAGGGGGAACACAGGGAATAGTGGGGGAGCACAGGGAATGGGGGAGAGCACAGGGAATAGGGGGAACACAGGCTTCCCCCTGCCCTGCTCCTGGTTTAGATCCGCAGTGTTCTCCCACACTCGAGTGTTCAAGTGCCCTCTCCAGGATCCTGGCAGGCTGTCAGGGACAATGGGAATGACTGCAGGCTCCAGCCAGCCCCAGGCTCTCATGTTCCCACTTCTGTGACATCTCCTCTGGGAGCTCCCCCGGCACAGGGGAGCCATGCACCGTGTACATTGCCTGTAGCTAAATCTGTGGATTTGCTGTCGAGTGTTTTAGCTTAACCTGGTGAATGGATGTTGGTTAAGAGCCTTTGGAAGGCCCTTTGTGTTACTGGCCCCATTTCTGGCCACAGCTCCCTGGGCTGTCCAGGTGCAGGCCCTGACCAGTGCTGGGCACTGACTGCGCTCCAGCTGAGAAGGAATGATTGCCAGAATGCCTCCGGTGATTATCCCACTCTGCCAAAATCAAAGGGATGCCCGAGGATTTCCCTGCCCCTGGGCCAAGGGCGACGGCCTTAAGCAGAAGAGGGAAGGTTTAGATTGCATATTCGGAAGAAATTCTTTACTGCAAGGGTGGTGAGGCCCTGGCACAGAGAGGTTGTGGATTCTCCATCCCTGGCAGTGTCCAAGGCCAGGTTGGACATTGGGGCTTGGAGTAGCCTGGGACAGTGGAAGGTGTCCCTGCCATGGCAGGGGTGGAACTGGATGAGCTTTAAGGTTCTTTCCAACCCAAAGCACTCTGGGATTCTCTAGTTCCAGGTGGTGCCAGCCCGGTCTGGAATTCCCCAGACTCGCACAAGCAGCTGGAACAGGAGCTGTGGGGCTGCGGCTTCCTCAGCCACTCCAGGTGATCCTTTTCCTTTCAGCTGAGGTAACTTTAAAGCATTTTTGCAATTAGAGGAGACTCTATTTTATATTTCCTGCCATACCTATGCCAGATCCCCCCGGCAGCCTCCACAGCCCTGAATAAATGGGTCTGACTCTTCCAGGGGAACCAGGAGTTTGCTGTTCCTTTCAGATTGGTGTGAAAGGATTCCTCACTTCTGAGAATCATCTTGGCTGTTGTTATAACACTTCCATGTTGTTGCTGCCACCTTTCCCGAGAGGCTCCTGGCACAGCCTGACTCAGATCTGCTCCGTTTTGGAGGCTCTCTCTCACTTTCGCTCGGTCTCTCTTCCCTCCCCCCTTCTGCCCTGCCTTTAATGAATGACTTGTTGTGTAAATTCAGTCTTCTGTGTTTATTTTAATTTGTCTGGTCCTGATTAAGGAAAAAGCCCTCAGCTCCAGCTCCTGTCATTTACTGGGAAGCTCTTTTGAGCCAAGCTTTTAAACCCACATTCCCAAAGGAATACAGGGGTATCGGGGCTGCTTCTTCTGCAGTGCCCAATTTAAAGCTCTCTTCAGGGACCGGGTTCTGGAGAGCGGGAGTGCAGTCACTGTTGAAAATGCCTGGGTGTTCCCAGCCAGACACATTCACATTCCCAGGCGCTGGCCTAATTCTTCAAACAGGCTCCAGAATTCCATGAAAGAAGTACTTATTATTAACTCAGTATCATATCTAGGATTAAAAGCAACAGCCCTCAAATACTGTTTGTGTAAAGATCAGTGTAGGCAGCAGCCTGGGAAGTGATGCAAGCGAAGGGAGAATTTCTCTTGCAGGCACTGGAGACCTGGGAGAATTCTGTCATCAATTAAAATGCAGTGGAACGTTGCAGTCCTTAATGCTGAGGATCTCAGATGCTTTAGTTAATGGAGATGATTTATCTCTCACACCTGCACTGACAGCTCTGGTAGGCAATGGGGGACAGGCATTTAAAGGTATCATTGCTTATTTTCCCTCATGTGCCACTAAAAATATTTCCAGCTCACAGCACAGCAAAGGTGGATCCCCTTGGCCTGTGCCCTGCTCTCGTCCCCCAAACACTGAGCAAATCATCTTCCTTCTGGCTGAAAATTCCCTGCTCTCACTAATGGAGCCTTTAGCAAAGGAATTCGGTCATTCCATCCTCTCTTCCTTTGGACTGCACGAAGCTCTGAGCCATAAACACTCCAGCAGGTTCCTCAAGCTCTGCTGCAACGCTCGCTGGGGTTGGGATCCAGGATCCAACCGCTGGAATGTGGGACAGGCTGGCAAAACCTCTGTGCTTGTGCAGGGGAGCAAGGAGGGCAGTGGAGCCTGTGAGAGCCACCCAGGGCTCCCAAGGAGTTGTGTCAGCGCCAGGTCCCTGCGGGGCAGAGTTTGGAGACCAGGACTCCGCCTGGCCCAGCACCACTCAGCAAAGCCATTCTGTCCCCATGGGTCACCCCAAACCTGTCACTGCAGGAGGTGGACGATCCAAGGAGCCCTTGGGGAGCCAGAGTCCTGCGCTGGAGCGGCTGTTCCCAGAGCCCTGCACTCTCCTCCTGCCCCAGCTGGTTCTTTGTGCCTGGGAGGCAGCAAAGTGAAACCGATTTTCCTGACTCTGTCACCCTTCTGGCTGCTGTCACCCTCTGGTTTTGCACGGGGCAGGAGTTGTGGCTGCTGACCCTCACTTTCTGTCTGTGACAGCAACCATGTGTCTCAGCCCTGGGTCTGCCACCCTCCAGATGGAAAGCAGAGGGCACGGGTTCTCTGGAGAAGCCCTGTCCTGCCCATCCTGCTCTGCAGTGGGAAGCAGCATGCCTTGATTAAACCAGTCCCAATGTGAAGCGCAGGCAGTGGCTGAATTCACCTGTAGGAGCCCACGTAGGTCACACCAGCCGGGCTGGTTGGTGCCCCGGCAGCAGCAGCAGCAGCTCCCCTGTCCCACGGCACAGCCCAGCTCGTGCCCCGTGAGCCCCCACCCCAGTGTCCACGCACGGGGCTGTGCCCCACACCCCTGCTGCTGCCGGGACAGGGGATTTGGGGCACATTCCCACATTCCTATAGGAAATAGAACCCTCAACCCCCAGGCTGTGACTATGAGTAGCTCTGTGACCTTTCAGGCTCGTGCTCAGCTATGAGGCAGCCTGGCAGGACCTGTTCCCAGCACATCCCTGTCCCTGCCAGCACACCCCTGTCCCTCCCGGCACATCCCTGTCCCTCCCGGCACACCCCTGTCCCTCCCACCACATGTCGCCATCCCACAAGTGCTAAGAGCCGAACCCGCTCCAGCCCGGCACACGCCGGGGCCCGGAGAGCCCCGGGGCGGCACGAGTGGCTGTGACCCACATGGATCAGCCCAGACAAGCCCAGCAACTCGAGCCGCTCCCTGCCAGGGCCGGGCTGGGCTCGGCAAACAGGAGCCGCATTCCCGATTTCCCGAGCGCAGTGCCTGACAGCAGCGCCGTGCTGGACAGCAGGAAGGAGTCGTTAGGCTGTCATTAGCCCTGAGGGACAGCCGGGATAACGGAGATTCCAGCATCCTCCGCAGGATCAGCCACAGCGAGTGCAGGGAATGTCAGCGCCCCACGTTTGCCCAGTCAAAGGCAGCTGGTGCTGCTCCGGTTGTATCCCTGAAAAGAGAGGTGCTGCTGGCAGAAGGTGCCTGCACATCCCTGCATCTGATCCTGGCACCTCTGCCCCCAGATGCCGCTGAATTTTCCCCAGCAGAAATGCACAGGCTCTGTGCTTGTACCAATCTCCCTTAACCTGCCCTCGCTGACTCCAGTTGTGCCAAAGTGGGGTTAAATCCTGGCCCCTGTGGGGCTGGGGGAGGAGGTGAAGGGAGCACCAAGAACATCCCGGATATTGGAAAAGGGTTTGTTTACCGTTGTTTGGGGAAATAAAAGCAAGTTGTGTTAAACTTGGTGGAAGCAGCCTCTGGCTCGCTGTGCTGGGCCAGGGAGGGACACCCAGGCCCCAGCTGTGCCATCAGCTCCCAGCACAGCGCTGGCATCAGAGCTCTGACCCCCGGGAATTTGGCTCCAGCCCCTATTCCCTGTGTGCTGCTTTCTCCTGGGCTCAGGACAGCCCTGAAAGGCTTCTCCCTCATCACCTTCCTGCCCTCAGCACAAAACCTTCCCACGAAGGGTTTTTCACACATGAGCACCTGAAATCTGTATTCTTGTTGATTTGCAGTGTCTCAGCACCCCGTGGGATCTGCTTGTGCGGAGATGGGTCCTGGGTGCTTGTCCCTGCTTGTCCCTGGATGCACGGCTGGGCTGGGATGCTGTGCCAGGAGAGGGGAAACCCAGGTTGGGCTGGATGTGGGCAAGGAGTCCATGGGCAACTCGTCTCGGCAGGACCTCCCCAAGAAAGGTCACAGCATGGGAATCCTGCTGCTGGTTGCAGTGCCAGGCTCTAACCCATGGGGTTTAGGAGGCGGCATCCCCTGGTTCTGCTGGTGATGAAAAGGGGTCTGCACTCGCTTCCTGGAGCTTTGGCTGCTTCCCCCTGCTCTTTCCAGTCAGTCTGGATTTTCAGGTCCTTCAAGGGCTTGTTCCTGTGCATCCTGACCCTTCCCAGGTGCCCAGGTTTCCTCTGCCAGGCCGTGGGCAGTGAGGGAGGGATGGCATCTTCCTTGGCTCTGCTGCAGCAGCTCCCAGAGCAGCCGGCTGGGAGCTGGAGTTTGAACAGCGCTGGGCCATCCTCTGGAGATGAACACCTCCTTTCCTGGTGAAGCTCAGCCTCTCCAGCCAGCCAGGCCATGGATCTGCTGGGAGAGCTGTGAGGAAGCCCACAGGAGCCTGGCCACGAGCGATGGCTTCCTGGAGATCCCTGCTGGCACCGTGTCTGTACCCTGCCTGTGGGATGGCTGACCTGGATTGTAGGAGTTCCACTGGGAAAGGGGGAAACTGCTGCTGCCTGTTCCAACCTGGAGCACTACAGCTTCCTCATCCTCTGGATAGCCCTTCCCTGGCTGCTGAGATCCTGGAGACACATTTTCCATGGAGCTGGGTCAGCTCCTCACCCTCCCTCTGGACACCCTTGCCCTCTCCTCACGCTGGGCTCTGCTGGTGCTCCCAGCTCTGCCCCATCTCCCAGATCCGTGTGTGGTCTGAGGGGTGACAGGGACAGGGGGTCCTGCACTGCTTTGCCAGCTCCCAGCCAGCAGGGATGGCCCTGGCTGAGCAGGAGCTTGCTGCACACCTCTCTCCAAGCTGTTTATTTATCCCAGAGCTACCCAAGGGCTGAGGCTGCTTCCCAGCCGAGGCCTCTGAGCTGCCCCAGCCTGGCTGAGCCCCCAGGAGATCCTGGGGCAGTTTCCAGGTACAAACCCTGCTCAGCACTGGTGGATCCCAGCTCAGCTCCCCCTTCCCATGCCCAGGTTCAGCTCCTGCTGCAGGGATCACACCATCTCAGTTCACAGGGATAATGGGTGGAAAGAGCCTGGAGACACCTGCTCAGTGAAGCAGCCAGGGTTGGAACAGATGCATTAAACCCCAGTGAAATTGCTGCAAACAAAGTGCAGAAGTTCCTGCAGCTCGGGGTTATCCGCTGCTCTCCCGTTCTGAACCGATGGAGCATGGCCAGATCTATTCATCAGTGTGAGCCCAGAGCCCTGGAAAAACAGAATTTCCCTGCCCTGATGCTGTCCCTCTTCAAAGAGGCTCCCAAAAAAGGCAGGCCCCATGCATCTTTCATGGGGCACTAAATAACTCACTCTGCTATCTATAATTTAATCCGAGCTGGAGAGGCTGAGCAGGGAGGGCTTTCGAGGGGGAGATTTCTCTGCCTGCCTTGAGCCCTAAAACTGCTGCAGGCAGGAGAGGAGTGGGGCAGGCAGGGAGAGGGCAGGGGGAGGGCAGGGCCAGCCCAGGCCGGCTGTCCCAGCCCCACCCAGGCTCCCCCAGCTGCCCCCAGGCCGGGAGCAGGATGGGGCTGTTGAAAGCACGTTTCCACTCCACAGCACAGATGTTCCCAACCCGTGCCAAGAGAGCGGGAGAGGCTCAAAGAAAGCAAACATTGTCCCATGGCAGAGCACAGCAAGCAGGGAGGAAGGTTTCTCTTTTTCTGTTGTTATTATTATCACGATGATTTGGCAGCGTGGAAGTGGATTTCTCTCAGGCCTGAGTCCAATTCAGCTCAGATCTATTCAGGATTTTATCCCAAAATCCAAGTGCCTCCTTGGCACAGAGACTCATGCCCAGTCAGAGGGAACATTTCTGGTGCCGTCCTGTCACCGTGTCTCCCTAATCCAACCAAACTCTCCATGTTTTCATATCCATCCCGGCTGTCTGGTGTCCCAGGCAGTTCATGCCATAACAACAAGGAATTTTCCATAATAGTGACCAAGCATTTCCCTCCTCTCTTTGTATTTGACATCCAGATTTTGCCCACCCCACATTTGCTCTGAAGCTGAAGCCTGGTACGCAGGAAACGGCAGCTTGAGAGGCAGGAGCTGGAAAGAGCCAGGAGATCCCAAAAAAGGCATTTTAGGGAGAAAGTGCTGACGCAACCCAGCAGTGCCGGATGCTGCAGCGTTGATAAATATTTGATTTAGCCTGAATAGGAAGGCATCACATTCAGAATGATCTGAAAAAGAGGGAAGATGACAAATCCAGTGTCACTGAAAGGCAGATACGCACAGTGAGCATTCCTGGAGCTCGTTCCGGTGTGCAAATTGCCTTAAATTGGAATAAACTGGAGTTACCTGTTGGAAAGGCACGTCTGCCTGTGCTGGGCAGGGTGGGATGCACTGACAGCCACAGGATGCCTCTGCCCATGCTTGGAAAGGCACTGATACAGTTTTGAGTCATTGGCTGACGTGTGCTGTCAGAATTCCTGCACTGGCATCGCAGGGGGCAGCTGACAGTATCCTGGAAAAAACACTTTCATTACCCAGTACTTTCTAATTCTGGCAGGTTTGGGGTTTTTGACATGACTGTCTCTCACTGCCACATTTTAGACCATCTCCCTTTGCTGTGTTTGTCACCTCTCGCTCTCATCCATCTCCCTCTGGCTTCTGATCCAACTCTCGATCGGGCTCCTGCCTCTGGACTCCTCACTCCACTTGCTTTTCTTTAGGCTTTTCCTCGCTTTCCCAAGGAGTTGCTTTGGATTTTTGGTTCCCCTCAGTTCAGCATGAGCCCTGTCCGCATTCCCTCTCTCCCTGCCTCCACTGCAGCTCCGGCTGGCGTGGGATGCTCCAGGCTCCAATGTCCAGCCAAAACCAGCCAGAGAGAAACAACAAGTGCTTTTCTCTTCAATGAGCCGGGAGCTGCTCTAGATAAACCCATTCTTCCCACACCGCGTGAAGCACAACCTGCCTTTGTGAAAGAATTCAGAGGAAAAAACCCAATGTCCTCACACAAACGCTCTGGTGGATCCCAGTTTCCATCTCCTCAGGGTTTGCAGTGGGTGGTGCTGTGAACAGGAATCTGCCAGGGGTGCCAGGGAACACTCAGGACTCTGCTTTAGGGATTGTCTCCTTCGAATAGGAGAAGGGAGCCTGATATTAAGGATGTCTTTCCCAAAGGAGCATTTTATCCATTGGCTTTGTAGTGATGGATTTCACAGTGCTCCGGCCAGGAGGATGCTGAGAAATGAGCTATGGGTGTGGAGCCAGCTCAGTAGTCAAACCTCTGAGCCTGGGGGTGTTTGTAGCTGGAATTGCAGCTCAGCCCTGACTTCCCTAAATACCTGGGCCAGCGAGACCCTGGGCAGTGCCAGCAGCGTTCCTTAGGCGGGCTGGGAGCAGGCTGGGAGCCACCACTGTGCCGAGGGGCCTCTGCAGGGTCAGGGGCTGCACTGAGCCCCTACACTGCATGCCCCAGCCCAGACCTGCTCCCCAGCAGGGTGGGGACCACCCCCCGGCAGGGCTGCTTCCCATCGTCATTCCCACCTCCCCAGGAGGAAAGGCTGAGTGTCCAGGGTGGCCCCGGGGTGACCCCAGGCTGGCAGCCCCCGAGCTGGGATCTGCAGTCCCTACAAGGGGGCTGCTGCCTCGGGGGGCTGGGCATGGGGCAGGGGGTGACCCCAGCCAGGCTCTCGGGGGACATCCCGTGCCAATCAGGGCTGGCTGAGGGCGGGACTTCAGCTGGGCTCAATCCTCTGTCCTCTCCGGATAAGCAGCTCCTGAGCCCGGGGGCCACTCGCCGTGGAGCTGTCCCTGGGGGATCCACGGGCGGCTGATCCCCCTCCATCTGCTCAGCATCGGCAGCAAGGGATGGATTTAGCCGGAGATCACGCCTGGCACTGGTGGCAGCGCACAGCCCTGTGCCCTATCCGTGCCCACCACACCGCTGGCTGCCAGCCTGGCATCCCCAGGGAGGTCACCATTCTGTCACCACCCCCTGAGCTCGCATCCCGGGGCAGAGACACCTGCCCTGCGGGGAGGAAGGATCGTGACTTCCAACAGCATCTCCTGACCCTTCCTCTGTCATCTTGCTCCATCTCCTCTGATCCCCCGCCATCCTCAGCTGCATCCAGGGCAGGGCTGGCGGCACATCCCTGTGTCCGGCTGCTCGCAGTGCATGCTCGGGGCGGGGAGCGGGGCGGGGAGGGCGCCTGGCAGCGCAGACCCTTCCCTGGGACACGGGGAGATGCTGCTGGAGGCTGCCAAGACCTGCAGGGATGGAAGGGAGGCCGCAGCACCCCCAGCCGAGCTCAGCCCCCCAGGGACCCCGTTCCAGGCTCAGCATCAGCCTCGGCAGCTCCGCAGGGAGGGAGGAGCTGCTCGGCTGCAGCGGGGCACTGCCAGCCCTGCCCTGCAGCAAGGTGACATTTAGAGGCACCCGTGTCGGGCAAAGGCACCTCCTTCCCAGTCTGTCCCTCCCTGGACACGTCCCTGCCCGGGATGTGCCAGTCCCTGCCGCCTCCCAGCTCTGCTCCGGGCTGTTATTCCAGAGGCTCGGTGGGAGCCGACAGAGCATTCCTGGGGGAGAGCCCACCCCGGGGCTGCTGGCACAGGAACTCTGGTCCCAGCCCCGTGTGGCCGTACTGGGCTGAGGGGTTCGAGCCCTCCACAGCTGTTTGAGGAGCGATGGTCCTGCCGCTGGGCTGGGGCTGAGCGGAAGCCACTGGGGTCCCCATCCTTGTGCCAGCGTGGGGCCATGGGACAAATCCAGCTGGGCCAGGGCACCAGTTCTTCGGAAAACCACTTGCGCAACCCACAGCGGGTCTCCTCTGCTGAAGGTGCTGCAGGTGGAGAACAGGGAGCTGAGCTGGTGGCCTCGGACATCCTGAATCCCCCATCCCACAGGGAGGGCTCAGGAGGCGCCATTCACTCCCAGTCAGGCTCTGCCAGACCCAAAGCAGACACCAGGGTGTGGTGCCAAACAGTGTGGGGTGCTCAGGAGGCAGCCAAAGCCTCCAGGCTCTGCCCGCATTGGGTTGGAAACCCTCGTTTTGCGACTCTGTGTGAAGGAACTGTCATCATGTCCCCAAACCTCGGCGCGGTGGGTGCAGAGGTGACCACTGTCCCGCTGTTCCAGCTCAGAGGGCTCAGAGGTGGCAGAACTGGGGCATCTCACAGTGACGCCGTGACACCCTGAGGTGATGCTGAGGGCAGCGGGGCAGCACTCGTGGAGCAGGGATGGGACTGCTGGGAAAGCCGCGGGTCCGTGGAGGGGACGGAGGGATGGCTCAGCCCGGGTGACGATGAGGGTGGGCTGGGGCACTCCGTGGTGATGTTGGGGGTAGAGGGATGGCTCACCCGGGTGATACTGGGCGTGGAGGGCTGGGTCAGCGGGGTGATGCTGAGGGAGGAGAGCTGCGGTGCCCGGGGTGATGCTGGGGACACGGGGGCAGGCGGAGCACGGCCGCCCGTGCCGCCAGAGGCAGCTCCCCGCTCCCCCTCTCCCCCCCCTCCCCCTCTCAGCTCCCTC
>VZRN01001158.1:45740-69096 GCA_013397935.1 Dasyornis broadbenti
CGAGCATCCTCTCTTCCTGCTTCCCCCGGGATCTGCTGCTCTCCCAGGAATGCTGAGCTTCCTCTCCCGTGAGGTTGTTTCACTGCCGGCCTCACTCGCGGGGAGGACGCCCGGCTTGGGGGCACGGGGTGCCGGCGGCCTTACCTTGTCCGCTCGGCTGGCGGGGGGAAGCCGAAGCTGGTGGGAGGCGGGGAGGGCGTTGCTGAAATGTCCGGCGACTGCTCGGGAATGGGCGAGTGGGGCGTGGGGGGGAGGTCGGCGGGCGGGGCCGGGGGCTGCGCGGCCGGGGGTGCCGAGGTCGCCTTGCGCCCCGCTGAGGTGCCTCGGCGAGCCACCCACGAGGTGTCCATCACCCTGACGCCCATGCTGCGGACACAGAGACCGGGGTCAGCACCCGCCCCGCCGGAGGGCACTGCCAGCACCACCTCGCCACTCCTTCGTGGTCCCTAAGAACACCTCCTCCACCGGGAAACTGCTGGCAATGAAACTACAGGGCAATAGGGCAGGGGTGGCGGCGTGGGACGGGCTCGAGTCGCCAAGTGGCCACTTCTCCCTTAGCCCAGAACCAGCACCCACCCAGCGCCCTCCCAGCAGCTTCCCAGCACCCTGCAGAGGATACAGTACCTTTGGATTTTCCTAAGGCTGCATGGGCAGAAACACAGAATTATTAGTGCGAAAAACCCCAAAACTGGACAGCGCACAGAGAGAGAGGATGCTGCTGGGCAAAGGAGCTGTGAGACTGAGAGAGAGGGGGCAGGAGGGGCATAGCAGGGACTGGGCTATGCCAGTGGTTGCAACAGCTTGGGATATCTTCTGGGAATGGGGACATTTTTGGGATGGGGAGAGTTCTGGGGTGTTTTCTGGAGCCAACTTCTTTTTTGAGGTCCCTGTGAGGTGACATGGAGGGGATGTGCACAGGCTGGGAATGGGGAGTTTTCCCCTGGAGCAAATCCTGCAGACCTTGAGGACACAAGGACACATGTCTCTGGCATGGCACAGCCCCAGAGCCAGCCCAAGGGCCACCCCACTCCCATCTGCAGTGGGCTGGGGACAGACATTGAGCCCTGGGTTCACCTGAGCATCCCCAAGAGCCTGGCACAGAAAGCAAGAGGTCCCTGCACCATGGGACCACCCAACCTCCACCAGCTCAGTGCCACCCACCCCAAGGTGGTGGCAAAGCCAGGGATGCCGAACATCCTCTCCTGCTGCCCTCAGGATGCTGCTCCTCTCCTTTGGAGCGTCCTCTCCTCCTGCTGCCCCTGGGATGGTGTCAAAGCCAGCCCCTCCCTGTCCCCAAAGCCTGGCAGTGACCCTACCCATCCTTCTTGTAGAACTCCAGCATCATGTTGTCAGTGGCCACGCTGAGGGGCCGCCGGGCCTGGTCGTGCTGCCGGCGCTCGCCGTGGTCCATGTCCGGCGAGGGCATGGAGCTGTAGTTGGCGTTGTGGTTCACGTGCAGGGGGCTGCCGTAGTTCCCCGTCACGTTGAACTCGATGTCTGGAGGTGGGAAAGGAGCGGGAAGGGATGGCATTGGGATGGGTGTCCTCCTCAGGGAGGGGAGGGATTGGGGCTGTTGGCACTGCAGGGATGTTTGGGGGTGCTGGAGCAGCGGGGTTGGGCTCACTGCTCTGCTGAATCTGGCAGAGCTCTGCCTGAGCTCCAGCAAGCAGAGAGGGCTGGCAAAACCAAATCTGGGAGCTCTGACCCTCTCCCCAGGAGGTCCCAGGAAGCCATCCATCCCCAGGGCCGTGGGCACACCTACCTCCCGGGAAGAACCAGTCGGCGTGCTGGATGAGCGGCTCGATGATGCCCACGATCTGCAGCGACAGCGTCGTCATCATCTCCGTCATGTTCCTGCAGGGGGGCAGCAGCTCAGCACCCCCTGCACTCCTGTGGGATTTTCCCCCTTGCCCCTTCCCCAGCAGCCCTCACCCAGCGCTCACCCTTCAGCCTGCGGCCACAGCAGGTTGGGCCCCAGCACGATGGCCACGTTGCTCGGGGTCATTTTGTTCATATCCTGGTACTCGGTCAGCTTGGCCAGGAATTTAATCACGTACCTGGAAAGCAGATCCCAAACGAGTCAGTGCATTGGTCACCCCCCGCCCGTGCCCCCTCTCGTGTCCCGCTGGCCCCAGGCTCACCTGATGTTGTTGTAGTTGGCTTTGGGCAGCTTCTCGCAGGCGTTCCAGAGAGCTTGCAGCCGTTTCTCCTGCTCCGGGATGCTGCAGGGAGGTGAGAGAGGGTGTTATCCCCCATTCCCACCCTGCCCTGGGGCTGTGGACCCCACCAGTCCTGCCCTTGGGGACCCTGCAAGACCCTCAGGCTTGACCCTGCAAGACCCTCCCAACATTATACAAGCAAATTAACCCCAAAACCTGTCCAAAGGAGAAGGAAACCCATTGGTGAAGACTGGATGTTGGCCCTTTCACCATCTCCCAGCTCTCAGAGCCCAGAGGAAACATCCCAAATGCTGTGAGCTGTCAGAAATGACCCAAAGCATCCATGGGGATCCAGGATGGCCCCACCCGTGTGCCAGAGGGGTGGGGGGATATCCCAGACTCACTTGGAGGCCTGGATCCACTCCTCGTACAGCTCGAACGTCATCAGGGGCTCAGGCAGCTCCCGCAGGTAGGACTTGAGGGCTCCTGTGGCACACAGGGGACACAGGGGTTGGCACTGCGGGTGGCACCGGCTGTTGGGCACCAAGCGGTTTTTCTCCTGGGCGCTTGGACTCACATCCCTCCCAACCTTCCCACCCACCCCATCCCAGAGCACCCGCTGCTCTCCCTGACTTGGAGCAGCCTGTGGCACTCCTGACCCCCAGCGCCCACCTTGCCACCCCCCAGTCCCTCCTGGCACCTTCCCAGTTCCCTCCTTCTGGTGTTTTCCCAGGTCTCCACCACTCGTTTTTGCCTGAGACATTCCTGTGCTGGGAACAGGCTCCCATTGGGAAGCCAGGGTTCCATCCCGTGCCTGCCAGAGACCCCATTCCCAGAGGGGAGCAGGGACTGCCAGGGAAACCCAGCCAAGGCTTCAAAGCAGCCCCATGGGTTTGGATCTGTGCTTGGGGAGGGACTTCCCCCTGAAGAGGTGAGAGAAGACGGGAAGTTCGATGTTCACGTGAATCTTCCCAGCCACTCCCTGCTCCTGCAGAGCCTCTGCTAATCAGTGTCACCCTCATTAGTGTGACCAGGCCCCACTCCTGCCCTGGATTATGGCTGTATCCCTGTTTTCTCCCGCCCCTGTGACCGAAGGTGCTGTGGAGGCCTTGGCTGAGGAGGGAACGTGGCAGTCTGTGAGGGTCTGTGCTCCTCAGGAGATGGCAGCTCCTGAATTCTCCCATTCCCAGCACATGGAGCGTTCCTGTACCTGCATTTGTCCCCCTGGACATTCTGCCTTTGCTGCTCAAAGACTCTGGGACAAATCAGGGAAGGGCTGAGATTGGAAGGGACCTCTGGAGTCACCTGTCCTAGCCCCTGCTCCAGCAGGACCCTGGAGGTGGCTGCCAGTGACTGTGCCCTGGTGGCTTTGAGCATCTCCAAGGATGCAGACTTCACCACTTCCCTGGAAAACTGTGCCAGTGTCACCCACACAGTGACAAAGTGTCTCCTGATGTGCACAGGGAGCCTCCTGTGCTCCCATTTGTCCCCATTGCCTCTGCTCCTGGCACTGGCACCACTTGAGAGAGCTCAGTCCCCTCTGTCACCCTCCCTGCAGGGATTTACGTCCATTGATGAGATCTCTCCAGGCTCAACATTCCCAGCTCCTTTAGCCTTTCCTCTCAGGAGAGATGCTCCAAGCCCTCCCTCATCCCCAGGGCCCTGCCTGGGCTCTCTCCTGCACATCCACGTCCCCCTTGCAGTGCCTGGGACTGGAGCATCTCCTCCCTTGCCCTGCTGGCCCCACTCCCCCAGTGCAGCCCAGGCCACTGTTCCCTTGCCCTGGGCCACAAGAGCACATTGCTGGGCCTTGGTCACTTCGGTGGCGATCAGGACCCCCTGGGCCATCCCTGCCAAGGTGTCCCCAGAGTGTGCTGGTGCCAGGGGCTGCTCGTCCCCCAGGTGCTTTCCCTGCTGAACTTCCCCGGGTGTCTCTGTCCATCTCCAGCCTGGCCAGGTCCCTCTGGATGGCAGCACCTCTCTGGGGCAGCCACTGTCCCCACGTGGTGCCACCTGCCCTCTCACTGAGGGGGCACCTGCCCTGTCAGCCAGGCCACCAATTCATGAAGATATTAAACAAAATCAGAGCCAGGCTCAACCCTGCACTGCACCACTGGTTCCTGGCCTCCAGCTGGACTTGGTGCCTCTGATGTCCCCTCAGGGTGCCCACAGTGGGTGTCTGAAGGGGTCACCCCGCCCCAAGGAGCCCCACCTGCGATGGCGTGGGGGTCAGCCGAGTACTCCTGCACGTCCACCACGCAGCAGTCCAGGGCAGCCTTGAGCTTCTTCAGCTTGGAGGCCGAGGGAGCCACTCGGAAGAGACCCTGGGCAGAGGACACGGAGAGTGTTGGACATGACTTGGGGCTGGGGATGTCCCCAGAGCCTCCCAGTTCCTCACCCACCACCCTCATCGTGCCCAGCCGACGGTGGTGGGACACGGGACCCACCTCCTCCTGCATCCCCCATTCCAGCAGGGACCCACTCACCTCCTCCTGCATCCCCCATTCCAGCAGGGACCCACTCACCTCCTCCTGCATCCCACATTCCAGCAGCATGGTCACGCAGGCCTCCACAGGGAAGGCGATCTCCCGCCCGCTGACAGCCAGGTGCTCCTCCAGGGGCTTCCCAAAGGAGGGCTTCTCCATCCACGCCTCTGTGACGGGCAGAGGGGGCAGAGGAGAGGGAGGGTGGTGCCAGATCCAGCAATCCCCCCCCTCAAAAAAAAGGGCCTTTGGTTCACAGTTTTGGCAGCAAAATACTCTGGGTTTTGTTAAAAGAACAGGACCCCACACCTCCGGCCTGGGCGGCTCAGGAAGTGCTTTTTAAAGGTGAAACCTTTTCCAATCATTACAGGATTTCGAATAGGCTGGATAATATTTTCCACAGGGGTAACAACAGGTAAACCTTTGCAATATTCTCCCCTTCTTACAACACAGTTTAAGGCAGGAATATTTTGTGGGATAGAGAGAAAAATGAAATATGAACCCTCCCTGCCCTGATGCAGTGACAGCAGCACCAGGAGCCCTGACCTGGGGAAGAGTTGCTTTTGTGGCCATTGCCTGGGGCTCACCCCAACCTCGAGCTCCCAGCCCAGAGCCTTGGAATGCTGCACCCCCAGAGAGACTCTCTAAGCCTCCTCTCAGTGTAGGGATTCCAGCTGCACTTGATGGGGATTTCCACAGAATCCCAGAATGGGTTGGGTTGGGAGGGACCCTAAAGCCCCTCCAGCCCTACCCCTTGGACACTGCCAGGGATCCAGGGGCAGCCACAGCTTCTCTGGGCACCCTGGGCCAGGGCCTCCCCATCCTCTCCATGCAGATGGATCCCCAGCCAAGTGGGATGGGGATGGGATTCTCTCCCAGCACCAGGACAGGCGGGATGCAGGCAGGACAAGCACAGCTGTCACTGCGGGCTCACACAGAGCCTGTCCCAGGCCCTCGGTGTCACCGGTGGGAGTGGGACAGACCTGGGGGCACTCACCCTGCTGGGCTTTGATCTGGGGCAGGAAGTTCTGCAGGAGCGCCAGGGATTTGCGGTGGTACTCGGCCTGCACCTCGATCAGCTGTGGGGACACGGCACCGGGGTCATTGCACCGCCGGGGACAGGGACAGCGACAGCCACAGCGACAGCCTTGGGGGCATGTGGCACTTACAGTTTGAAAATAGTTTGCATAGTCGACTTCTTTGGCCACAAAATTGTACATGTCAGCCGAGAGTTGGTCCTGCGGGGAGCAGAGGATCTGTCACTGTCCCTCCCCTCCTGGTGCCACCAGCACGGCCCTTCCAGAGCCACCAGGAGGGAGCAGCTTGGTCCCAGCAGGAGCCAGAGTGGCCCAGAGCAGCCGCTGCTCGGGGTGTGCTCGGGATGTTGAGCACAGGGCAGTGCTGAGGGCTTTGCTCTCTGCCACCCTGGGAATGTATCCACCCTCACCCCAAATTCCACCCCCAATTCCAGCCCCACTCCATCCCAAGGGATCAGCACTGACCAGACCAAAGGGGCATCCAGAGCTTCCTGTCCCCAGTTCCAGTGAGCCCCTGGCACCAGGACACTGCTCTCACACTCACTTTGTGAGGCTTTGCCTCTTCCCAAATTGCTCCCCTCTGAGAATCCCCTTGGACAACCCAACCAGAGGAAAACCCTCAGGGTTTTCAAACGCATGCCAGTTGCAGCATCCAACACCAGTACACTGAATATACTGGGGCAGCTCCTGGCTGTGCTGGGGTGCTGGAAATTCCTGGGCACGTGAGGCTGTGATGCCCAAAGATGGGGGAGACAGTCTGAGTTTGGGGCTGGATTTTAAAGGATGTGGGTTCTGGAGAACAGAGCCAGGATTTGAGAACAGATCTGGATTTGAGACACCCACCCAGCTCCATCTCCTGCCCCAAACCTGCCCAACACCTGCAGCGCCAGCTCTGCCCTAGCCCTTGGCATTTTCTGCCCCAGGGAACTTTGAAGGCACACGGTTCCTGGTGGGTTTCATCACTGAATCCCACAGTCCATGCCAAAGGAGCTGGAAGCAGCATCCTGCCAGGTTTGGACACTTTTCCCACCCAACACAAGCAGCTGGGTGGGACGTGGCCCTGAGGGATGGTGGGGGTGATGTGGGCTTGGCATGGGCCAGCACTTCCCATGAGTGCTGGGGACCAACACTGACTTAGAGAATGTCAGAAATTAACTGTGGTTATTTAGGGTTCAGTGCATTTTAACCAGCTCACAGAGGGCCCTGCTCAAAACTCGGTGTGAGTGACCTTTAAATGACCTCCAGGGAGCAGGGGAGGAAACGGAGACTGGATCCACTTATCCCACCAGATAAGAGGACTCCAGGGAAATGACCTTCAAGGACAGGCAACACATAAAGGATGAGCCCTTGGTAGAGATAAGGTGAAGGTAAACATAAACCAAGTTTGTCACACAAGCTTGAAGGTAGGAACAATTCTTGTCCTGTGTGTGTGGGCATGGAGAGAGAACCCAGTGTGGTGAGAGAGGACCCCAGGCCAAAAATCACCCATGGACCGTGAGGTGTGAGGTTTGAAGAAGGGGTGCATCAGCTGAAAGGGTTCAAAAACCGCAGGGTTTCTTTGTTCAGGGTCCCTGAGCAGCTCCACCCAGATGGAGTTGTTTCTACTACTGCACCACTCAATCATTACATTACTTTTTCCTGGATTTAGGTGTCTGAGACTCCACTGTGGGAAATCTAGAGGAGAGAAATTTCTATAACAGTTTGGTGACCCAGGTGGGACCAGGCCACCACCTTTGGATTCTCCCATCTCCAGACATCCAACTGCCAACAGTGGGTGAGTTCCCCTGGGACCTTTGGAGTGGGAGGCACTGCAGGGTGAGGGTTAAAATCCCTTGAGCAGGTTTGGTGAAGGTGCTGTGGGGTTTGAGTCCCTCTTGGCATCAGGGGACGTTCAGGTGCCTCCCCCACTGCAGACTCAGCAGGATCCAAGTTCCCCCAAAGGGCAAGAGAAGGGAGGTTGGAGTCCCTCTTATCGCATGGAAACGGGGTCAAAGTCCCTCTTACTCCACGGAAATAGGGTCAAAGTCCCTCTTATCCCATGGAAAGGGGGCTCAAGTCCCTCAGTGCTTGAAAAGGATGGGAAATAAAGCCAGCACAGAGAAGGCAGAGAAATGCCTTTAACAGCAGGGCTGGATGTACTCAGTGCTGAGCTTTGCCAGGATGGGCTCCCAGGCAATGGGAGGCTTTCCAGCTCCAGTGGGATGTGGAGGATGGGGACAGAGGAACTGGGGATGTCCTGCATGGCTGGTGAGCACCACCCCTGCACCGTGCTGCACTGGCAGAGGAGGGCCCAGCACAGGCAGCGGGGAAGGAAAGACGCAGAACGGGGTGAGAGGAGAGGCTGCAGCTTTTCCCAGAGCCCCCAGTCCCCCCTCAGCCAGGAGTGACCCCCGGAGCCGCTACCCTGCAGATCTCCACTCTGTTGGCTGCCTCCTCCATCTCCTCCCTGAGAGCGTCGGCTTTGGCGCCCGAGGGCTGCAGGTTGCTGGCCAGGCCCGAGGACTTCACCGACTGCTGCCACCTGCGGGAGGGACAGGGACAGAGGGGAGCAGTGACCACATCCCAGCAGTCTGGGATGGCCACCACGGGCCCCAGGGCTGGGAGCAGGGAGATGATCCCAGTCCAGCTGGGATTTAGCACCCACTCCCAACCACAACCATCCCCATCCCCGCAGCACTGCACGCACGGGGCTCCAAGGAAGGAATTATTTTCAGCAGGATTAGGAGCCTTCTCCAGTTTGGAGGACAGCGGAAGGGGATGGGAGAGCCTGGACATGATGCTGTGGGACTGTGGACACCTCTCAGACCTCTCCCAGGACACGCTGTGGAGCGGGGGCTTGGACAGCTCAGCAGTGCCAAGGAACAATCCCGAGTCATCCCAGCTCCCCTCAGTGTCCCTCTACAGGGGCAGGAGCACCCAGATCTTTGCATCAGAACTCACCAAGACAGGGAAAAAAGGTACAAAACAACACTTGCTGCCAGAAAAAAATTACACTTTTGCTATAGCGGGCAGGCAAGGAAAAGGAATCCATGGATTTTGCAGACAGAAACAGAAATTGTGGCTCATTGCAGAGCTTGACTCAAGGCCCACAGTGACACAGCCAGGACTTTTTGTCCCGAAGGAACTGCCAGGGGTCCAGGAGCTGCTTTCCCCAGAGCTGCTATTGCTTGGGAATTTTTATTTCTTACGAAGCACTTGAAGGCACTTTCTACCTCGTCCTGGAGGAGTCCATGTCCAGCACGAGCTTCGCCAAGTGCTTCCTCTGCTTTTGGATATTTGGGATTTCCACCTGCAGCAACACACAGGAATGGGAGGAGATGGACATCCCCGGAGAGGTGTCCAGGGATGGGTCACACCCTGGGGTTTGGGTGGGGCAAGCTGGGTGGCTAAGGATGCAGTTCCTTTATTTAACATCCTCAGGGAGATGGCCCAGCCCATGCCTCCTGTGTGTCCCACCAGGAATGTGTCCCACCTCACCAGCCCCAGCTCCAGAATCCAGGAGGAGCATCCCTGGGGGATCAAAGCTTCCTGCCCTGGGGAGGTGGATGAGGGCAGGAAAAGGGCTCTTGGAGATGGCAATGCAAAGCCCCTCATGCACAGGCACTGCTTCCCGAAGTATTTGGTAACAGCTGGAAGCCCTGGACCAGCAGCACCACAAAGCTCCCGTTCATGCCGGGGAGGACAAAATCAGAGCCAAACCCAGGAGGTTTTGCTGGGTGTAACCGGAGGGGAAAAGCATCAGGTAAAACTGGAAAACAAGCTCGGCAGGAGAGGGCAAAAGGAGGGAGGAAAAACCCCACAACAATGGGAAGTGTTTGGAGCTTGGAAAAATGGGTCAGAAGTAGGAGTGTGAACCCACTGCCCTCGGGTAAGGAAGGAAGGAGGAAAAGCAGTGGGAGCAGGAAAGGAGCCTGGCAGGACACGGCACCAGGGGCCAGGAACCAAACAAGCTGCCAAAGTGATGAAATCCTGCCTTCTCCCTTCGGGTGGGAGTCCCCAGCACGGTGACATCTCAGGGACACCCCAGGGAACCCCCTGCTCACCTCAGCCAGCACAAAGAGGGGCTCGATGACGTCCCTCTCCACCTGCAGCTCGAAGTGGATCAGCTCCTGCGCCAGTTTGTCCTCGGCCTCCCCGCACAGCCGCAGCATCTTCCTGCAGGGACAGGGCACGGTGGGGAGGGGGCCGGGGCGCTGTCCTGCGCCCACCAGGGGACAGGGGCACCCAGCACCCCCGGGGCTCCGGGCAGTGGCACAGGGCAGCCCCTCCTTGGCAGAGGGTGGCAGCCAGGGGACCGTGGGCACCCGGGGGGGTCAGGAAAGCTCATTCCTTAAGTATTGCACTTAAAATAATAATTAAAATACTGTACTGTTATATTATGACATGTTATTAGCTATAGTATTATGTTATATATTAGTATTATGTTCTATATCGGTATAACTAGTATAATTAGTATTATGTTATATAATATATAACATAATACATAGTGTATATACAAAATATTTAAAATATATATTTTATATGTTATATATATTATATATATTACATATATTATGTCAGTCTGAAATTGTATTGATGTTACATATATATATAAACGTTATATAAAAATATAAATAATAAATAACATAGAAATAGATAAATAATAATGAAACATATAGAAGTATATAAATAATAAAGCACATAGAAATATCTATTATATACAATACACAAATATAAATATATAAATATTGATAAATCAGTTATAAGTCTATAAATAGCAATAATTCTTATCTAAATATATAACATATATAAATATATCAATTTATAATGTCTATATATGCAGTTTACATTGTATGATCACAGGACCCCAGCCCATACAAGGAGAAGAAGAATTAACTACTGAGATTGCCCCAGCCCCTCCAACACAGCAGTGAATCCCCTGTAATCTGGCATCAGAGGCAAGGAGCAGCAGCATTCCCAGCACATTCCCGGCACATTCCCAGCACATTCCCGGCACTATTCCAGCCCCCAGCACTATCAGACCCCGGGGCAGCCCCAACCCCCTTACCCCAGCAGGGAGTCGTCCCCCAGCACGGCCGAGCCCTCCATCAGACACTGCGCCAGCGTCGTCAGCGGCAGCTTCTTCTGCAAGGAGAGGGGCTGAGTTCCCACCCGGATCCCCTTGGATCCCTGAATCCCCCGGATCCCCGGAGCACCCCGCCCCGCCAGCCCTCACCGAGCGCTTGTCGGCATCCAGGCCCTGCTGGCCCTGCAGACAGGCGGTCAGCTTCTTGTGGGTGCTGTGGGACACCTGCTTCACCAGCTCCAGCCGCTTCTCCACCTGCGGAAGCCATGGAGCCCATCACCGGAGTATCTCATCACCCCAGGATCCCATCACCCCGGAACCCTCGCCTGGGTATCCCATCACCCTGGGATTTCCCACTGTGGGGATCCCCTCGCCTGGGTATCCCATCACCCTGGGATCCCATCACCCTGGGACCCCATCACCCATCACATGGAGATCCCGCCCGGCTCCCGCAGGAGGGGACTCGTTGCTTTTCCATCCAAGCCATTGGAATTGCTGCTGCACTGGATGTAACATCCTGGAGTCCAGCCCAGTCCCAGGGCTGGGATGCTGCTGCCCCATCCCACCCCTGGAAAAGGCTGGATCCGGAGCAGCCTCCCAGGACCTGGAGTCCAGCCCAAGCCAAGCCCTGCCAGTGCCCTCTCCTGGGGCTGGAAATCCCCTGATTTGCCTCTGCACAGAAAAATTGAGCGGTTCATCCCAAAATTCAGCAAGAGAAATCACTACATGTAAACAACCAATATCTGCTGAAACATAAAGCTGAGACATGCAGGGAAAACATGGAAAGCTCAAAGTTCGGGCAAATAATCTGGAAGTATTCCCTAAAGTTCAAAATCTTGGGAAATGATCTAAGGGAAAAAGAAAATAAATCCTCCCTGCCTGGGAGAAGTGCTGAATGTCAGGAGAATGTGGGGCTCGGGCTGAGCTGCCCTCCACCACTATAATAATGTTTACTGCTAATAAAATATACTATCTCTATGGATGTACTTCATGTAAAATAATATATAAAAATATTTTAATATATTTTTAAAAGTAATAGATCTCCACGATGCCTGGCTGAGGTACACAAGCCTCTGTCATCCTTCTGTGTTCCTTGCAATATACACATGGACCTGGATATACATAAATATATATATAATTATAAATTACATTAACTATATATACATATATATATACATGTCTGTGTATATGTTGAAAGTAGAATGATGGGCACCATGTGCGTGCACACCCATTCAGATGATTCAAACTGGAGTTAATTAGATAATTAGATAATTAGTGCAATCACAGCTGGTCCTTTGGGACACGCTGACCCGACTGTCTTCACCCTGAATTGTCTCCCAAAGGTGTCACAGACAGTGCCAGGGCACAGGGAATGGCTTCCCACTGTCAGAGGGCAGGGACAGATGGGATATTGGGAAGGAATTGTTTCCTGTGAGGGTGGGGAGGCCCTGGCCCAGGGTGCCCAGAGAAGCTGTGGCTGCCCCTGGATCCCTGGCAGTGTCCAAGGCCAGGTTGGACACTGGGGCTTGGAGCAGCCTGGGACAGTGGAAGGTGTCCCTGCCATGGCAGGGGTGGCACTGGGTGGGGTTTAAAGGTCCCAACCCAAAGTACTCTGTGATTCCATGGATTCAGTGATGGATTTGGGAATTCACATTCCTTTGCTGACACTTTCCCAGCTCTCCCTCCCTTCAGGATTCCCAGCTCCGGGAGCAAAGAGCACCAGGCTGAGATGTTCCCAGGGGCCATGAGCTGAGCAGCACAGCCACTGCTCCAAGCCCCACGTGGAGCCTTTGGCTCAGGCTCTTCTGCAGGAATCACCCAACCCCGCAGCTCTGGGAATCATCCCTGCTGTCACATGTCCCTTCCCGGGGCAGGACATGGAGCTGCAATCTGGCCGGCTGGATCAGGCTGCCAAAGGGCTAGGACGCTCGTGGGAGGGAGGCAGAGTCGCTTCCCATGCTCCCAATCCCTCCTCCTCCCAGCCCCTCTCCCTGCCCTGGGACACCACAGCATCATGAGGGAGCTGCTGAGGGATGCAGCACCCACGGGAGGTGCCCGGGCACCCCCGGACACCCTGGGATGGCTCCAAGCAGCCTTAGGGAGCCTCACCTGCAGGAGATCTTCGCTCAACACCTCGGTCTTCTCGGCTCTGCAAGACAAGAGAGGATAGAAACCACTGATGAGGGGTGTGGGATGTGCAGCAGTGCCCCGTGCACACCATGGACCCCAGGATGTGCTTTCCCATCGGGGTGCAGGGGTGATTTAAGGATCTCTGGTCCCACCAGCCGTCACCTCATCTCCTAAAGAAGGAAATGCTGGAGCGTCTCCATGGCTCACCGCCAGGTACCGCACCAATCCAGGGCCTGCCTCCGATCTCCCCCTTATTCTTATGTTATCCCCAGGAAAACAGGGATGCTACATTCCCAGCAGGCAGCGGGCAGTGCTGCAGAGAGGCGCTGTGTCTGCACAGGAATGCTGCTCCCTGGGCTCCGCGCTCCCTCCGGATCCCAAGGACAGCGCGTCCGCACGACTGAGCCTCCTCACGCGGGGGCAGCTGCTGCCCGGGGCCTCGCCAGAGCCCTTCCTGCTGCTCACTGGAGACACATTTACTGCTCCAGAGCCCATGGCATCCGCTGCCTTCCCGAGGGAGGAGCGCCGGGATGCAGGAGGAGACACATCCCTGCTGTCCTCAGCCCATGGAGCCGCAGCATCCAGAGCCCAGGGCCCCGTGCGCCACAGCTGCTCAGGCTCATTTAAACCATCACAGCCGGATCATTTAATCCTTTTCCCAGGGTTTTTAACAATATCAGTGCGTCCTTTCACTTGGAAAAATGAGCTCTGTCAATTTGAGCTGGGGCAGAGCTGTGATTCAGCCAATCGGCCCCTAAAGGTTCGTCACTGAAAGCTTGGTTCTGTCATCCTGAAAAAAACACCTTTATGTCCTGAGCCTGGGCCGTTCCTGCCATCCAAGCTGGATTCTCAGCTTGGAGAGAGGGAGGGAAGTGTTGAAACGGTGGAAATAAGGAGCAAGCACAGGCAGAGCAAGGTTCAGACAGCGAGCCCAGCGTGGGAACTGCTAATCCACAAATACATCTCATCCAAAGCCTTGTAGAAAGTGTGAATCACAAAATCATGGAATGTTTTGGGTTGGAAGGGACCTTAGAGCTCATCAATCCACGCCCGGCTGTGGGCAGGGACACCTTCCACTGTCCCAGGCTGCTCCAAGCCCCAGTGTCCAACCTGGCCTTGGACACTGCCAGGGATCCAGGGGCAGCCACAGCTTCTCTGGGCACCCTGTGCCAGGGCCTCCCCAAATCAACTGCATTAAATATGCTTTGGGCATGAAAGATGTCCCAGCACCTGATTTAAGGTTGTATAAAAACATTTTCTTTTAAATTTAAATTAAAATAACCCTATTTATTTAAATTTTTAAAATAAGTTATTGAAATGAACAGATCAGAACATCTCTAAGGAGCACTGCCCGCCTGGGAGCAAAAGCTGAGTGGCTTCTCCTCCTCCTCTGGAAATCACCTTCACTTCCATTTAGACAGGATTGGAAGTGACACAGAATTAGCACAAACAGGGGGAAAAGCAGCAAATATCCACAGGCACAGCCACAACGTCCGTCCCCGGCTCGGGATATTTTTAGCGTCTCGAAGGAGTGGGAGGTGGCAGGGAGTGAGGCACCGCTGGCACATCCCTGCTGCTCACTCCTCAGGAATCACTTCCACACTCTAACATAAAAAAAAAGGCTTTTTCTCCTGTGTTTTCTCCTCTCCCAGCCGGGTGGTGGGTGGGATTTGCACATCCCGTGGTCCCGTGGGCAGATCTCTCTCCCAGCAGCCACATCCCAGCCCGTGCTACACTCTGAGGTGTGTTTGGGAAGCAGAAAACGACGTTTCAAAGAGAATAACAAAAATCTGGCCTTGGTTTGTTTTTTAAGCGCATCCTCAGCATGAGGAACCCCAGTGGTTTCACCGGAGAGCATCCCCCTGTGCCAGCCCTGCACATCCCGGGATGCTCCAGCAGGCGGGGGAGCCTGCTAGGGAGGAATTTGGCCTTAAAAAGGAGGAAAAGCCAGGCTGCAGCATTTTATGGATTGGGATAATCACAGGGGCTGCTGGAGCTGCCCAGGGCTGTGCAGAACCATGGGAACAGCGGGAGCGTGGCTTTCCCTTCCTGGCTCCGGCAGATGGGAATGAGTTCTCCTCCTCTCCTGACTGGGCTGGGGCCCCTGGTGGCCTTGGGGACACCCACAGCCAGCAGCAGGCAGGTGGCAGGGCTCAGGGGGTGAAGGTTGGGCACGGCCATGGAGGCCAGGCCCCACATCCTGCCAGTCCCGGGAAGTGGCTCCCGGAGCCATCCCCTGCTCCTGGGCCTTGGGCTGCAGGACAGGGACAATGTGGCCCCAGGAGCCACCACGGGGGTTTCTCCACAGCCAGAACAGGGGACAAATCTCCTGGCCTGGGCCACCTGCATCCTACAGGTGAGGCCAGCAGCAGCCACAGCAGAGAGCTCCAGGAGGAAAGCCTGGCCCTGGGATGCACCAAAACCCCCCAAATAATTCCTGCTGCACTCCAGAGCCTACAAATCGTACCCAGGAGCACAAGAACCGAGTGGTGCCTCCAAACCCCTGCACACCCAGCTCAAGCTACCCCACATGGATATTTCATGTGTAAAAACTAAAAATTATCATCAGCCCGCTCCAGCAACATCCTCAGCTCTGTTAACGCCACCAGGAAAAAATCCCATTATATCCTTTACCTTCCTAAAGTCTCAGCCTGAAGTTAATAGGGTTTTACAGGAGCTTATAGGGTTTTATGAGCCATCCCATGAGCCTGGAGCGAGGGATGCTTGGGATGCATGCCCTGCCTGGGAGCTGCTGGGGACACGGAGACTCCTGCACAGCCCAGGTTCCATTCTCCTGCCCTGGAGGGGATTTTTTTGGGTGCTGAGCCCTTGTTGGCACTCAAAGATGCTCAAAGAGATGCTTTGAGATGCTCAAAGAGACCTCTCCCTGGTACTCAGGAATTTCCCCAGGGCACCCAGTGGGTGTGGAGAAATATCCCATTGCCTTTTCTGGAGCAGAAGGATGGCAGCATCTCTCCATGGATTTTGGCAAAGCATCTCCAGTGGGCTCAGCCCTGAGCATCTCCATCAGCCCTTCCCCTTTCCCAAACCTCCCTGCTTCGTGATTCTCTCTCCCTCCCCTGTCGTGCTCCAGCCAATCCCACTCGAGGATGGGTCATGGCCCCTGTGCCTCCCCCAGCTCTCTCGCCTCGGCTTCCTATCTCCAGGGAGAACCACTCACCAAAATCCCTGGATCCAGGAGCTCCAGCTCCCTGTTTGCTCCCCAGTGCTGAGTTCAGACCATGTGGGACTTTGGAGCCCAAAGCACAAAGGTGCTCCCGAAAGCTCGGCTCTCCAGAAAGCCCTGACAGCACCAAGAGGAACCAGTGTGGATGCAGCCCATGCTGGGAACCCTGCCTGGCTCCTGCCTGGTTCTCCCTATTCCAGCCTGGCCTCTTGTTCCCAATCCAGGAAACTCCCAGCCCCTCCAGGCACAGCCGAGCCCATCCCCAGCACCTCCCAGTTCCTCCTCAGCACCCCCCAAGACCTTCCTGGCATGCCCCAATTCCTGCCCAGCATCCCACCAGTCTACCCCCAGCACCACCCCATCCATCCCCATCCTCCTCCAGCCACTCCTGGCATTCCCCAGTCCATCCCATTGCCTCCAGTCCCTCTCCAGCCCCTCCAGTCTCCCCAGTCCCCTCGGTGCTCCGTTGCTGGCTCCGTACAAGCAGCCAGAGCCAAGCAGGGATGAAGCTGCCCAAGGGGTCACAGAGACCCCTGAATTCCAGCTCTGCCATGAGGTGACAGTGGCCCCAAGCCCAGGGGACCCCAGGCCCTGCTCCTGCCCATGGGAGGAGCCGAGCTCCTGCCTGCACAAACCCATCTCCTTCCCAGAGGAATTCCTGGGGGTTCCAGGGCCCCATGAGGTGAACAGAAGGACACAGATTCCCACATCCAGTGGCAACTGGTGGCTACATCAGCCCCCCTTGCCCCCGCCCTGGCAGGGTTCTTACCCCAAAACCACAGACCCCAAACCATGCTCAAGGTCTGGCACATGGGAAGGGACAATCCCATGTATGGAGCACCCAGCTATCAGAGCAGGCAATTGGTGGCACCAGTAAAACATCTCCTCTGGGCATCAGTTGAAGCCAGGATCAGCTCTGGGCAGTCCTTTACACCCATTTATTTCCTCATGGATATTTCCATTCTCATGGAATGGATGAGGCCAGGGCTCCTGCACGGGGACACAACTTCCCTGGGGAACTGGAGGCAGCGGGGTCTGCTCTGTGCAAGGCACTCTCAGCACAGAACAGCGCACAAGACAGGGGTGCAGGGACCCCCAGTTTCCCCGGCTGGTGCCTAAACCCCAAAACTTCATTCCATACGAGTTACACACATCCCATGGGAGCATCCCGTGGAAAGGCAGACGGCATTCCCAGCTCCCAGCGCTTTCTTTCCTCTCCTTTCGGCAAATAAAATCCTGCTTCTCCCCTTCCCCTCCAGATTTCCACCTGAGCTGTTTTTCCCAGCACGAAGCCAGGCCCTCCTCAGGTAGCAGCCAGACTCTGTCCCTGCAGGCAGCTGGAGAAAAGGGACAGTGGCCACGGAGAGCTAAAGCCAACAAGTGGGCGATGCAGCCACGGCGCGCTTGGGCATTCACTGCTGCACAAGTTCATTGCTGCCAGCAGAAATCAACACCAATCAAGCAAATTATGTTGATTCCCAAATAAATGCATGAGTTTCCAGTGCCTTGACCTGGGGAGGTGCAGCAGACCCAGTGCTTCCCTGGAGCACGTCCTGGTGCCAGCCATTCCCTTCTGGCTGGACCATCCATCGCTGTCCGCTGCCACCGTCCCCCTCTGATTCTCTGGCCACCCACGACACGGAGCTGCTGCCCTTGGATTTGACCCTGAGCCAGCAAAACTCCGAGCATGGCAAAGACTTCATGGCAATTTGTCTCTGAATAGGAAAAGAATTACACCCGGTGTGGGGACAGCAGGAGCAGGGACGCATCTCCAGCAGGAGCAGGGACGCGTCTCCAGAGGCAGAGCGTGGCCGTGATGCCCCAAAAAGCCCTTGGCTGCATCTCCTGCCCAAACGCCCCTTTCACCCCAGCCCCAGCCACCCCTCGCTGCAGCCTGCCTATAAATATTTAATCACTATTTAATTACCAATGCTGATTCCCTGATTTCTCCTTGCTCCAGTCTAAAAATAGCTCCAGTGCTGGAGAGGGAAGCACAAACACCCAGCCAAGGCCGTCCGGTGCCGGCAGTGTTGATTCCCAAGGGTTGGTGTGTCCCACATCCCACATGGATAAAGGAGCAGTGCCCAGCTCCATCCTGGTCCTTCTGCATCTCCCTCCAGTGCCTGGGGGAAAATTCCAGGTGCTCGAGTCCCCAGAGCCCTGAGGGGAGGTTGGGGAACGAGGTTTATCCACAGCCCCTGGATAAAGCACTGAGCATCCTCTGCATTTACCAGAGGGAGGAGGAAGCCCCTCAATGTCATCCACACCCCTGCAAGCGCTGGGCTCCGTGATCCAAGCTGGATTCTGGTCCAAGGCCGCGCTGTCCCCACCTTCTGCCGCCAGCTGAGCTCTCCTGGCCAGCACATCCCTGGGGACACAGATCCCGGCAGCTCAAACCCGGCACCCCCCGAGCCCAAACGGAGCAGCAGATTTTTCCCGGCGCTTTTTTAGCGGGCAAGAAGCAAAACATCAAATATTGATATCCTCAAATCGCTGCTCAGCTCCCCCGGGAGACGGCTCCGGCTGCGGCATCCAGCGCGGCGCGGGGACACTGCCCCGCCGGCGCCTCCTCCGGCGCGGCCCCGGCGTGTCGCGCCCGCGGGTGACACGGTGTGACAGCCCCGGTGCCGCACCCGCGGGGAAGGGCAGCGCTGCCCACCCAGCAGGCCCAGGGCCAGCGCTCAGCCCGCGGCAGCCGAGCCAGGCTGGAAAAGCAGGAGGAAAAGGCCGGTCCAACTTTCCTCCATCCTTCTGCCCGCAGTCTGGGAAAAGCGAATGAATCAAAGCAAAATGAGGGGCAGAGTTTGAAAGGCAGAAAAGCCTCTTGTCCTCATCTCCTGCCCGTTTCCCGGCCGGGAGCTCTGTGCGGGCATCCCTTTGGCACGGGATGCTCGGGGCCCTCTGCTCCTGACGCTTCCCTCCCCGGGGTCGCTTCCGACCACGCTTCCATCCCGATTTAGAAATCGTGGAGAAGCCCCTGCAGAGCGCAGAGCCCTGAGGCTGCTGGAGCAGGGACAAAACCCTCAGCCCGCTCCATGAATATTCCAGGTTGTCAGCGCTGCCTCCTTGCGAGGAGGATAAAAATATCCCCAGGGTTGCCGGGATCTGCCGGCTCCAGAGCCAAAATCCCAGGGGGTTCTGCTGAGAGCGAGTCACTGGCACCCCGAAGTGCAGATGGGAAGCCCAGCTATTTACGGGGTGCTGTTCCATCCTGCAAATCCCATTGGAAAAATCCCAGGTGGTGCTTTTACTTCCGTCTGTTCTTACTTCGTGCAAGCAGAAGAAAATGTCCTTATTTCTTGCCGGATATTCCTGCTGCACCAGGAACAAACGCTCGGCGTTTAAAGGCTTTGTCTGGATGCGCAGCCATCCTGGTGCTTGGAAAAGCATCTCCCTGAGAGCCACCGAGGTGACATCCAGCCCAAAATGCCACTGCTGCCCCCGGGATGGAGGAGACAGCGTGGGATGCTCAGAAAGGTCGAAGAGGAAAAATCCAACCCCTCCAAGCTTCCACCACCATTCCCGGTGTCCTCCATTCCCTTCGTGCCGTTTGGGAATCCAGTCGTGTCACTCTGCACGTGGCTGCAAGTGCCTGTTTTAATCCCCATGGGAAAAAATCCCTATTGAGCCAATTCTGGAAAATTCACAGGACTGTTAGGGCCGCTGGAGTGAGCACGGTGGCACCGTGGTGGCATTGTCCCTTGCCCTGGAGGTACGGTGTGACGTCCCGATGGGATGGAGAAACACAAATAAAAATAAAAGCACTTTGGCAGGAAACCTCCTCAGAATGTTCTACGGCCACTCATTGATTTCTATTTCCCTTTTCCACCCTACGGAGATAAATATTCTGGCCCCTCACAGACTGGCACAGGAATTCTTCCCGAGTTTGGATAACAAGTGTGGGACTGGGCTGGGCTGGGCTGAGCACCTCCAGTTCTTTATTTCGGCCAAGTGAAATGACCAAAAAACCTGCCCAAATCCAAAGTAAATTAAGTAAATAAATTCAAAATAAAATAAAATAAAAATTAAAAAAAGAAATAAAACAAAAATTAAAAAAAGAAATAAAAGAAAAAGAAAAAGAAAAAGAAAAAGAAAAAGAAAAAGAAAAAGAAAAAGAAAAAGAAAAAGAAAAAGAAAAAGAAAAAGAAAAAGAAAAAGAAAAAGAAAAAGAAAAAGAAAAAATAATATATAAAATAAAATAATATAAAATAAAATAAATCCCATGCTCAGAGCCCAGCAGAGTGTGGTCTGTTCCGACCAGTCCATCCCACTCCCAGACTGGGCACCCCAGCCCCTGTGGGAGCTGCTGCTCTCCTCAGTGGGAACAGGAGCTCCATGCTGGTTCCCAGCATCCAAGCGGAGCTGGGAAGGGCCATGGTGGCACCCGGGACATGGAGCTCCAGAATAGATTTGGAAATGAAACAGTCGCTTCCTCACCTGATCCTGACCCCAGCCCTGACCTCGATTCTACCCTGACTAAATAATTCTCCAGTTCTGATCCTTATCCTGAACCTGATCCTGACCTTAACCTTGACCGTCACCCTAATCCTGACCCTAAGCCTTACCTTAACCCTAACTACAGCCCTGACCCTGACCCAGAGCTCAGCCCTGCCTCTAACACTGACCTTGCCCTGTCCCTTACCCTGAGCCAAGCCCTGAGTCTCCTCCTAACCTCAGCCCTGTCCCTCAGCCCCTCTGTGCCACCACCTCACAGGGACAAAGAGCTGCTTCCATGCATCTGCTCTGGCTCCTGCTGGCCCATGGAAAGGGATTTCTCTTCAGTCCCCTCTTTCCTTCCCTTTCTTTACGGAAACTGCACCACCCAAAGCAGGAAAAGCCACCAGGGGCTGGGACACCTCTCTGCACACCCCGCAGGGCGGCTGGGCAGATGTCCCTGCTGTCCCCGCTGTCCCTGCTGTCCTGGAATGCAGCAAAGCCCCCAAGAGACAACCCCCATGTGAGCACAGCCCTCAGCCTGGAGCAGGATCCATCCCAGTGATCCCCATTCCCAGACTCAGGGGCGCTGGCTCTGCAGGGGGACAGTGACCCACTGGGGTTTGGTGACAAAGAGGAGGGGACACCCCTCAGAGCCCCAAAGGTTGTGGTGCTTGTCCCCCAGTCAGCCTCTTCCAGGGAGACAAAACACCAGGGTTCTACTCTCATTCCTTATTTCCATTTATAATTCCTTATTTCCATTAATTATTCCTCAGTTCCATTAATCATCCCTCATTTCTATGTATTATTCCACATTTCCATGTAGTATTTCCTATTGCCTTTTATTTTACCCTATTTTCAACTATTATTCCTTATTTCCATCTATGATTCCCTGTTTTCATCTATTATTCCCTAATTCCATCTATTATTCCTTAATCCTATCTATTATTCCTGATTCCCAGCTGTCTGGAGAGGACTGCTCAGGAACCACAGTGGGAAGAGGGATAAACATCAGCCCAGGTTTGATGGGGACCAGCAGAGCAGGGATGAAGACAAGGATGCTCCCCAGGCTCCAGCCAAGCCCTGAGGAGGCTCCAGGTGCCCCATCCCAGGAAAGAGAAGCCACATTCCCCCCGTTGTCCCTGGCACAGAGACAGCTCTGCCGGTACCTCTGGAGCCTTCCAGCTGCCCGGCACATCCCCTAAGAGGATTAGGGCTTTATCCAAGTCCCCGGCCCCATTGCCGGGGCTGCAGGGAGGGCACAGTGGGATGCTCTGGCGGGATGTGGGAAGAAGGATGCTCCTGGCCCTGCCAGGCACCATTTTGGAGCCAGGGATGTGAGCAGTGCCTGGCTCACGTCTCCCATGCCTCACTGGGGTACCTGGGGACACCACCCCGTGCCATCCCCATTCCCAGAGGGTGGGGATGTGTCCAACCCACCTGGAGGGTCTGGAGAGGGAATCAGGCGCGATGAAGATGCCACAAGAAAATCCCACCCGCTGTCCCCGAAACAGCCTCCCCCTGCTGCTCCCCCATGGGAGGCAATGCCGGGCTCCCAGCGCTCCCACACCCCATTCCCACAGCATGATCCATGTGCCATGATCTCACACCACACTCCCAGCGCCACATTCGCTGTGCCATGACCCCACAGCACGCTCCTGCCCCGTGCTCCCGCATGTTCCCCGTGCCACACTCCCACACCACACTGGCTCCACGTAAACCTCACGGTCCCACAGCACATTCCCACAGCACATTCCCACACTGCGCTCCTACACCGTGTTCCCACACCGCTCCTGGACCGGATTCCCACACCACGCTCCCACAGCAGATTCCTGGAGCTCCCAAGCCACGTTCCCAGCCCACATTCCCATACCTGCTCAGCATTCCCGCAGCCCCAGGCCGGAGCCGCTGCCATCCCAGTCCGTGCCCTCTCCGGGCCGTGGGGCAGCACCTCCAGCATGGCCAGGGAGCCGGAGGCAGCAGGATGTGCCCCGAGTGCCATGGGGGACACAGGGGGGACCCGGGGGGTGCCAGCAGAAGCCCTGGGAATGCTGAGGAGATGCGGAGCCACCGCTCCGGCTGTGCCAGTGCCCCAGTGCCACGATGGGAAGAGAAAATAAATAAATCCTCTTCCCGCCCCCCCCCGCTGCAAAATCTCCAGGAATTACACAACAGCCACCATCAAACCCAGGCCTGGCTGTGCACCGGCACACACAGCATTCCTGTGGGCATTCCCATGGGCATTCCCGTGGGCATGGCTCCGGCTCAGGAGCCCCGGGATGCCCCCAGTCCCACGGCCAGCCAGGGCCACCCAAGAGCGCTGGGGAGGGAAGAGCAGTGGGGCACCCCACAGCATTGGGGCTGGGGTCCCAGGGAGTGTCCCCACAGCCCTGGGACACAGGGGACGGGCAGAGCAAGGGGACAGGCAGAGGGAGGGCACGGCAGGCAGGGAGAGGGGGGCAAAGGGGGCAGGGAGTGGGGCAGGGCAGGTATGGGGCGGGCAGGGGTTAACAGACAGGCAGGGTGCAGGCACGGGAGCAGGCAGGGAATGGGCAGGAAGTAAGCGGTGGGCACAGGGCAGTGGGGCAGGCAGGGAACAGGGAGTGGGGCAGGGAGTGGGGCAGGGATGGAAGGAAGAAGTGAGGCAGGCAGGGAGCAGGGAGAGGGGCAGGGAGTGGGGCAGGCAGGAAGCAGGGAGTGGGGCAGGGATGGAAGGAAGAAGTGAGGCAGGCGAGGAAGCAGGGAGAGGGGCACGGGGAGGACAGAGGGTGTCAGGGTGCAGGCACGGAGCAGGCAGGATGTGGGGAGCAGGAAGGCTGCGGGGCAGGCAAGGGAGCAGTAGCGGGGGCAGAGGGCGGGCA
>VZRN01001158.1:69933-197968 GCA_013397935.1 Dasyornis broadbenti
CCGACATTCCCTGACTTCCCCCCGGCATCCCTGGGCGTGGCCGCGGCATTCCCCCGGCACCCCTGAGCATCCCTTGACATGGCCTCGGCATCACCTGGCATCCCCCCGGCATCCCTCTGGCACGCCCCGGCGTCACCTGGCATCCCCTCGGGTCCCGTGACACGGCCTCAGCCTCGCTCCAGCATCCCTGGCATCCCCCCGACATCACCGCGGCGTCCCTTGGCATGGCCCCAGCATCCCCCAGGATCTCCTGGCAGCCTTTGACACCTCCCCAGAATTCCCACGGCCCCAGCCCCGCTCCCGCATCCCTGCCAGCCCCCGGCTCCCACCCCAGCACCCCCCATCTCTGCTGTCCCAGCCCCTGGGATTCGGGACACTCGGCACTGGGGCAGGTTTAAACAGCCCCTGGGGCAGTGCAGCCCCGGGCAGAGCCGGGTGAGCTGGACCACGACCCTGCTGCAGAGCCGGGCAGGACAGCAGGAGCCTGTCCCAGGCGGGGGACCCCTCTGCCTGGCTGCTCTGTGCCCCCCAAGCTCTGCAGAGCCCGGGAAGGAGCTGGGGTGATGCTCCCCCATGGCCCAGGGCGCTGAGCCCCCAAAAGGCAGCTCTGTCCACGCTGGCACCGCTCGGGTTTGATTTGGGTTCGATTGATTTAATTGCTCTGAAGCCACTTGATGTGGAATAAACAGAATCTCCTGATCCTCCTGAGGATGTGAAACCTGCTTAGGGAACGCACCCGTGACGCTCCCTGAGGACAGCTGCATCTTCCCCATCCCAGTTTACCTGTCCTGGATCTGGGGCCGACCCTCGGGGGCGATCGGAGACGCTCTCCCACACCGGCAGGGCTGTGCGAGTGGCCACTCTCTGCCACGGGCAGGAGAGCACCAGGGCAGTCCCTGCACTGGGCTGGGAGCTCCGATCTGACATCCCGTGGCTCCCAGCCCTTTTCCACGTGTTCGTGTTTCCCCCTGCTAGAGCCGGGCCAGGAGAGCCACACTCGCTCTTGGATCCCACAAGGCTTCTGCTCCCTCACAGCCCCGCAGCCCTTGGTCTCAGTCTCCCCATCTGAAAAATGGGGTAGAAAGGTGATCCCAGGTTTTTTCATTTAGGACTGACTAAGGGGATTTTCCCGTAGTCAGCAGTTCCCATGGGCTGTCCATTATCCCCCATGAAACAGGTGATGGGATGTTGCTGCTGCTGTTCCGGTCAGCCCAAACAAGCCCTGAAATAGCCTTGCCTTGCCAGCTCCGGGATGATGCTCCCCAGTACGGGAGGGCAAGGACTGATGGGGGAACATCCCTGTTTTGGGACTCACGTTGGGCTGCTGGGGGAGCCTTGGCTGCTGGAGGGTGTCTGGGCTGGGGACCCTTGGGATCAGCAGAGAGGAGGCTCCAGAGCATCTGCCACTGAATTCAGCCATTGCCTGAGGGGCTGCGATCGGGTACCACGGGCTCTCTGGGGTGGACGAGCTCCCTGGCTGGGCTGGGACACACCAGCAGCAACCCCAGCAGCAGTTCCAGCTCTGCTCAAATGCTCCTGAGCACCTCAATCCAGCGGGATGTGGGTGAGGGATCTGGGCTCCTGCTGCAGGAGCACAAAGCCTCTGATGATGCCCAGTGTGGGGTCTTCCCCTGGGACTGTGCCCAAGGGGCCCTTTCCTCCCTGTGCTACTGCTGCTGCACCACACCCCACAGCCTCCCTTAGGATCTGGCAATGTTTTACAGCCAGGCAGCTCCTGGCATCTCCCCTGGCATCAGCTGGTGCAGGCTCAGCACTTCCTCTCCCTGTTTTTCCATTCTAAATTGCACCATTACTGCAGGATGGAAAAAGCAGATATTTTATGTGGTGTCTGGGGGTGGAGACAGGGAATTCTGGTTCCTTTAAAGAGGGACAGGGAGCTGCACGGCTCAGAGCTGTGGTTACCACCATGAGATCTCTGAGATGGTGTCAGCAAGATGCTCCTTCCTCCGGAGCAGAAAGGGTGACACTCATGGACACAACACTGGGAAAATCCCTGTAGGACACAGTAACGGTGCCCAGCTCCTCCCGGCCCAGAGGCAGCATCCAAACACCCTGTCAGGGGGGATTCTCTCTGCCTTCACCAGCGCAGTGGTGCCAGTAAGGTCAGTCTGAGCACCCGACGCCTCTGGCTCTGCTCCTCCCTCCTTTACACGGTGACAGGGCTGTCCCTCCCGTCCACACCCAGCATCTCGGGGCCGCTGAACCTCCAAGATCTGATCGCGCCGGCCCAGATGGGTCAAAGCAAATTAACGTCAGAGCAGCCCGTTTCAGTGGCAAAGCATCCGACAGTGCCCAGCGCTGCCGGGAGCTCGGCGCTGGCCCCTCTGGCCCCACCTGCAGGTGCAGCGCAGGCTCCTCCTGACCCACATCCCTCCCTCCTGACCCCGCCTGCTCCCCAGACACGCCATCAGCAGTTGTCACATCCCACCCTGCCTCTCCTGGGCTTTAGTGGGCACCGTGGGGTGAAGGCAGCAGGAGCCACAGCCCTGCTGTCCTGCTGGCACTCCGGGAGCACCAGGGATGCTGTCCCAGAAGAAGGGAGCTCATGGCCTTCCCACACACTGATAAATTCCCTGCGAGAGGACTTTAATCACATTTCCCTGTTTGCTGTTCCAGGAGGCAGAGATAATGAAGGGCAGGATGGAAGCAGTGTCTGTGCAATCCCTGCAGCAGGAAAACAGGAAACGGGAGGAGGGGAGTAGGGGAGGCAGCCGGGGAGCTGCTGCTTCCCCTTATCCTTGGGTTGGTGGGGACAAGTGACCACCACCAAACCCCTGCTGTGTCCTAGCTGAGGTTTGCTGGAGCACGAGCCTTCACTCTCTGCAGGATTCCATCCTGTCCCGTCCCATCCCATCCCATTCCATTCCTCACTCCAAAGCTCCAGGAGGCACCAGGCTCTGCACTCCGTGTTTCAGTCCCTGTACAATGTAAATAATCCCCTGGACACGGAGCAGGAGCGAATTCCCAGGCAGCAGGGCTCGCTGTCCGGGGCCTGCAGCATCCCTCTCCTCCCCGCTCCCGATTGGAATTGGCCGCGGTGCCTGGCACGTGGCTGCGCCGGCGGGAAGAGCAGCCCTGCCTCACCTGCCATCTGTCACCTGGCCCGGCGGTGCCCATCCCACCGTGTGACATATGGCACCGGAGCTGCCCCTTTTGGCCGGGCAAGGGCTGACGCTGCTGCTCGGGGCAGTGCCCGCGGCTCCCACGGAGAGTTCGGTCCCGCCCGCTCCCGCTCCGCAGGGATCCCTCCTTGCTGCACAGAGCTCAGGGGTTCAATCCCCCGGGAGAGCGGACCTGGCCGCTGTGCAGGAGGGGCAGAGGTGGCCAGAGCCTCTTGGCCCCAGCGCAGAGCCCTAAGGGCTGCCTGTAGGGACGCCCAAGGCACACCGAGCCCCTCTCTGCCCTCCGCGGGCTCCACGCCCAAAGCCCACACCTGGGACCGATTACAGACATGCAGGGGAAGGTGTTTGCACTTCCAGCCGGGAAACCCCAGCGGAGGAGCTCCCGATCCCCAGGGAAATGTTCCATGGGCCGGGGCACGGTGCCAGTGCCAGGTCACCAGCCTGGCTCCCGGGGTGCCGCTCTCCCGGAGCTGCTGGGAAGGGTGTGAGCATCGCCCTCTGCTGTGCCGAGTGCTGATTTCTGCTCTCATGGGAATGAATGCATTTTAATGAGGTTTATGGATGTGGTAAATTCACACACGGAGCAGAGAGCGCCGTGTCCTGGGTGAGGACATGGCGTGTTTGCAAGGCAGCAGAGCAGAAGGGGGGATTTTTTTCTCCTCTCCATAATTATTGCAGGAAGGTGAACAGCAGGACAGGAAGGTTTCAGGGCAGTGCAGCTGTTCTGAGAAATCCCATGCATTTCACATCCTTTAGATGATTTTCACAACAGCTGCCTGGCATCCTGCTGGGATCTCATCTCAGCAGCAGGGAAAAGGGAGCATGGCAAGGCTCGGCTCATTCTCCGTGAGCACAGTGCAAGATTTGCCCTCTCCAAACACTGTTTAGGAATAGAGCCATGTTTATGGAGAAGTGGGAGCAGGTCCTGTGAGGAGTGAGGGCTCGGGGAGAGCTGCAGGCTCCTTTCCTGGAGTGATCCAGAGCATGGAATTGCACCCTTTGTCCATAATCCAGACCCAGCGCAGACTGAGCCCCCTGCTGCAGCCAGGCTTGCTCTCCAGGGGATTACAGGAGGGATTAATGAATGAATGAATGCTGGGTAATTAAGTAATTAATTACTGGAGGCTCTATGGGCAGTGCCTGGTGTGGCTGCAAACCCCTCCACGGCTCTCCCTCACTCCTCACACCTGACACCCCCTGGATGGGAAGCAGGGGGGGATTGGAAATTAAAATGCTTTTGGAAGTTGTAATCCTATCATCACAATTTGTCATCCCAAACACGGAGATCATTCCCTGCGGTGGTGATGGATTTCCATCGTTGTGGTTCCCCAGCACATCCGGTGCACAGGCTGGCAGCAGGGCTGTGCCTGCGGGGCAGGACCCGCTCCACCGGCGCATTCCCAAGTATTAACGCGTCTCTGGGATCTGGGCTGTCCTCACGCCGGGGCCCAGTGACCTCGGGGCATCCTGCCTTTGATGTGCACGGCTCTGGAGCGGGATGGATCCCGCAGGCACTGCAAACAGAGCCTGCCTTCCTCTGCCTCCTGTGCAGCCACTGATTAACGGGCACAGCGTCTGTCTCTCGTTTTTCCAGCCACAGAAGGGATCCAAATGGAGGCTGCCAGTCCCTGATTAACCATTACCCTTCCCACGGCTGTTCCCAGTTCGGGGTTGTTCTCTGCTCTGCTTTGCCACCCCTGTACACATCACCTGCTGCTGCTGCTGCTGCTCCATTACAATTGAAACCAATTGTATGATATTTATTGAGGGAAAATGAAGACTGCTTAATCTTCCTCTTGAATTACATCTTCCTGCTTGGGAAGAGCACCTGGCTGCCTCTCACAGTCACAGCAGGACCCACCCCTGGTGTCCCACAGGGCTCCCAGGGACCTTTGAGGTGTTTCATGAACCAGGAGAAACTTGCTGGCACTGGAGAAAGCCTCATGCTGCTCCTGGGATGAGCAAGGCTCAGAAAGCCTGGCCAGACTGCCTGCTTGGTTTAGCTGTGACATGGAGATGGATGAAGGAAGGGCCCAGTGCTGCTGTGCTGAGCCCTCAGAGGGTGCAGGGTTGGACCCGCAGGTACCAAAGCCCAGGGCCCTGCTCGGTGCCCACACTGCCACGGCTGGCAGCGGAGCTGGGAGCACAACACTCCCATGGGATTCATCTCCAACCACCACCCAGCATGGCTCCATCACCTCACCACTACGCACTGCTGATATCACACTGGTCTCTGTGGACCCTCAGGGGGCCACTGCTGAGCTCCTGTTGGCTTCTGGCTCCTCACTGGTCACTGAGGATGCTGTGTTGGCCACTGCTTTGCCTGTGTCCCACCAGGAGAAAGCCCTGGCACAAAGCAAGCCACGCTTTATTGCAGGGACAGATCCTACTCCCTCACCCCAGGGGTTGGTTCATCGTGCACGCAACTGGATTTTCTGGAGGCATCTCACAGCAAACCCCAGGAACAACCCCAGGGGTGTGACAGGGGCTTTGCCACCACGCTGCCACGGAGCTCCCTCGCAGCGAGCAGGGTGACGGTGATGACAAATGACAGTGGCCCTGTAATTACAGCCAGGCTCTGCTCAGCCAGTGCTGCTGCATTATTGAGAGCACCCAAAAATACTCCCAGCTTAGTCATTAACTGCTCATGGTGAGCGGCTGCCGTGGCTGCCTCAGCCTGGGCGGGGAGAGGGGCTCAGCCTGGAATGTGCTGTAGAGGTGCTCACACATCCTCCATTCCACAGGGATGAGGTTCCGGGTGAGCAGAGCACCTCAGAGGCTTTGGGATGCTGATGGGAAAGTGGCATTAGGATCACATTAATTGCCCAAGTATCAGTGTCACAGCTGAGCTGAGCTGAAGCAAAGCAGGGGATCAGGGGAACACGTGGGCATAGCTTTGCTCCATGCCCGAGGTGGGATCTGGAAATCAGCTGGAAAATTGGCTTGGATGGAAAGGGAGAGAGGAGGAGGGCAGGGAGGTTAGGTGGGCTCTCCAAAGCCTGGGATGGAACTTCACCTGTTGGAACAGCTGTTCACTGGTGCTGCCACAGGAGCTGTGAGTGAAAGCTTCTGGGCCAGAACTCTCCAAAAATATTATTTGACACCTTCAGTGATGCCCTCAGATGCCACCAAGCCGTGAGGAGTGGCTGCCACCCCGGAGAGGTGCTGCCATCCTGAGGGACCTGGGCAGGCTGGGGACAAAGCTGAGGGAGCCCTGGGGAAGTTCAGCAGGGGAAGCTCCAGTGCTGCACTGGGAAGGAACAGCCCCCGCACCAGGACACGCTGGGGACACTCGGCTGGGATGGCCCAGGAGGTCCTGGTGGTCACCAAAGTGACCAAGGGCCAGCAATGCCCTGTCACAGCACAGAAGAGCACCTGAGCTGCAGCAGGGCTGACACCCCAGGGTGTCCTGTCCCTCACTGCTCCACTGTCCCCAGGAGATGTGGCCAGGCTGGAGCGAGCTCAGCAAAGAGAAAGGGCCTGGAGCATCACTGCCAGGAGGAGAGGCCAGGGCTGTGCAGCCTGGGGAGGAGGTGGCTCAAGGGCATCTTATCCACAGGGAGAAATGCTGGATGGAGACTGAGGGAGAGGGCCAGGCCCTCTCCAAGGGCCAAGTGATGAGGGCAATGGGCATGGACTGAAATGTAGCGAGTTCTCCTTCAACATCACAAAGCACCGTTTTACTGGGGAGGCAATCCAGCGTGGGAAGAGGTTGCTCAGAGACGATGTGGAGCCTCCATCCTTGAAGACATTCAAAGCCTGGCCTGGAGCAACCTCCTCCTGTTGGTTCCACTGGAGCAGGAGGTTGGAGATGATTCCAGAGGTGCCTCCAGCCTTGGCAATTCCGTGTTTCTGGAGCTAAAAGCCCTCCCTCCAACCCTCTTCCCAGCCACGCCGTGCCTGGCTCTGCTCCCATCCTCCTCCCTGTGATGTGGGAAATGTCTGGATCCTGGCCAAGGGAATTTGACTGAGAGACAGGAGCTCCCATTAGGATTTATATGAGCAGATCTTCCCAGGTCTGATAACCCAGAGGTTTATTGACTTCTGTGTTTAATTTACTGGATCCTCTTCCCTCACTTCTGCACTGCCATGGGTGCAGCTTTCTCAAGTACAATTGTCACCAAAAACACTCCATGAGCATCCCTTCTTCTACAGCCAGGGTAAGGAGAGCTTCCAATCCCTCTGATATAACCCTGGCCCAGGACCATTTTCTGGAGCAATGCTTCAGAGCTGTGGGTGGCAGGCAGGATCCAGGCAGGATCCAGGCTCCGTCCTGGCAGTGGGATCAGGCATGGCCAGGACCAGACATCCCCCTGCACCATGGGAGCATCCAGGTGACATGGGACAGGCATGGGCTGCTCACCCCTCTCACTGCTTTTACACCTTATTTCTGTGGGAGTTTATTCCCCAAACATGTCTTGGAATTAAAATCCAAGGGTCCTCACAAATTCCAGGGCAATTTGTTTGTTTTCTCTATTTCTTTACTAAAATATAAATAATTATAATACATTCATAAATCAACAAATTATATAAAATCGTATATTAATACATATAATACTGATATGTAATGCAAAATACATAAACTCATATATATGTGAATCAATTTAATATAGAATATTTCACAATGTAATAGGAAGTGTAACAACATACAAATATATAGAAATAAAAACATAACGAAGTACAATAATCCTTTTTTTGTTTAATTAGACATCCACCTTTCCAGCCCCTGCTGTGGCACTGAGTGCTGCACCCAAGTGCCATCGGTGGCCAGGCAGCCCCGGGCTCCGCCTGAGCTCACCCACACAAGTGGGAATTTTCCGTCGGATTTAAACTTTGCAGCTCCAATTAATCCCCAGGCTCTTTCTTTTCCTGTTGTCCACGTTCTTTCTTTGTATTGTTTGGCTGCCACGGACAACGCCGGTGTCAGTCACCGAGAGGCTGCTGCCCCCCAGCCAAAATCCCGTCACTCCATCACCCCCCCATGAACAAAGTTCCCACTTGCAGGCACCCCAGCCAAGAATTTGGAGCAATCCCTGGGAAGAGCAGGGCTGGGATGGGGTGGGACAGGATAAACAAGTGAGTCACAGTGACCTCCTGGCTCAGCCTCGGGGCTATTGCCGTGGGCTGCCCACCCAACCCTTTCCCGGAATCCCCTCTGGCTGAGGGTGTTTGGAGAACTGTGGGGGGCAGGATCCTCTCTGGTCACCAGGAGTGGGGGAGAGAGGGAAAAAATCAAAATATTGGAACAGAGCAGCCCCAGAGCTGTGGAGAGTCATTGCCAGTCACTTTTTGGTGATTTGACAGAGATTTGGTGTAGAGGTGTAAGGAATCACCCCACAGCCATGGGAGAGCATCCCCCAGGCAGTGACACCAAACATCCCTGGCCTGACACCTGCAAACTGTCCTGCTACAGGGCCAAAAGAGGGGCAGAGCTCCTGGCTGCCCCTGTCAGCCCTGCTCAAACACAGCCTAACTTCAGACAGCCCATCCCTGGCTGCTCTAGGACATGCTCTGTTCCAGTGGAGTGATGCAGTGCAGGCTTCCTCTCTGCAAGCACCACTGAATTCCCTCTTCTGCAGGGCTCCTTCCTCTGCAGGGACAAGCATGGACCCAAACCTCCTCCTTCTTCTCTTCCAGGAGGAACCCCATCCTTTCCTGGGAACTGGCCTGTGCCCAGCTTGCTCTTGACCAGAGGTGTGGTGGCCGTGGCCGTGCAGATGTGCTTGTGTGCAGCCAGATGTGCTGGTGCTCAGAGCAAGATGCACACTGGGGGAGTCCTGAGGAGGCCACAGGAGCCCAGACAGGAGTTCACCCACACCTGCAACAACCACAACACCTTGTGGTGATGTTCCTCCAAAGCCAAGAGGAATCCCAAAATCTTTTAGGAAAAAAAAAAAAAGTGGCTTTTCCGTTCTTGGATCCATTTTTCATCAGAAAGGATTTTAATAGAAAATCGTTCCGCCACAGGTGTGTGGCCAGGCCCAGAGCCCCACTTCCAAGCTGTCTCAGTCTCTGTTTACCAGAGCATCCCCTCCTGCGTCACTGCCCTGCTGAGGCGGCAGTGACCAGCGGGGCAGTGACCTGGAGGGCACATGAAAGGCTTGGCTGGGACAGTGCCAGCTTCTTCCGCCGTGTCCCACCGGAAGGGAGCACCAAACAAAAGGTGACTCAGTAGCGTGGGGAGGGGACAGTCACCATCTCCCCCAGTGCTCCCGCGGGTCCCTGGAGCTCCCAGTGCCCAGGACAGCTCTGGGACCTCTGTCACAGCCCAGCGGGGACAGGTGTGCACCCGGCCGGGACAAAGCAGCGCCCCGAGCAGCCCAGAGCCCCTCGTGCTCAGGAAGGGCTGTCCCTGTACCAAGCAGGGAAGGGCACGCACAGCAGGTTTGGGCTCTGCTCTGCTCTCTGCTCAGGTGTGATTTCCTCCCTGGAATTTCTTCATTTCTTTCCCTGCTTGGCAGCACGGCTGAGGATGGATGCGGGATCGGCTGGGCTGCTCCTCACTCTCCTCCTCCTCCTCTCTGTCCTGTGGTTCCTGGCTTGGAGGAGTGACACGAAGAGGAGCCGGCTGCCTCCTGGCCCAGCCCCGTGGCCCATCCTGGGCAACTTGTGGCAGAAAGATGTCCTGCCCCTCTACAGGCACTACGAGAAGGTAAGGGACAAGTGGGAGTGCTGGACCCATGCCCAGCCCCAGCAAGAGAGACAGCAGGAATGTCCCATGCCAAAATAAAAGGGGAATCCCACACGTGACTTTTTTCCTACCTTTCTTCTCTCGTTTCCCCTCCATCATCTCTTGCTCTGCCAGAATTGCTTAAATCCCTTCTATTGGGAGAGTATCAACCCTGTTATTGAAGTCTTTCTCCTCCTGTAAGGGATCCACATGGCAATAACCCCTCTAGGACTGCCCAGAGCTGCTTCCAGAGATGATGCTTTGAACTCCCAAAGTGGCACTGAGATAAAACCCCCAGGGCCAGGGCCAGGGCCAGGGCCAGGGCCAGGGCCAGAGCCAGGGCCATGGCCAGGACCAGGGCCAGGGCCGGGTTGGGAGTGGGATGAGGTTTCAGCTTTTAGGAAGGCACTGGCCCTCCCTGCAGGGCATTTACCAGTGCTGTGGGCATGAGTCCCAGTTTGAAATGAAGCAAACGGACTGGTGTGGGACCCTGGCTCACAGAGCTCCCTGTGCCCCCAGCTCAGCAGCACCTACGGCCCCATCTTCACCGTGTGGCTGGGGCTGAAGCCGGTGGTGGTGCTCTGCGGGTACGAGGCGGTGAAGGACGCCCTGGTGGGACACTCCGAGGAGTTTGGGGGCAGACCCGAGATCCCCCTCCTGATGCAGCTTTCCAAAGACTACGGTGAGTGCCTGGATCTCTGCTGGATCTCTCTGGGTGAGCACGTGGCCACACCCAAGTCTAGGGAAGGGCTCAGGACCTAAGACCTCAAACACCCATTTCCCACTCTGCAAGACCCTTCAGCTCCTAAGCCCCTTGTCCAAGGACAGTATTAATTCCAGTCAGGTGTTTTCAGCTTTGTTCTGGATTTCTGTAGAGATCCATTCATGCACACTGTGCACGTGTGCATCATTCCCTGGCTTATTGCCCTGCTGCTCCTCAGCCTGGCTCAGAGCAGGGTCCCCATTCCTGGGAAGCAGCAGGGCAGGCAGGGGCTGATCTCCACCGTGTCCCTCCAGGGTTTGTCTCCAACAACGAGAAGAAGTGGCGGGAGCTGCGGAGGTTCACGCTCAGCACCCTGCGGGACTTTGGGATGGGGAAGAGCTCCATGTCCCAGCAGGTGCAGCAGGAGGCTCAGTACCTGGTGGAGCTGCTGGCAAAGCTCGAAGGTGACGTGGGTCCTGTCTTTGCTGGCCCTGTGGCAGGCAGAGGACACAAAAGAGCCCCACAGGGCACATATGGCCCCTGAGCTGTTTGCAGAGCCTGGTGTGGGTGACCCTTGCAAGGAATGGCTGAGATCCAGCCCCATCCCTCCCAGGAGCTGCAGGGATGTGCTACAGCCATGGCTGAAGGGCCAGGTGGGAGATCCTGCTCTGAACTGGTGCAGGGGCGGCAATCACTGAGGAACATTCCCTGTCAAAAGAACAGGAACAGGGAACTGAACTGCGTGGGTCTGGGAATGCAGTGCTAAGGCACTGCCCTGGTGACACGGGCTTATCAGGGGGATGTCCTCCTCTCCAGTAAAACCTGCCAGTGCCCACACCTCCTCTGGGGCTTCCTGGAGATGCCTCTTCTTTCCTCAGCCCAAGGAGGGGTTTAGGAGCAGTGAGGGGGATGGAGGAGCCCACAGCTCAGCAGGGCTCTTTGCTTTGGCTGTCAGACGCACCAGATCCAGCCAGGGTTCAAAGTCAGGGGCTCAGAGGGGGAGGAAAGATTGTTTTCTGTCTTGAAGTAGATAAACAAATGGTGACTTTTTGATGCTTTTCTTACCTCTTATGGCTACAGGCAATGCCTTTGAGCCAATGACCATGTTCAGATATGCAGTTTCCAACGTGATCTGCTCTGTGGTCTTTGGGAGCCGCTACAGCTACACCGACGCGGCTTTCCTGGAGCTGCTCAACGCCATCGGGAACTACATCAGCTTCTTCCTGTCCCCCATCGCCAAGGTGGGAGCCCTGTGTGCTCAGCACACTCTGACTGCTGCCCTCGGGGGGCTGAGGATGCTCCCTGGCTCTGGGTCACTCCTTGGCTTTGATGGGCCAGTGTGGCTTTGAGGGAAGGCCCCTGAGCCCTCCTGTGCCCCCTCCCTCTGCAGGTGTACAACACCTTCCCCAGCATCATGCACCACCTCCCAGGGCCTCACAAGAAGGTCCTGGCTGGGTGCCAGAAGCTGAAGGACCACATCCAGGAGAAGGTGCAGTTTCACAAGCTGACTCTGGACTCCAGCTGTCCCCGGGACTACATCGACTGTTTCCTGATGAAAGCAGAGAAGGTAAAGGGGCTGCAAAGGGGGGCTGCCCTCCAGCCTGGCTGCAGCCTGGAATATCACCCAGGCGGTCCTGAATCCCCTCCCCACAACACCATCCTTGCAGGAGAAGGGCAGCCCAGAGAACTTGTACAGACACGAAGACCTGATCATGTCAGTGTTCAACCTCTTTGGTGCCGGGACGGTGACAACCAGCAACACCCTGGTGTTCTTCCTGCTGATGCTGGCCAAGCACCCCCACATCCAGGGTATGGCAGCAAAACACAGCTGCTCCTGTGCCTGAGGAGCTCACGGGGCAGAGAGTCCCAGTCCCAGAGGGTCCCATCTGGGGGCAGACCAAAATCATCCTGTGGGGTCACCAAAGGGTGGGAGCCATCAGACACAGATTCCCACAGGCCAGGGGGATCCAGGTGCTTCTCCCTGTGCTCATCCCTGCCCCTGCAGATGGCCCTGGACTGGCCTGTGGGGAGAGATGCTCTGAGTTTTCCTGATCTGGGGAGGGATGAGGATAGAGACTCTGTTTCTGAGTTCTTCATGGGATTAGGCCAGGTTTCTCCCCTTCCAGCCCATCCTTGGGTTTGGGGTAAGTGCCCATGGAGGCCAGTAAGAAATTCTGGGGAGGTTTGCACAGCAGGCACCCAGCCCCCCTCTGCTGTCCCCAGCCAAGGTGCAGGAGGAGATCGATGCCGTGGTGGGCACAGGCCGTGCCCCCAGCACGGAGGACAAGCTGCGGATGCCCTATACCAACGCAGTGATCCATGAGCTGCAGCGCTTCCACAAGACCCGCATCGAGAACTTCCCGCGCATGACGACGCAGGACGTCCTATTCAGGGGCTACACCATCCCCAAGGTACCCAGGGTGGCCCTGGAGCCTCTGTCCCCGAGGGAGAGGTGGCAGTGGGGCTTGAGTGAGGTTTGCCTTTGTCCCTGGACTGTTTGCACACATCTGAAGGTCCTGGGTCTTTCCCAATCCTTGGTGGCAATGACCTTTCAGAGGGGAGCAGAGGGAGGTGAATGTCTCTGTCCTGCCCATGTCCCTGTGTCCCTTCCTTACCCATCCTGGAAAACAGCTCTTCCACCATGGAGCCGTGCAGGGCTGGAGCAGGAGCTGGAGCAGGAGCTCACCCTGGTGTGGGGCCAGGCCAGAACCCCCCCCACCCCTCCTGGTTTGACCACGAGCATGGTGTGCAGCACCCATGCTGAGGGAACACCTCCCGCCTTTGGATTTGGAGCAGTGAGAGGGGTTTTAGCAGAAATCCATGGGAATAACTCGGTACTTTGTGTCTCATGAGCTGCACAGAGACTGGAAGGACAGCAGAGCCAGGCTGCCTCCCCATGGGAACCTGCTTGGATATTGGGGTGCACACCCAGCCTCCCCTGTGCCCCTCAGATACTTCCCCCTGACTAATCCACCCCAGCAGAGCCCATGGTGGGGTACTGCTGACCCTTCTCACATCTCTGCCCCATCCCTCTCCCACAGGGCACGCCTGTTATTCCAGTATTTTCCTCCGTGCATTCGGATCCAACCCAGTGGGAGAACCCCAAAAAAGTGGACCCAGCGCACTTCTTGGATGAGAAGGGCGAGTTCAGGAAGCGCGAGGCCTTCATGGCATTCTCAGCAGGTCAGTGCTCCCCCCGCCCTGCCAGCTCTGTGCCCAGGGGTGCCAGTGCAAACATCCACTGGCAGCACAGTGCCAGCGTCGCCCTGGGCTGTGTCCCCTCCCTGCCAGCTCTTCATTCCCCAGCCGTGTCACCCCCTCTCTCCGTGCCCAGGGAAGCGGATGTGCCCGGGGGAGGCGCTGGCCCGCATCGAGCTCTTCCTATTCCTGACCACGCTGCTGCAGAGCTTCACCTTCCGGCTGGCCACGGAGCACAAGGAGATGGATTTATTCTCCCTATGGCTTGAGATAGAGAGGAGGGCGATCCCGGGCAAGTTCTTCGCTATTCCACGCTCGGTGTCCTCCTGAGCAGGGAGAGCAGGACAAGGAAAGGCTCTTCCAGGTGCCTCCACTCCTGACCCCAGAGCGAGCCCTGTGGCCATGAGGGCACAGCCATAGCCACCATGGAAGGGACACTTTGAGCTTGGAGTTTCTCCTCTGAGAACTGTTGGGCACCTCTACCACCAGCTCCATGGGCAAAATGCTCCCAACTCTTCCCTCCACATCCCAGGAACAGGAGGAAGAAGCACTGCTTTTCCTCCCCCTATCCCTACCGGTGCTGTTTGAGCTCCTCATGGCAGGGCTGCCTGGGGCTCCTGGGCTGAGCTGGAACTCCCTCAGTTTGGTGACAGATTCAGAGTGCTCTGCAATAAAAGTAACTGCTGGTGTTTATAAGGACACTCGTGGTGCCTCTTGCATCCAGTTCTTCCCAGTGCAAACCTCCCAGATTCAGAATTTCAGCTCCATGTCTCTTCCTGGGGTGTCTTCACCTTTCCCAGAACAGCCTGAGCCAGGAAACCACCCAGTTTATTTTAGCTGATTTTCCCCCACGGCTTTAATCTTCAAATGAATCTTACGTGCCTCAGGAATTTCTTGCTGGTTTCCAAACACTGATCCCGTGGCTCTGAGCCAGGGGAGGGCTCCAGGCAGGCAGAGCCACCTGAGTCCCAGCAGCAGCTGAATGATTCACCTGGAGCAGGAGCACAGGTTCCCAAGGAAAGGGCTGAGGAGCAGCACAGAGGGGCTGTGGCTCAAGAGGGCTATGTGGGGATTAGATGAGATTTTTAAAAAATTAAAGAATGGTTTGGATTGGGAAGGGACCTTAAAGCCAATCCAGTTCCACCCCTGCCATGGGCAGGGACACCTCCCACTGTCCCAGGCTGCTCCAAGCCCCAGTGTCCAACCTGGCCTTGGACACTTCCAGGAATCCAGGGGCAGCAACAGCTTCTCTGGGCACCCTGTGCCAGGGCCTCTGCACCCTCCCAGGGAACAATTCCTTCCCAATATCCCATCTGTCCCTGCCCTCTGGCAGTGGGAAGCCATTCCCTCTTGTCCTGTCACTCCAGGCTCTTGTCCAAAGCCCATCTCCAGCTCTCTTGGAGCCCCTTTAGGCACTGGAAAGGGCTCTAAAGTCTCCCTGGAGCCTCTTCTTTTCCAGGCTGAACAATTCCAATTCTCTCACCTTCCAAAAACACTCAGCTTGCTGTCTCAGTGCGGGGCTGTGTTTTTCTAACTCCTCCACATCAATATTTAACACCAGAAAGTTCCCTCAGATTCCAGTTCAGCTCTGTGTGCCACTGCCTGAGTCCTTCTGGGGCTCCTGAGGAGACCTGGCAGGGTGGGATGTGCTCCCAGCCCTCCTGTTCCCCTGCCTGGGGATAAGGGTGGCTGCAGAGGGTGCTGTGCCAGCAGTGGGACTTGGGATCCCTATGAAGTCTGGGACTTCAGGGCATGGGGGAAATTGGGGTTCTGCAGGGGTCTTGGAGCTGCTTTTGTTGGGGTTTGCCTTGCTGGGATGCTCCTGCAAACATGGAGAGGGGGACAGCAGGCACTCTGTCCTGGGGAGGGGTGGCTGTGCCCGGCTAGAGCTAGGTGAGATCAGGGACTTGGTTCATCCTCCTGCCTTGTCCCAAGCGATGGATGAACCAGCCTTTACTCTGACTCTAAGTGCATTTGTGACCCTCTGATGACTAAATCAGCTCTTTGCTTAACCTGGGCAAGTTTGGGACTGGGGAAACAATGTCAGAAACGTGTGTGAGTGAAGCCTTTGCACAATCTCTACCCAAAGCCCTGGATCAGCACTGTGTTCGTGACCTGGGTGACCTCTGGGGTTCTGTGTCTAAAACCAACAGTGGTGTCCAAAGGCCACCCGTGCTCCCGCTTCCTAGGGTGTTCCATGCCTGTCTGTGGCACTGCCCAGCCCAGCTGTGCCCCGAGGCCGTGATGCCCTGCCCTGACTGAGGGCTCCCATCCCGAGGGGTTGCTGCCATCCCCCAGCACCCTGACATTCCCTATCACCTTGACACCCTCCGGTATCTTCCAGAACCCCGAAATCCCCTGGCATCCACCAGCACCCCGACATCCCCCATCACCCCGAAACCCCAGATATCTCCCAGCACCCCGAAATCCCCTGGCATCCACCAGCACCCCGACATCCCCCATCACCCCGATATCCCCCTGTATCTCCCGGCACCCTGAAATCCCCTGCCATCACCTGGCACCCCGACATCCCCAATCACCTCGGCATCCCCCAGCACCCATCCACTGAGCGGGCTCTCCTGAGACTGCGTGGCTCTTAGCAGCATTACGGCGGCGGTTGGAGATTACGGTAACTGTCGCCGGGCAGCCCCGCCGCGGCGGTGGCGGGGAGCTCCGGGCAGGTGAGCGGCTCCCTTCCTGTCCTTCCCCAAGGTCACAGCTCCAGTCGCGCTTCTACTGATGAAAATCCAATGGCTTAAGGCAGAGAAGGTTTTCCAGTATTCTCAGTAAAACGGAGCGATGTCCTTGGCATGAGGTGTGCCCCCTTGGAGCCTGGGACCGTCACCTTCCCGTGCAGGGGACGGCTGGAGCTGGAGGGTGCAAAGTGCAGAGAAAACCTCTGTACTGTGTCCCCACCAAGCCCACCCAGGGTGTCCCGTGGCCCCTCTGCTCCCCTGATACTTCCGTAAGTGAGGAGCCCTTGCCTCTCTCTAGGGCAAGTGTGAGGGGGAAGAGGTATCCCCCGTGTCCCTCAGACCCCGCTGGTGTGAACTGTCCTGCAGACCAAAACCCGAGCACTTCCAGGACTGTAAATTCCCTATTTTCCAGGTGGTCAAGCACCAGACCGTGCTTTTGGCCCCAAAACACCGAGTGCCCTGCCCAGGAGGGTCCTGATGCAGAGCTCACCTTAGCTGATCCAGATGCCACCATGGTTCCCGCATCTCTCCAGTCACACTCCGACGTCAGCCAAATCAAGGATTTCACTCGCTTCCTGCCACTCCAGCTGTCCATGGCCATCCTGGGTAAAACTGCCCTGATTTTCCAGGGGTGGTTTCCCCTAAGGGTAAGGAATGGTCTCCAGTGGAGATTATCCAATCTGTCCCTTTAATTTCCCAGGGCTTTTGGATGAAAAATCCCTGGATGCCTGTTCTGCTGTGAATCATCACTGGGCATTCCTGGTCAGCCAGGTCCAGGAGGAGCAGGAGTGTCGGAGCACTGTACAGCAGAGCCTCCTGCAATTGCAGGTGAGACACCTGAGCTCCTGCCATTATTACGCACTTTGAAAAGGGGCGGGGGTTTGCTGCTGCCCAAGCTGTTACATGGAAGTTCCTGTACCAGAGGCTGACCCCCAACTCCGCCACGGCCCTTCTTCCTCTAGTTGCAGAGCAAAGCCAGGTGACATTTCACACTGTCACAAGGAAGAACAGCTTTTACTCTCCTTTAGAGAGCCTGTGACTCGAAAAATGGATCCAAGCATTCTTCAAGAAAGCAGAGTTTGGTCACAATGAAAATTTCCAGAGATAGTGGAGACTGGGCAGACCTACAACAGCTTCTGAGGCAGCTCAGGAATGAACTTTGTTTGCTCCACGCAGGGCAAGGGAAATGCAAAGTCTTTTTGTGAGGAGTTGGAACACAGGAATGCAGAACTCCTGGGAGAGGCTTGTCCTGGCCTGCAGGAGCTGCCACAGACTGAGCGAGATGGGAAGGTGCATCCCCCAAGAGACAGTCTGGAGTCTCTGCAAGCTTTGGGGTGTGAAGGGAACACAGAAACTCAGCTTTGTGCTGGCCTTCCAGAAAGGCTTCAGGGAAGTTTTCACAGATTAAAAACGAATCTTAACTGTTGACCAAGGTGTTTTGAGAGCCTCTGATCTCAATGAGTTTGGAATCTGAAACAACTGAGTGCCCACCAAAGACAAGATGAGCTTGAAATTTTGCTGCTTATAGAAAGCTTAAGGACAGAGTTTGGAAAAAAAAAATAAAAAGCAATTATTTTTCACAGGAAATTAAACCTTAGATAGACGAAGTGGTAAATGTAAGCCAGATCTCAAACAACAAGGCAGTGTGTGCAGCTCAACTCTGTAACTTCACCCCATGGAGATGAGCAGCATCCCCTGTGTGCGTGGGCTCTGCAGTAATTGTTGCCTCTGTTGGTTTCTTCCAGGAGTTGTGTCCTAGAAAAACTATTCCAAACTATGCAAAAAGAGTCAATGTGCAAATTCCCCAGTTAAATGAGGAGGGCGAGATCACTGAAGTGGAGGACACGGTGCAGAACAAGAGACGTAAATCAAAGGTTGGTTGGAAGCTGTTTGCCTTCCATGGATCCTGCATTTCAGTGCTTGGGGAGGAAGGAGGGCAGGTCCTGGAAGACAGCACAGTGAATTTGGAGTTGCTTGGCTCTTCTCCCACTCCTGCTTTTGGATTGCCCCATTGAGGGCAATTCATAGGGACCAGGGCTTGCTCAGCACCTTCCCACATGGGAGGGGCCTCCATTCCCAAACTTCTGCCTCATCCATGTGTGTCCCCAGCCACAGCACAGCCCTGAGGCCAAGGGCCTTCTTCGCACAGAATAAAGGGCGCAGCTGTCATTCATGCCACAGAACATGGCACGAGAACAGCCCTGGACTAAGCAGGGACTTCCTGCACTCTGGTTTTCCTTACCAACCCTTCAGATCTCTGCTGGGCTCATCACTAGAGCTGATATGTTCAATTCCATGGAATAACGCTGCATTCCTCCTTCCCTGAGTAACTTTTCCTTATTTCTCTTTCCATCAGACGGAGGATTTCATTCTGCATGCTGCCTATCGGGAGCTGAAAACTCACAAGATCAAGCTGGAAGAGAGGAATGTCTTCTGTGGCTCCTACAAGACCCATGTCCTCATGGAGAAGTGAGTAGAGTGTCTGTCTGTGGGGACAACAGCAGCTTTAGGAAAGCTGTCCCACTCCCTGTGATCCTCCTGGATGGCTGGAGAAGGCTCCTTCAGCATCCTCCATGAAGGGTAAGAAACGTCCATGTCAAATCCATTTTTTTAATACCAAGTGAAGCTTACCAAGATAAGCTGTTTTTAAAGGATTAGGGGTCAGTGATCCATGGTGTATCCCAAGGGATATGGGGCTGAGAGGAGCCCTCAGCCCTCTGTGAGCCCACCCTGACACAAAGGAGGGTGTGCAGGACTAGGGACTGTTGTGGCCTCTGAAAGGATTCACCACTAGGGTGTTGCCCACACTGCCAGTTAAACTCCAGGGAAATGCTGTCCCAGAGCTCGCAGCTGCCTAAAGCCCACCTCAGCCACTGCTTTTATCCAGGTCAGACAGAAGAAGGATAATCCATTACAACGGTGGGGATTTGGTGGCCGCTACTGCCTCTGCCAACAGAAAAGTGAGGCTGCTCCGTGTGCCAGGAGGGAAGGAAGTGCCTCTTCAGCTCCAAGGCCGTGCTGGGCCCATCAGAGCTCTCCACCTCAGTCAGGAGAAAGGGCTCCTGCTCAGCACCAGCTTTGATCTCAACATCAGGTGAGCTGGGGCTGTGCCTGGGATACCCAGCCCCTGGCAAACAGAGGGGAAAGGGAAGGATGTGGATAAAAATGTAATGCTAAGCCTGACTTGATCATTCCAATTTCTCTGACACCTAAGTGGAACAGCTCCTGACTTTAACTCAGTGTGTGGTGTGGGAGAAGAGTTGGGCGCATTAAATAGGAAGCAATCATGGAATCATAGAAGGGTTTGGGTTGGAAGGAACCTTAAAGCTCATCCAGTGCCACCCCTGCCATGGGCAGGGACACCTTCCACTGTCCCAGGCTGCTCCAAGGCCTGTACAACCTGGCCTTGGACACTGCCAGGGATCCAGGGGCATCAACCACCTCCCTGGGTAATCTACAACTTCTCTGAGCATCTTATTAATGAGTAAGATGAAGAAGCCATCAATTAAATTGAATTTCCTCTTGGGTTGGTGCTTTATAGGTGCTGGAATATTCCCAGTGGTGCCTGTGTGAGAACCTTCACTGGCCACTATGGGACCATCACCTGCCTGGATTCCCACGAGGAGCACTTTGTGTCGGGAGCTGGGGATGGGATGGTGAAAGGTAAGAGCTGGACTGGGAGCTTCCAGCCAGAGGCAAACACTGAGGATAATGGGCAGAGGACAGGGAGTTGGGGCGAGCGGGACACAGGCATGTGGATGTAAGGAAGGGGGTAAGTCAGAGGGTGAATTTCGGGTGCTTCCACAGCAGCCAAAGCTGGGGACACATGCACACACAGTCTCAGATTGTGTCAGGGACTACATTCTCACTATTTCTGCTTTTATTCAGAATTAATGGCTTTGTGGCTGTAATGCCAACCCAACTCTTGGGCAAGTGGTATCACTTTCAGCTTTGTCAGAAGTTTCTTGAGTAGAATAAAGGCGAAAAGGATGGGCTTTTTCTGCACTTTGCATTTACATTCTTTGCCATGAAATTATGCTTTTTAAGCCAACACTCAGCTCCTCACAGAGCTGCAGGTATAAAGTGTGACTGTAATCCAATAGCATTTTTTAATTCATGTTGTACTCCCCAAACTCATCATTGGGGCAGATGTACTTTTAATGTCCCTCCCCTTTGCCCCACAGTGTGGAGCCTCACGAGTGGGAAATGTGTCAGAACTCTGATGCACAACAGCCCTGTGGGGGCAGTGAGGATGGACAGGACCCACGTGGTCAGTGGGTGTCACCAAGGGCTGGTGAAGGTCTGGAGCACTGAGACAGGGGCTCTGATCAAGGTGAGTTTCCTCTTAGGTGGGTAATTCTGTGCTAAATGGTCAAAACTCTCTGCTAGTTCATCACAGTTTTTTCTTTTGCCAAAGACTTTCCAAAAAAGAAAATAATCACCTGAAACAACCCCCAAAGCAGTTTAAACCAACAAAGGAAACTGCAAACAATTTAAAAACTGACTTGCAACCAGCTGTTGTTTTTAAGGCAGGGTGTGCTTTGCTTCACCCCCATCATTGCTCATTCTCTGTAGATTTGTTCATCTCTGCTTCAGTAGAAACCTTCAGAACCCGGGGGGATGATGGGAGAGCTTCACTACCCCGGGGCTGGAGGTACCAGGGGCGAGCCCCAAATGGGAAATTTGCTCTCAGAAGCAGTTTCTCGAGCTGAAGCAGCTGGGCAGCTGTGGGAGGTTTGAGAGTCTGTGAATTCCCTGATCAGGTGTCCAGGATCAGTGTTAGTCCATATCTGGGAGAGGAGTGAAGCTCTTTACCTGCAGGGAAGAGTTGCAAGTTGAGAGATATCCCAGATATCTCAGATATCCCAACTCCAGCTGAGCCCCTTCCCCTATAGCCAGGGCAGCCCCCTCTCTTTCCTCCTGGGACAACATTCCAGAGACCACAAAGGTCTCAGTGGAGTAGCATCTCTTTATCTCATGTAAAAAAGATGGAAAAGGGATGTTAATTCCATGCCAGGAGCTCGGCAGCAGCACCAAGGCCAGAACATTTCAAGGACTGTAAAACACAGTGAGCCATAGGGCGCCGTGGGGCAATAACACCCTGGAGAACAACATCAGGCTGGTGTCCCGAATGCCATAAGACACCTCAGACAGATTTACATCTGGCTAATGACAGCGCTGCACCTTTTTCTTTTACTTTACAGACATTAGAGAGGCACCAAGGCCCAGTTCTCTGCTTGTCCTTTGACCAGTGGCACCTCGTCACAGGCAGCAGTGATGGATATGCCCTGGGATGGAGCATGCTGGGAAAATTTAACAGATGCCTGATTGCTTTCTTCCATCCCAAGTAGGAATCACATGTGTTTCAAGTTGTATCCAACAGTGGACTGAATCTGTAAAGAAAATATGCCCCTCATTGGACCAGAAAATGCCTTAATTATCAGTCTTAGGATTTGAAATACCCCCACTTTTGCCAATCTTTACCTCAAAGGCTGCGTCAGACACCACATGGTGGCAAACAGCATTTTCAGTTAAGACCTGGGACAACCTGAAATGCAAACCCACAACCACTTTATCACAAACAGGGGTGACTAAAGCCTGATGGAGCACAGTCCAATATTCCAAGTCCAATATTCCAAATATTCCCCCCCCTCAGTGCCACAGGGTGTCACATCACCTGGGCAGGAATAGAGGTGGCCCAGTTTCATGCTGACCAACTGTGTGTTATACCATTCTCTCAAGCTTTAATTGTATCCAGAACTGGGAAAACTGGAGAATCATATTGTTTTCATTGACTTTCCTGGACATAAAACTGAAATTTCAAATGCAGCAGATGGCCATGACCATATGGTTGCTATGGGGAGCATGGAATCATAGAATCCCAGAATGGTTTGGGTTGGAAGAGACCTTAAAGATCACCTCATTCCAACCCCCTGCCATGGGCAGGGACACCTTCCAGTGGAAGGATGCACTGGGCTGTTGATTTGGACATGGAGAGATCTGAGACTTCTCTGTCAGACCTTCGGAAAGTCCTGAGCAGCTCCTCAGTGCGGGCTGTTGCTGCAGCCAGAGCTCTGCTTCTCGTCCAGGCCAAAAGAGCTCGCTGACCGTTTCTCCTTGTGAAAGCACCACGGAAGTGCCAACCTTCACCTGGTGTGTTTTCAGGGAAGTCCTGTCCCTGGAGTTCCTCTACCTCAGAGTCATCAGTGGCTGTGCTGATGGACACATTCGGATATTCAGCTTCCTGACTGGAACCTGCCTCAGAGTTCTGGTGCCCACCAGCAGCGGGGACCCCGTGTCCTCTCTCTGTGTTGCAGGCAACAGGTTGGTGACAACAGCTGCCAGCAGGCTCTGACCCAAATTTGGTAGACTACACTGTGATTTAAGGAATTTGTGGTTTTCCTTCTCACAAATAACTTTTAAAGGGCCCTACTACTTATTAGCTGCTTCGATAATCTTAGTTCACAATGGCTGGAAAGAGATTTCCTTAGTCTCTTCAGCTATGTAGAATTTCCTATTTCCATACAACTGAAGATACAGACCCAACTGTAAAGCTGAATTCAGAAATTTTAAGAGGCTGGAGAATCAAGCCAACACCTGACAATGTCTCTGCCTGTTCCCTGACCTACAGTCTCTTTATAAAGGCCGATAATGAGAAATTCTTCCAGGCTCACTCGCTTGTGCACCTCTAACTAAAGGTGGCTCCCAGCTTCTGTGGCAGCAATGGCTAAAACACTGCCGTGTTTTCAATGCTGGGCTGGCCACACTCTAAAACACAGCAATAAATGGGCAGCTATGAAGAAATTAACTCCAGCCCAACCAGACCAGCATAGCCCTCCAATCCTCAGTTAAATACCCCTGGTAATATGGAATTTCTAGGTAGGTGTTTGCATCCTTCAGCACTGCACTGATCTAGCTCAGGCCACTGTCAGCAATTTTCATCCTCATTAATGTAAAACTGATTTTGCCATGGAGCTGAATGAAAAGAGCCCCAGAGAGCCTACACAGGTACAAATTAAAATGTGCAGTGTCTGATTGATGGGGTTAATTGCTGCTGCTCCTTCAAGGAGAGGTGTTTGAGGCCCCGGATCTGTTTGAGGCCCTGGGGCTTGTGTTGCACAGGAGCCCCTCAGGCAGGACCTGCCGTGTCCATGATTCCTGTACATTAACGGCTCTTCCCTCCCTTCTCCAGGATAGTGACCAACTCCCCCTGCAGACTGGTGCTGTTCCAGTTCGAGGATGTGGTGTGGGACTATTCGCTACCCGCTGACAGAGAGGTGGGGAAGAGGGAGAAGAAGTCCCGGAAAGTGAAGCGCCAGGATGTCAGCACAGAGCAGCAACGAGCTCAGGAGGGTCAGGACAAGTTCCCAAAGTCTCGCCAGCCACCAAAGAGCCGTGGAAGACCCAAAAGTAACACACTGAGCTTCTGCTTTTTTCGCTTTTCTAAACTGAGTTACAAACCAGGGACCCACTGCCTTCAGCCCAGGCAATATTCAGACTCTCTGCTGTTTTCAAGAGCAGATGTGCTGTTCCATTTCAATCATTCTGTCATTTTCTAGGTTTCTGTGAAACCTTTCTGCCTTTTTACAAGGGTTTGGTGTAAATTCAACACATTTTTCAAGACAGGCACTGTCATTTTCCAACTGAGTAAGAGAGAAATCAGTAGTAGTATTCATATCCACACAGCTGGCAGGCTTGGAAACATGCTGCTGATTCAGGGCTTGAATTATTCATTACAAACACCCGAGAAAGTGAGAGAACACCTACATTCAGGATCTGCAGAGAAACAGGCACCTTTTCAATTGTAACATGGTGATGTTATTTTCCTTTAAGTCAGAGGTATTCAATGGTGTGATGACAAATCCTCCAGATCCACAATCAAACTGAATATTGCAGATAAACTAAGAAAGGGTTCATGCTTTTCAGGCTATCAGATGCCAACCTCCTGATGCAGCCCTACTTGGTAAAAGATAGGACCCAAGGGAACGGCTGGAGCTGTCAGGGAGTTTTAGACTGGATTTTAGGGAAAGGTTCTTCCCCCAGAGGGTGCTGGGCACTGCCCAGGCTCCCCAGGGAATGGGCACGGCCCTGAGGCTGCCAGAGCTCCAGGAGCGTTTGGACAGCGCTGCCAGGGATGCCCAGGGTGGGATTGTTGGGGTGTCTGTGCAGGGCCAGGAGCTGCCCTGGATGATCCTTGTGGGTCTCTTCCAACTCGGCCTATTCTGAGATTCTATGATCTGCAGTTGTGGGAAAACCTCTCAACTCCAAATGTGTTGCTTTGCTTTTGGACACAGGTGGTGAAGCTGAACAGGGCCGTGCTCCCCCTGCACCTGAGGAGGCAGAAGCCACTTTGCAGCATGAGCTGCCCAAGAGAGACCCAAGATGTCCAATGTCCCCTGACAAGTTCCTCTTAACAATCAGCAGCCTGCAGAGCTCCTGCAAGCCAGCCCCAGTCCGCTCCAGTACTGAGCTCTCTGCAAAATTCAGGGAAGCACAGGAACAGTGCCTTGAGAAGCTGCCAAAGTCCAAAACCCCCCTGCAGCACAAAGAGGAGCAGGCAGCCCAGGTCCAACGTGCCACACTGCACAGTGAGTCTCTGACCATGACAAAAACTTCGACACCCTTTGAAAGCAAAATGCTGCGGCTCAAGCTGAAGAACTCTTTGCACAGCCCCACTGTGAAATCCTCCATCCCTGCTCCCTGTCTTGTACATCCTAGGTTTTGTGGCTTACTGCGAGAAAAGAAAACTCCCCGTGGCCATGGGACAGATACTCCTGGCCTCAAAGATGGGCATCAGCTCACTGATCTCTGCACAGCTTCTTCAGAGCTGATCCAACCAACACCTGGCTCGACTGCACAAACGAGACATGAAGTTCCCAGCAGAATAAAGCCCTTTTGTCCCTATGGTTCTCGCAGGGACAGTGAACTCAGGCTTCTGACAGCAGAGCAGGAGGCACATGGGGCAGCTATGGCAGCTCAATATCAGGCACAGCAGGCAGAGCCCATGGAAGATGAGGAAAGAGCCAGAAGGAAAGCCTGGCTAAGGAAAATTAAAGGCCTACCTGTGGATTCTTTTACTGGGGAGAGGAAAACACCCGCTCCTGAACTTGGGCATAATACATTTATCTGAGGTGATCCCTTAGTCCAACTCTCAACCATGACCTGAGGCTTTTGGTGTCCAGTTGAGTCTGACATGTGGCTGTAAGTATAAAATATAGATATATTCATTTATAAATATTTAAGCATATTTGATATACTTAAGTACACTCCCTGTGGTTTTAGGTGTAAAACACATCCCCACTGTAAGTTTCCCTAAGAAATACTATTAGTATATTCAGCTGTTTCTCAAGGCAGTGAATGGATAGAGCCCTCTCTCCTGGATCTAACTCCCAAAAACCTGCTGTTGTTATAGACACGGCACTGTCTGACACCAACACAGCTCAGCATGGGGCTCAGCTCTGTGAGAATCATAATAAAAACCTCTTATCAGAGCTGTTGTGGATTGATTAGCGAGTAGAAGCAGAAGATGTGTGGACTCAAAGCCGAGTGTGGGGTGGGCGGATCAGTGGCACAAAGTCTGCTTGGAGGCCAGTAATTAGGGGCTGATACTGGGTCTGATCTTGTTTGACATCATCATCATTAATTAATACCCTGGACCCTGGGCAGGGTGCCCTCAGGTGCCCACCAAGCCATGAGGAGTGGCTGCCACCCCGGAGAGGTGCTGCCATCCTGAGGGACCTGGGCAGGCTGGGGACAAAGCTGAGAGAGCCCTGGGGAAGTTCAGCAGGGGAAGCTCCAGTGCTGCACTGGGAAGGAACAGCCCCAGCACCAAGACCCGTGGGAAGCAGCTGAAAGCTTCATTTATATGAAATGCAAAATAAAGGTAGGGGGTTCAATTTTCCCATTTTTGTGGATAAATGCCTACATGTTCTTGACTGTGGAAGGTTCCCTGTCCATGGCAGAAGGATGGAACTGGCTGATCTTTAAGGTTCCTTCCAACCCCCACCATTCTGTGATTTTGTGTTTTCCACTAATGCTCAGGATTTAACAGGAAGACAAAAACCTTCCTAGTTGTTTAACTTTGAGTATCTGGACTGGTGTACCCAAAATCTCTTGCATCAGAGGTTTGAGAGAGGCCAATCCTGCCCACAGTCACATCAAGGGGCTTCCAGCAGCAGTTCTTGTTTGAAATTAAAGTCTCTGATTTTCTGAAACTCTCCACACAGTGGGACTGTGATTACTGCTGGTTTGTTTAATGTAATGCCATCTTCGACTTGCAAACCCTGGGATGAAGCCAGTGAAAAATAACCCCAGGGAGGCTGACAGCTGGCCTGGCCCGGCACATCTGTGCCATGGCACAGGGACTGTCACTGCGAGGTGGCTGTGCCTGGCGCTGGTTTCCAGGCACAAAGCAGCAGGGATTTCACACTCTGCCACAGGGTGGCAGATTCTCCCCAGGAATCAGGATAATCCCNACCCCCGGGGAAAAAAAGCGTCTCCTAAAGAAAGCCTGACAGAAAAACATCACGGAAAGGCTGATTGCTTTTTAGCCGTGATGAAGTGAGGAGGATCAGAGGGTTGTGTTCAACCTGGAGTCGATAAATCAGCACCTCCCTGCAGGTGTGGGTGCTCAGGTATTGGAAGATGCGACAGACAAAGGTGGTGTAAGATCACCGGTAAGGGCAGGGCTGCACCAAATGCTTCTGTGATGGGCTTTGGCTCAGTACGGCAGAGGGAAACCTGGGAGAGGGTGTTGGAGATGGCCTGGAAAGGGAATTCACCTGTGGCAAGGTGTCAGACCTGGTACATGAAGTCATAGAGACAACTGAGAGGAGGCTTCTTCCATAGAATCACAGAATGGTTTGGGTTGGAGGGGCCTTAAAACCCATCCAGCCCCACCCCTGCCATGGGCAGGGACACCTTCCACTGTCCCAGGCTGCTCCAAGCCCCAGTGTCCAACCTGGCCTTGGACACTGCCAGGGATCCAGGGGCAGCCACAGCTTCTCTGGGTACCCTGGGCCAGGGCCTCCCCACCCTCACAATGAGGAATTCCTTCCTAATATCCCATCTAAACCTACCCTCTATCAGTTTTAGTGCCTTAATTATTCACCTTTGAACTGAACTGCCCCATTCTGTGCACCTGGACTTTGGCAGGTGGACAGGTGACAACCTGTGACAAACCAGGTTGTGCAGGACGTGATGCACCCACGAGCAGACAAAGCCAGCCAGACTGGTGCCAAGAAAGTTTTGGTAGTTTTGGTGTAATCAAGTGTCACTCATGGTGTCCTTGCTCTCTCCAAAATGTAGATTTTATCGTGTTGTGACGGCACCATGTTGGATTCACAGCGATTCCACCTGTGCAGCTCAACAGGAGTCTCTGAACAGAATGTGCTTTAGCCGAGGGTTGGTTATAGCTGAAGTGGTGCTATTCCAGCAGAAATGCTGGATGCTTCACATGGTCAATAGAGAGAAGCAAGACACTATTCAAAAGTGGTAATAACCCCTTTTATAAATGCTTGTCCTTATTAAACAATAGAGTTTTTATGTATTTATCAGCAATAGCTTGTGATGGCCTGTGAAATGGCTGACTTAAGCAAGCATTGCAAGTTCTTGTTAATGAGGTAAACAAAATGGATTTTTTAATATTGTCCTTAAATTGATGCAAAAACAAAACAGTGCAGGCAGTGAAGAGAAAGGACATTTTAATTGCCGGGGGCTGGATAATACATCATGATGTTATGACTCGGACTTTAGACTGGGATGATTATAATAACTGTATCTGCCCTCTGTAAATTCAAAATAAAACATAAAAAAATAGAGATGTAAGAGAGGCCATTAAACAGACAGGTTTCTACATGATTTAGAAGGGATATTGAGAGGGAATTCCTACCTGTGAGGGTGCAGAGGCCCTGGCACAGGGTGCCCAGAGCAGCTGTGGCTGCCCCTGGATCCCTGGCAGTGTCCAAGGCCAGGTTGGACATTGGGGCTTGGAGCAGCCTGGGACAGTGGAAGGTGTCCCTGCCCATGGCAGGGGTGGGATGGGATGAGCTTTACGGTCCCTTCCAACCAAACCATTCTGGGATTCTGTGATGAACATTAACCCCTCTGACTCGCTGCAGAACACCCTCAGTCGTATGGTTGTCCCTGCTTTGGTTTTCCAGATGTTGGAGACAAATAAAAGTGTTAATTTGAATCCAGAACAGTCCTTGGGGAACCCGTGAGCAGGAGGGCTCTGACATCTGTGCCTCTGGCAGAACCCAACAGCACCTGAGGTCAGCTGGGAGGAAATGCTGCGACATGGGGAGAGCACAGAGTAATAAAGCACACAGCAGTTGTTTGGGGAGGGGGGTTGGGTTTTGGGTTTTGTTTCTTTTCTGTTTGTTTGGGCTTGTTTTGTTTTTTGTGATTTTCTTTTTGCTTTGTCTCCAAAGAAAATGTTTGGCCATAGGCTTTCAAAGAACCCAAACCAACCCTCCCAAAAATCCCCAAACATGCAGCTGTTCCCTTCCGAGGTTTGCCAGAATTTATTATTATTCCTTCTTGAAGCTGAACATAAACGTTTCATGCTGCTTCTTCAGGGTATCCCAATAAATCTGTACTTCTCCAACAACACCATTTAGGGTGTTTATGTTGGTGGGCTCACACGAGCCGGGATCGGGACCAGTACAGGGATTGGTATCGGAGTCTCCCCTCAGGCGGTGCCGGTTTCCCGCCCCCCCTCCGCTCCCCTCAGAGCCGTTGGCGGGAGCAGTGCGCGACCACGGCCACGTCTCGCGGCCACGTCCCGCGCCTACCTCCCGCCAGCGCGCACGCGCAGGGGGCGGGGCGGGGTCACGGGGTCACGGGGCGGAACGCTTCACGATTGGTCTGCGGCCGTGACGCGCCGGGAAGTGGGCGGGACCACGGAGCGTAGCGCGAGGCGATTGGCCCGTGGCTTTGACGTAAGCGGCGGGGCGGAAGTGGCCGCTCCGACCATGGTACGGGATCGGGGGCTTAGACATGGGAGATAGGACCGGGATCGGGAGCGGCATTCGGACTCGCACTGGGACCAGAGGCTTGGACACGGGTCATGGGACCGGGACCGGGATTGGGATTGGGACCGGGGCGGGAGCGGGGGCCTCGACATGGATTATAGGATCGGGGTCGGGGCCGGAGCGGGGGCATGTCCATGGGCCCGGGCGAGCTGCGGGGTATAGAGGCGCTTTCTGCCGTCTGAGGCCCGTCCATACCAACAGTTCGGCTCCACAGCCGGTGCCGAGCGGTGTTTGACACACACACAGACCCACTGAGCTTCCGGGGTCTCGAAGGGCCCCCCTTTGCAGTTTATGTGTAAGATCGCAAGAGAGAGGCTTTTGTCATAGCAATTTTTCATCCTGGCCGCAGCTGCGGGCAGTGACGCCCTTGGAATGCTTAGGAACAAAAATGTTGTCCCAGCTGGGTTGTTATCAGGCAAGAAACGCAAGTGTCCGAGGCTGTGGGTTAAAACCAGGTGCTTGTGACACACCGGGGAGCAGGCAGTGTTTCTGATCAGCTCAGGGGGGCTCAGCCCACGGGCAGCTCGTCAAGACCCGGGCCAAATGAGCATTTCTCAGGTCACGGTGTGGGATGAGGAGGATACAGCACCACAATCCGCCCTGAGACTCAAGTCAGCTTCTCTGTGCTCTGCAAGCCCCGGGCTGAGCTGGAGGTCTGGAATGTGTTGGGAACCACCTGGCAGTGGCCCTGTGGTGGCTGAACACACAGGAGGTGTCAGGGCAGGCTCTGGGCAGTGACTCCATTGGTTCTGTCACCATCCCAGAGTGTTCCCTGAGCTGCAGGGGGATGTGGGGCTGTTCCTGGTTTGGGAATAGGTTTTCTGTAAGGTAATGAGTTCTCTAAGGGGAAGGAAGAGTAAAAGAGCCCAGCTGGGCTGTGACTGTTAGGGTGCATGAAGGGTCCTTAACATCGTGCTGTGAGTTTGTGTGCTTTTCACAGAGCACAAATCAAAACATTCAGTACTCACCAGAGGCAGCTCCAATCTCTGCTCTCTGTGATAGGGACAGGATCCAGGGAACGGCTGGAGCTATGCCAGGGAGGGCCAGACTGGATATCAGGAGGAGGTTCTTCCCCCAGAGGGTGCTGGGCACTGCCCAGGCTCCCCAGGGAATGGGCACGGCCCCGAGGCTGCCAGAGCTCCAGGAGCGTTTGGACAGCGCTGCCAGGGATGCCCAGGGTGGGATTGTTGGGGTGTTTGTGCAGGACCAGGAGCTGCACTGGATGATCCTTGAGGGTCTCTTCCATCTCAGGATATTCTATGACTTGATGCATTTTTTGTTTTGTATGTAGGTAAATCTTCACGTTCTTTCCTAATTAATTTTGATCCTGAGGCGCCTCTGTGTTTTTCTGGATAATCAACACTGTCCCAGCTTGAAGCTGAAAACTGGATCATTTTTCTGCTGTAACTCTTTGCCTCTGCTTTCCACTTTAGGACAGCAGTGATGACATTGAGGACGTGTCTCTCTTTGATGCAGATGATGATGTATCCAGGAGATCCAAAAAGTCAAAAATAAGGTCAGTGGTGATACAGGGAGTTTCTGGGCGAGCTTCAGGCAGAACCATGAGGAAGGAAGGAAGGACTGTTACGTTACATCAAAACGTGTAATGGCTGATATCATCTTTATTTATGGAAGTAACAGAAAGTAATTTCTGGATAACTGAGAACTCCACTTCCAGAAGCTCGGTTGGAAGTTGTAGATCTGTCCCTTCCTACTTCTGAGTGCCCTTACCCTTACTCTGTGTTTAATTCCTGTGTGTAAGGGAACTACAGAGGTACAACTCTGTGTAAGGGGAGTTCTCACCATGTCAGGGGCTGGTTCTGGGCTGCTCCAGGACCTCATCCCCAGCCGTCATTGCCAGGTGTGCTCTGCGCTGCCCTGCTCTCTCCATGTCCTGGCCTGCTCAGTCCAGCTGCTCCTTCCCTGCTGTGCCCCAGTCCCCAGGGCGCTGTGTCCATCCCCTCATGCTGTGCTGGCCTCGGCTCTGCCCTGCTCCTTTCTGCCCTGGCAGCTGCAGAGAAACTGAGCAGCCTGGGCTGCTGGGAGGGGTTCCTGCCTTGGCAGGGGCTTGGGTCCAGGGGAGCTTTAAGGTGCCTCCCACCCCAAGCCATTCTGGGATTCTCTGAAATCACAAAGAAAAGCAAATCTGCTGTGTTGGAAATGGGATCTTTCCTTCAGGGTAGTTTTCTCTGTCAGAACCAATTTAAATTTACCCCATAAAAATCACCATACGTTGAACAGCAGGTAAAGCTCCCTGTCCCCTCCCACCCCAAATCCTGCCTGCACGTGGGATATCTCTGCATGTGGAATGTCTCTTCCCTGTGTGAGCTTCCAGGCAGTTATTTCCCATATTTTCAGAACATTGAATATAACCCAGAGACCTTTATCCTGTGGGTTGTTGGGAGATCCCCTGGCAATGTCATTTGTCTGCAGGAGCTGTGACTGTCCTGTCCTCCCCTCCATTCCAGGCACCCGGTGGCATCATTTTTCCACTTATTTTTCCGAGTCAGTGCCATAGTTGTTTACCTGCTCTGTGAGCTCCTAACCAGCAGCTTCATTGCCTGCATGGTGACCATCATCCTCCTCCTGTCCTGTGACTTCTGGGCTGTAAAGGTGAGTTCCTCTTGTGCTCTTTGTTATCTTTGCCTTGCTGTATAAAAATAATTGACACTGATATTTATGTCTTGAAAAAAGGAACTTCTTTGTGCCTTTCCCACAAAATGATACCCAAGAACACCCTCAAGGACTGTGGTGAATTGCAAAGTGTTACGGAATAAACCCTGAAATCTCTGTGTACTTGGTCCTTTTTGAAAAGAAAATGGTGAACACTTATTGGACTTTCTCTTGAGGCAGCACAAGCTTTGTTATCAGCTCAGAATCACCGCAAATCTGCCCCATAGTCATTTGGCCTTGTACTGGATCTCTGAGAAAATGGATCGTTGTGGATCTTGTTCTCCCAAACGTGAGGCAAACGGGCACCATGGAAAATAGCAACCCAGGAACCGAGCTGTGGCCAGAGGTTTCTTTTGGCAGAAGGCACAAAGTTCATGGGTTCTCTTCTGTTCCAGAATGTCACAGGGAGGCTCATGGTTGGCCTTCGCTGGTGGAACCAGGTGGATGATGATGGCAGAAGTCACTGGGTCTTTGAAGCCAGGAAGGTAAATGATTTCTTTTTTTCTGAATCTTTTAAATTTTTCTGGTTTATGAACCCCCTATTAATTGGTGGTTCTGCTTGTGAGGGGAGATTGCACAGGGAACATTTGCTATCAGCCACAGATCTGTAACCTTGCTCTGCGTAGGTTGCTGGATGAGCTTTCTGATTTTTGGGTTACTTAAAAATTCTCATGATGTATTGATCTGGCTTCATGTAAGTAATATAAATAACGTAAGTAATATAAGTCTGTGTTTTTGGAGGTAAGAAATTACTCCTCTGGCTATTTCTAAGCTTTGTAACTGAACCATGCAGGAAATGTCATTTTTCCCAAACTTACCTTCTAACCCCAAGAATTCCGAGTGGTTTTGATGCTGCTGCTTCCAGTAATTCTGAGAGAAAATTGAAAAAAGAGTCCCTTACATGGAAACGCTTTCTGTTGCAGAGATGTCTTTGTGTGATGTAGAAATGAATCTTGGAAGCACCCAGTGCTGTTGTGTGGAGGGAAATCCCAGGGAGTGTGGGGACTCTGCCCTGTTTCGAAGGACAATGGGATCTGTAGGATGGAGCAGCCTGCTCACTCCCATTTCCTTTCTGTTTCTAGGTGTCAGCACAAGGGGGCAAAACCTCATCTGAAGCAGAGTCCCGAATTTTCTGGCTAGGCCTGATCACCTGCCCTATGATCTGGGTGATCTTTGCCTTCAGTGCCCTCTTCTCTTTCAAAGTGAAGTGGCTGGTGAGTGCCTCCCTGAGCTCCAGAAGGGATGTGGCACTGGCCAAGGCAGGAGGTGACAGTTGTGATTTTCTTTCCCTGTCACAGGCAGTGGTTGTGATGGGGGTGGTGCTGCAGGGAGCCAACCTCTATGGCTACATCAGGTGTAAAGTTGGCAGCAGGAAGAACCTGACCAGCATGGCAACCAACTACCTTGGGAAGCAGTTCCTGCGGCAGGTGAGGTGTCCAGGGCTTTGGAAAGACTGGGAAAAACAAGGGTGGCTACCGAAAAAAGTTGGTATTTTGAGTTGTGCAGTGGGACCCTTCACATGTGCTGCCTTGGGAATCTGAGCCCCCTCAGTTCAGGCACAGAGTGACTGCTGATTGTGGCCATCCAGTCCCATGTGCAGCATTGTGTTGTTTGCTGGTTTTTCGGATAAATGCCATGGGAATCATTGGAATGTGGCTGATGTATTGGAAGTAACACTCCTGGCTAGAAGGGCCGCCACTGCCCGTTGTGTTCTTTCCCCTTCCGCCCAGCTCTTCTCAGCAGCTCCTGTTCTCCCCCAGCACTGGGTTTCCTCCTTCCAGGGTTCCCTGCAGCAGCAGGAACAACCACCCCTGTTCCACTGCCAGGCTGTCCCTTCACTGCTGCTGGACTGGCTTTTCTGGCTGCAGCGGTGACTGGCAGAGGTGTTCTGGCTGCCACGGGTTCACAAATATTTGCTGGAATTACTGCCATCAGTGTGATCAGAAGCGCAAACACTGATGGACCTTTCTTGGCACTCTGCTGGGCCCATCCCCTTCTTGGTTTGCTCCTGAATTCTTTTTTCCTGGCAGCAGTTACCCAGTGGCCCAGGCCAGTCTCAGGCTCTGGCAGAAATGATTGTCTTGCCCCAGAATCACAGCAGTGACTCACAGAGTTCTCCTGCCCTCTTTGATTTTGCCTCCCGCAGACCATGGCAACAGAGGACCAAGCAGCATCCTGAGTGTGGTGGGAGCCTCAAGCCAGGCTGGATTCCCAGCAGTGACCAACAGAGAACGTTGCTCTGACCAATCTGAGAGCTGCACACGAGGTGTGAATCAAAAGAAGTAAATAAATTGCGCAAGACTTGAGGTTAACACTCCTGGCAACTTATATTCCATTTTCCACTAGCAGTTTGTGTTTAAGTCCTTTCTTTAGTTTGATTAATGAGAATTAATTTGCTTAAACTTTAAATTTAAAGATATCCTGAGAGGGTTTCATACAAGTTTAGAACTACTGGATGAGTAAGAGAAAATTGCTGGAGATTCTTCAAAAAAAGCCCTGCACAAGCTGAGCCTTGGGAACTCTCCTGCTCCTTCAGCACTTGGTGCCTCAGGTAGTTTCAGTTGTGGACAGGTTTTGTTCTTGGAGGTTGTTGCTGCTTCTGTTACAGTTTAGGGAGTGATTTCTTGGCCCTGCATCCCCCATTCTGTGATTGGAATTGCACTGAGTGGTTACAGGGAGGGGCATCTGAAGGAAATGGAGCTGTTGGCTTGGTGGGAAGATCCCTGAAGTCTCACGGCAGCTGCAGAAAGGGACCTGTGAGCAGGCCCTGGTTTGTCTGAAGCATTCAGGAACATCTTGGGAACATCCTAAACTCCTGGCTCTGTGGGAATTCTGCAGGCCTGTGCCTCTGTGGAGAGTGTAGCAGGAATAGAACCAGTTTCCAGGGAAGGCTGTGCCCCCAATTCCAGCCAGGGGCTGTGAGAGCAGCCTTTGTCTGCTGGACCTGTTCCACTGAAGCCATGGGGTGTCCTGGGGAGGATCACTGGGCCCCTGGGGCCTTTCCTCAGGCCAGGAGGGTGTAGGGGATGTGATCAGCAGTTCCATTGGCACAGGGAATGGGACTGGCAGGCTGCTACCTTCCTGCAGTCCATGCACTGTGCTGTCCTTAAGCCCAGTCCTTAAGCTCCCCAAGGAGTCTGAGCTGGGGAGAAAGCCTTTTGTGGGATCATGGATTTCAGTGGTCACTGGGATGGCAGAGTGGTGTGCTCTGAGCTCATCTGTGCAGAGGGGTCAGCTCCCTCTCGTGGGATTCTGTCACAGGAGCTTGTGCTGAAACCTCTGGATGAGGGATTTTAAATGAAGAATGTGGTTTCTTTTTGACTCCTGGGTGTTGTGAATTGTGGGGTTGCATTAACCTGGTTCCTCTGCCTGTGCTCTGCAATACTGGGAGCTGTACATTTGTTTAACTCTTTGGATTGGTACCTTCCTTTTGTAAATACGTATTTATAAAATCTTGAAATTAAAATACGGCTTTGTTTAACCAGCCCAGACATCCCTTCTGTGGTTCATGGCTCAGCTTCATTTCTACCCCGTGTCCTTGTCAGGTACCTTTAGCAGGGGTTTATTGTCCATTTAAACAGTGCTGTTCTGGAGCTCTGGCACAATTCCTGTCACCCAGGGCTCTGCAGAGTTTTCCCTGTGCAAACACCTCCCGAGCTGCTGGAGTTGTCACCCTAAGGCTCATGTCCTTTGGAGGGCACTCAGAGGTGCCCCCTGCCCACACCAGAGGAACTTTAGTCCCCATTTACATCAAAGCAATCGGGTATTTCTAAGGAATCGATGGAAAGAGGCCAAATTCAGTCAAATCCTGAAGTAAAGAAACTCCAGCAGCCACATGGAGACGTGCAAGTGCAGGTCCTGCAGGAAGGAATGGGAATCCTTCCTGCTCCTGCCCCAGCCCAGCCAGCCTCTGTTTGCCGCAGGGCCGAGGAGCTGGCACAGCTCCAGCCACGAGGTGCTTCTTCTGAAATGTGTTAAAAGTTTGGGACTTAATGTTTATTCACCTGCTGCCAAAGCTCCCTCCAGACTCCTGGAAAGCAGGGCTTTTCTGGAAGTTGCAGTTTATTTAACCAAGGACAACGGCATTTCTTAGTAGGTGCCTTTAAATAGAGCCCTCTGGGTTATTTTTAGCTCTTGGCAAACATTCAGGCTTGTGGCTTCTGAGAAACTGGCAGTTTATTGCATTTTTGTCATGGATCAGAACCAAATTTCTTATCTCTTCTGCAGTTGGGTGTGAGTCTGGTTTGATTCTCACTCGCTGTGAGCTGGGGTTTCCTGGGGAGCAGGAAGTGGGAGTTGCCTCAGAGCAGAGAAATTCTCTGAATGTGCTTTTTTTCACAAGCTCAAGGACTCCATGCTGAGCCAGTTCCTTGAGCATCAGCTGGGTAATGCTGGCCCCACCTCAGAGCTGGGTGGGGGCCGAACTTGGAGGGTTTGCAGAGCAGAAATAATCCAGGAGCAATAATAATAATGATAAAAATAAAATACTCCTTCCTCTGAAATAGCGAAATACGGCTCAGATGATGCAAGCATAGCTGGAGGGTGGGCTTGGAATTATCCTCATTTCACAGGCAGAGCCCTGTTTGGAGTCCTTGGAATATGAGCTAGTGAGAAGCTGGGCTAGAACAGGCCCCAGGGCACTCTGGCTGGCTGGGGTGCTCACACTGATCCCTCCTGTCACTTTTTGGTGACAGCACGGACCTGTCCCCTCCCTCCCTCCCCCTGGGCAGCTGCTGGGTGCTGGATCCCCTGGGAAGGTGCTGGATTTAGGGAGAGGCAGTGCTTTTGAGGCCCTGTGCTGTAACGCATTCCTGGGATGCACTGGGATATTCTACACCCAAAGAGCTTCACAGCCTCTTTGGTTTTTCCCCATTTCCCACTCCCTTCCCTCGGTGCTGTCCAGGATGCCGAGGGGGCCACGCAGCCGGATCTGGGCACTTGAAACCTGCGTGTTCCTCCACAGATTCCTTGGAGGCTGGCTGGGGCTGGAGGGCTGCACGGAGGCTCTATTGTAGCTGCTTGCCAAGGCCACCCCCGGGACAGGACGGGACAGGACATCCCAGCTGGCATTTCCAGAACAAAAAGCTGCAGTGCCTCTGGAACGTGACCTTTGGAGACCAAAGGCTGTGGCTGAGGGCGCTGGGAGACGGCCAGGACTCGTTGCCACTTCCAGGGCTCCGTGCAGGAAGGAATTTCTCACTTCCCTCCTGCCTTCCTGAGCGAAGAGCCCCAGTTTGGGAGCAGGGAGCTCCCACCTGGCAAACCCAAGAAGAGCTGGAGCCTCCTCCCCACCGGCACTGAGGGAAGGGCAGAGAGGAAGGGCTATTTCTGTGCTGGGTTCGTGCCACGGGGCCTCGTGGCTCTGCCTGTGTGTGCCCAAAGCACCCTGGCTGTGCTGGAGGCCATTCCAGTTCCTTCCTCTCCTGCCCTGGGGACAGCTGACACTGGGGACACTCTGTGCCGGGTTCCCCCAGTGCTCCCAGGCTGGAATTCCTCTGCTCTTTCTCAGGGACAGCATTCATTGCTCGTGGGTGCTGCTTCTGGCAGCCTCTCCCTGCTCCCAGCCCTGTCCCAGGCTGCAGGGATGGCTCCTGGCTCTGTGAGCCCCTCAAACCCCAGGCTCACCTCAAGCCTATTCCATGGCCATGCAAAGCTGCATGGAAAAGGCTCCTAGCCACGCTTCCAGGAGCACCTTTGGACCTCCATGGGTTTGGGGCTCCCTCTGTGGATTTTGGGGCCATTCATTTCATTGATTCTGAGCCCACTGTCCTGCAGCAGAGCTCCACAGGTACCACTGTCCATGGAGAGAGGCTCCACATCTCCACGTGGAACCTGCCAGGTTATTTTGTGTCCATCTGCAGAGGCAAGGGAAGGCACGGGGGGGTTGGTGTTTGCAGACACTGCGTTTGCATTAAATGTGGGGTTTGAAATCCCAGACAGACCTGAACTGCTGTGGGGATCCTGCTGGATCTGCTTGCTGAAGTTCCAGGGTCTCCCCTCATCCCCAGGGTCTCAGCTCCTCGCACAGTGCCAGGAGCACTCAGCATCCTCTGGGACAGGCATTGCCATCTGCCAGGATGCGTCCCAGCAACCTCACAGCGTTTACTGGGGTGGAGATGTCCAGGGAGCACTGGCTTCGTGTCCAGGAGGACCTTTGTAAGGATGGTTGAGCAGCTGGACTGCAAGAGAAGACTTGGGATGTAGGGAGATGTGGGATTCCACCTCTTCTCAGTACTTTTGTTTCTTTTCTTACCCTGGAAGGGCTGAGGACAATGCCAATGCTCTGCAGGGACTGTGCTCCTGTAGACATGATCCTCCAGCAGCCTCTGTTCCAGCTCCAGGGCTTCCAGAGCACAGTGAAGCCTCCCAGGAGCAGTTTCGATACCCCCAGGTAAGAGCAGCAGGCTTTTCTGTGCTGTCCTGCTCCCTTCCAGCTGCACTCTGGGGATGCTCAGTGGGCACAGCTGAAATCCAGAGGTTTCTGGAGCCAGAGGTGGGGGAGGATGGCTGAGTTTGCCTCTCATGCAGCCTGGGAAGGGAAGCATCCTGCTTTCCTAAGGGATATTTCAAGGGGAGAAGGAGGAGACAAGGATTTAAAGCCCAGGAAGCAAATCCATGGAGCTGCAGCCCTCAGGTCGTGTCATGTACTGAATTAATTATGACCCAGATAAACGAATCTGCTTCCAACAGCTGAGTTAGCTCCTATGGAAATGGCCCCTCTGGTCATGCCAAAGGTCTCTCTAACTCCAACTGCACTTTCTGAGCCTGATTTATAATGGTGACAGAAAATAATGGTGCCCCTCTGGCACCTCCACCCTCGGACAGCCTGGGAGCAGGAGCCCAAAGGCTGTGTCTGCATCTCCAGCTCTGACAGCTCTGGAGCTGGCTCAGGAATTACTGCCATGGATACCCTCACAAGGCCATGAGTTCCATTTGGAAACCATGTGTTCCTGGGGAACCCCTCTGGTGACCTCCCATGGGGACAAAAACACCCATGATTTTATTTTATTCCCATCCTTTGTTATGGATCCTGCCCCCCCTCCAACTATTAATTTGTAAATTATCCAATTAATGGCTGTTAATCCTAGGTCAGCCCATCCCCCATTGCTGCATGTTTCCAAGAGCTTTGGTATTTCCCAGGTGGGACTTTCCTCGCCAAAGCCAGGCAGAGGTTCTTCAGCTGATCCTTCTCTCCATGAACTCTGGTCTCTGGAAGTCCCAACAGTTTGCTCCTCAGGGGAGTTGGACTTTCTGCTCTGTTGTTTCTCACATTCCTCCAACAATCCTTAAAATCCACCAGGATCACACTTGCCATGTCCCACCCATCTGGCACCAGGAGAAGCACCAGTTTGGGGATTAATTGCTTCGTGAGTTCATCCCTGAGCCCTATGGACTCCTCCTGGAAACCTCCTGGGCCTGTGGAGCTTTCCTCTGAGTTATCCCTCTCCGTGTCACCAACCTCCTTCCATTAAGTTCATTTTGGGTGAGCTCTGCAGTGCTTTTTCACCCTTTTTTTTTTTTTTTTTTTCCATCGCCAAGCACTGTCTAAACAACTCCATAGAAACCACAGGAGCCCGTGAGTCATTCAGTTTTTCCGCCATGGACACTCTCCCTGCTCCTGCTGCTGCTGGGATTCCAGAGCAAAGGAGGGCTCGGCTGTTACTCACCGTTTCCTGCTGAGTGTGCCCCTGCTGGGTCCGGCCCTTCGTGATTTGTGTCACCTCTGCCCCAGTGGGACCGTCCATGCTTGGCACCCATCCCTTCTCCTCTAAAGTTTAAACTCACCTCAGTTTCTTTTCACCTGGATTATGTTTTGCTCTTGTTGGAGCCCTCCCTCCCATCCAGACCCCGTTGCAGAAGGAATTTGTATCACCTCTGGTCATGGGAACTCCCACACCTCCTTCCCAGCACCTGAGAGCCCACTGGCGGTGCCCAAACCCACCTGTGGGCAGAGGTCCCAACCCAAATCCTCACCTAAAATCCCTTTGGATGAGGAAAAAACTCCCTCCCCTTTTTGCACAACTCTGGGCTATGGGAGTCCTTGATTTCTCACGTTTTAAATTGTGCAGTCATGGCCAAAATTTTGGTTTAATTAGGAATTGACTGGATGGAGATAGGGACAGGGACTTTGCCTGGATCCTGCTCCATCGCTGGCTCACAGAGTAGATCCTTGGTGGGGCTCAGCTGGAAGCTGGGGCAGGAGAGCGGCCAGGGCTGGATGCAGGTTGGAGTTCTGGGATGTGGAGCCTTCATCAGGCTCCCCCAGCCACATCTGGGGGATCAGACCAAGCCCTTCTGCAGCTGCTGCAGAACCTCAAATCCTGCTGCTCCCAAGAACAGCCTCAGCACAATGGGAAAAATACAGAGGATCTGGAACATCCCTGTGGGATTTTCTGCCCTGTGTGCAGCAGGATAGGGAGCGCAGCATCCCCGGGGCGTGACCAGACTGGGCAGCCTTTAGGGACATCAAACCAGCGACCCCCAGGACAAAACCTCCTCACCCCATGGCCCTAAGGGCAGCATCACCAAACATCTGGAGCAGCACAGCTGGGCTGACCCTGCCCTCGGGTCCCTCCAGCCGCTGCGTGGACTTTGATCCATCCTCTCCCACCCAATCCCTCTCCCGTCCAAACATGCATGGCGGCAGAGGGAGCTCTTACGCTTTTTTTTGAAAATAACAATTAACTAAATAATCATTTCAAAATGGAGCAAGGAAAGCTTTCAGGACGGGCTTGTTGGAAACAACTCCCAGGCTCAGTCCTGCGGTGTGGGAAGCGCCAGGAGCGACCTGCGGGTGTGGCACTGCGGTGGGAAAGGTGTCACCTCCCCGGGTGCCACCCCTGGCCACGCTGCCCGGCTTCCCGTTCCTCGCGAAGGGTGACAAAGGGGGGAACAGTCACCAAAACCTGCGCTCCTTCCGCCAGCTCTGGGGCCGGGCAAGGATAGAGCGGGATATAAAGGGATATAACGGGAGCATGATTCACTGCTCTGGTGTTACAGGGGGTGTGAGCAACCACTGCAGCTGGAAAAAGTCAGTAAAAAGTGAATTTGCTGCCAGCTCTGTGTGTGTGGGACCGGCTGCCTGGGCTGGCTCCTCCAACAGCCCTCGGGACCGCCCTGATTTTGGGGAATAAGCTCTGATGTAATAAATGCTCCCTCGGAAAGGATTGGGCCCAGCAGGCATTGCCCGTGTGTTGGGGACACATCACACCCCACTGCATCCCTGTGCGTCCAGCAGCCTCCCAGGACACGGGCTGGGTGTGCCTGGAGCAGCACCAGGGTGTGCACGGGGTTTGGGATGGAGGGATGGAGCTGCTCCTGCTCCAGATCCCGGGCATTGTCCTGTTTGCAAACAGCCCGGCAAGGACTTGCACTGGGGCCCTAAGGCTGAGCAGAGCCGCTCCAGCTCCCCCATGTCCAGAGCTCTGGCACCAGCCCAGGCTGGCAAAGCCAAACTGTCTCTGCTTGGTTTGGCTCCTGGAAACCAGGAGGGAATTCTACCCTTGGGTTTAGCGGGAGCTGCCAGGTTTAATTGTTGGGCACCACAACACAAATCACATCTCCTCCTTCCAGGCTCATTGGTGCTGGGAAACAGCAGTTAAATGCTTTCCCTGCCATCGAAATGGTGACATTTTGGGATGAGGGGATACGGGACAGGACAGCCTGGCACCAGTGGCTGCCAGGTCACAGCCCCAGGGTGTGCAGGAAGGTGCAGCAGCATCACCCAGGTGTGTTTAACCTGGCCCAGTACAACACAAACCACATCAATCCCATCTTTTGTGGTGGATCCAGCCTTCCTTTGCAAGGGCAGGGATGGGGAAGATGATCCTAGGATCTGTGAATGGGAATGGTTGGACTCGGTGATCTCAGAGCTCTTTTCCAACCTTAATGATTCCATGATTTTTCATGGAAATAGGTGATTTCATGGCCTGACAAGGCTCAGGGTTTTACGCCAGCAGCAGGTGTTCTGTGCCCACAGCCTGATTCCCTGGGAGGGAACAGCACAGTTACGCTGCTTTATCCCCTCCTCCGGAGCGAGATCCTTTCACTCAGGCAAATCAGAGTCCCACACCTGAGCATGGCATGCAGCCCTTGCCATTAAAAGTGGCTTGAGCATAAAACTCACCAGCCGAATTAGAAATCAAGGCTCTACTTTCAGGCAAGCCAAGCTCGCTTAAAAATCACCTCTCCTTGCTTAATTATTTGTACTAAGAGCAGCTTAAAAGGCAGGGTCTCAGGTGGAAAAGTCCATTGAAAACCAAAGGCCAAACGGCCAAAGGAGGATTTTCCATCTGCATCCAAGTCTGCAAGCAAATACAGGCATTTGTAGGAAGAGCTGTCATCTTGCAAGGATTTCTCCAAAAATAAAACAGAAAGCCCAGGCAGGGAATGACGAATGGGAGCAGACTGATCAGCCCATGGGCTGATCCCTGGGCTGATCCCTGGGCTGATCCACATCCGAGCTTCAGGACCTTGCAAAGGGTTTGACTGTGGCTGCCTTGATCTGTGCAAATCTGGTTGAGTGAAGGCAGATTTCACTGGAAATGCAGATTTCCCTGTTTTGGGATGCTCTTTGCCAGGCTAGGAGGGGAAGGGTCAGTGGGATTGCCCACGGAGTGTCCTGTGCTTCTGAAACATCAAACCTGCCTGGGTTTTTTCATGTTGAAGAATTCCTTATAAAATAAAATCCTGAGGCTGCTGTTGGAATATTCCAACAGCAGTGAGCAGGAGAAATCCAACTTTGTGCACTTTGTCTGCACAGGGTGTTGAGGGGCTGGATCCCCTCGCTCACTTCCCTGCGCATACACCCAGGATTGCTCCCAGGAAATGACAGTTTGAGAATAGATCCCTGTCTCTGCCTTGGATGATGAAGCTTGAAGGGTGGATCCATGGGATTTGTGTCCATGTGGGGCTGGGAGAGCCAGGCAGGGACACCCACAACCAAGGGTTTGGGGCTGCTGTTCCCTCCCAGCACCTGATGAAAAGCACTTCGTTGAATTCCTCGTGGATCTGGGAACACTGATGCCCATGGACAGACACCCTCAGACACGCAAGGACATGACGACCTCCCCAGCCCTGGGAGATCAGTTTGGACAGGGTTTGGAGCAACCTGGGATAGTGGAAGATATCCTTGACCACAGCAGGAGTTGGAACAAGATGAATTTGAAGGTCCCTTCCAACCCAAACCATTCTGGGATTCTCTGAACAGCCCCAACACCCCTGGAGAGGGAAGGCCCTGCAGAGGGGGCAGGTTCCCAGACGCCTGCAGTGGGACACACACGGAAGCAGAGGCACAGCTGGAAGCTAAAACTGTCCCAGTGTGGGAACTGCTGGGGTACAGGAATGCTCCCCACATCCAGCACATCCCCCTTGGCGGGCTGTGCTGCTCTGGATCGTCCATCCCAAGGCAGGCTCCGGGCTCAGCAGATCCTTGGGAGGGTCTGGCAGCCTCCAGCCGGGCTCAGGGAGACTCCAGCTTTTGGGAGCCCTGGCAGCCGGGTGGAAGTGGCTGCCATTCCCACCAGGAAGTTTTCCTGCTTCAGATGACCTTCCCTCCATTCCTTTCCTGTTCAGCCTCCAGGTGCTGCCCAGGGAGATGGGTTTCACGGCCCTGTGCAGCTTTCATGGATTTGGGATGGATTACATGGATTTTTGAACTGCAGTGGCTGCTGAACTTAGGCTCAACAGCACCAAAGGTAGGGAAGCCCCAGGAGCACTGCAATTCCCTCTGGGAATAACTCCCAGCTCTGCCTCCTGAGCATCCTCCTCTGGCTGGGAGCATCCACAGCCCCAGATGTGAACCCCCAGCCCAGGTCTCTCCTGCTCTGAATATGTACCAGGAGGAAATTCCAGCCCGGGCCCCTCTTGGCAAAGCTCTTGGCTCTGCTCTTGTGGTTTGAGCCGCAGGACCTCTGACTTCCAGCTGCAAAAATCTCGTAGTTACACAAGAGGAAGCAGCACAGGTCATGTGCACGGGAATTATCCCATGTCCTAAAGCTCTGGGCCTGGAAGCCATCTGTGTGACCCTTCCCAGGGTCGGAGGGGAGACATTCCGTCTTTCCTGTGTCATTCCGAATCAAAAGCCCAAATCTGGCTGCTGCTCACAGCCCTGGCAGGCGCCGGGTCCGTGTGTGGGACACTCTGAGCTGTTTTCCTTAAATGTGATTTAGCAACTCCCAAGCGCGTCCAGCCGGGAGCTGCCGGATCGCGGGATGTGTCAGGGCTTTCAAGGAAAGGGAATAAAAATGAGCACAACCCAAGGGCTGGAACCTTGGAAGTCTGCAGGACGCAGCAGCTGTGAGGGGAAATGGTGACGATCTGGGTGTCTGAAGAGAATTCAAAGCATGGACATGGATCCAAGCTGTGGAAGCACTGCCTGGACACCGCAAGATGTGGAATTTATTGCAATTTACTGCCATTCATGACCTATATTTGCTGGTAGCTGAACAGTGTCAGTCACTGACAACCAGAGCAGAAGGTCCCAAGCAACTGATTTTACTTGTAGTAATTTGTTTAAGCCAATCCCACACAGATGAAGTCAAACCCACCTCATTTTAACCCCATGGAGCAGCCCTCAGGACACTCCGAACCCCCAAGGAATCCTGGTGTCCCAGGAGCTCTCAGTAGGTGAGTTTGGTGTGTCCAGCTGCAGGTGGGACAACCCCCCACAAAGAGCTTGTTTCTCTCAGAATGGAACAGAAATTACTTTTCATATTTAATTTCTGGGGTTGCAGCTCTGTGTGTCCTCACTGCCCCTCTCCTTCCCACCAACACAAACGTGTGCCGGGGCTGTGCAGATAAACCAGGGAATATCCCGACTTCCCAAGGAAGGTTCTGTCTCTGCTCCCTGGGATGCGATCTCTGGGAGAGGACCCGGCTCCTGTGCAGTTCCATGATGGGGAAGGTCCCTGTGGGTTTGTTGTGTCGGACCAGTGCCAAAGCCATGGAGCAGGAGCCTTTTATCCTGTGCTTCCCAAATGTGGGATGAAAGGCCAGGCTCTGGCCTCACACACAGGATGGGACACAAGATGTGGCCACGGGCAGGGACAGTGAGGCCATGCCACGCACCACAGGTGACAAAGCTCCCTGCCCCTGCCAGAGGGTGCCAGGGCCTTGTCTGAGCCTCCCAAACCTTCTCCAGATCCATCCTTTGGAGCTGGCACTGCTGAGACTGGTGGGGAGTCCCAAACTGGCCCTTTCCTCCCCCAGGAAAAGATCCAAGCCATGAATGGGGACGGGGGGCTGGCACTGGAACGTTTCCTACATGGAGTAACGAGGAATAATGAGACAGCACAAGGAGGAGGGGAGGAAATGGCCCTGGAGAGGCGGCTGTTTACTGCAGCTCACACTGCTCCCAGACAGGAAAATCAGTCCTTGACTTCCCCTCCGCCCTGGTGATCCAGGGTTGTTTTGCTGTGTCGGGAGAGGCGCTGGAGCTGTCCGAGCACTCGCTGGGACAGTGTTCCCATCACCCCCACCCCATGGAACACCAGCGTGACTCAGATTTCCTGGAGATGTTCCTATCTCGTCCTACCCAGCAGCAGCCCCTGGAAGAGCTGCTCTCTGCCCTTCCCCAGTGTGCTGGGCTTTCCTGGCCCTGCGGATCCCACACACCCCGGGAGCTGGGAAAGCCCAGGAAGGGCCGGGGGGCTGTGGCACAGCCTGGGCTGCGCTGCCAGGGGCTTGGGGTCAGGTCAGGTCTGTGCCCCCGGCTCAGCTTCTCCAAGCAAGGAAAGGCCTTGGTGAGCTGGGCACGGCTGAACAATCTGGCTGGATAATCCTGGGAAACCCTCCTGAAGCCACGGGCACTCATAGAGGGCTGAGGAGCACTCTGGCATCACCCTGCCATTGCATGTGGAAATTAATGAGGGCTTTGCTGGAGCTCTGGGAAAGCCAGGATCAGAAATGCAATATCCCACAATCCCAAAATGGGTTGGGTTGGACAGGAATTTAAAGCCCATCTGTTCCCACCCCCTGCCATGGGCAGGGACACCTTCCCCTATCCCAGGTTGCTCCAAGCCTCGCCCAACCTGGCCTGGGTACCAAAGCAGACCCCCAAGACCATTTTAATTCTATTATTTCCTTGTTATTTTCTCTTTTTCTTGGCTGTGGGGTTTGCTCCCTGTGTTCACTAAGGAATTTGGGGAGGATTGCAGGGGCTGGGCTCTCAGGGGAGCTGGGGTCAGGAGCTGTGGCAATTGCAGAATCTTACATTCTGCTCCACGACTTTCACCTGTGGCCAGTTCTTTTCTTCCCTCCCTGTAATGTGACCAGGGTGACACTTGGCCTCCCCTGTCCCCTGGAGCCCTGCCATGGTGTCGCTGTCTCCTGTCCCTGCTCCTGCCCGAGGAGCCGGGGCAGTTCCTCACCACTGACAAGGACACCAAGAAATCGGTCTCCCTGGGGCTACAAATTCTCCCAGAGTGTTGGAGGCAGCCATCCAGACAGGGTGAGATGTGTGAGAAATGAGTAAAATGCGCAAATTTAGGGAAAAGCCCCCAAACACACCCAGTTGGCCTGGCAGTGTCACCACTCAGGGGCAGCCCTGGTGCTGTGGCACCATGTGTGCACCTCCCTGTGCTGGGAACACCCTCAGACGTGGGATTCCAGCCCTTCCCTGAGCCTGGGCACCAGGAAGATTCCGTCAGCCCAACCCCGGGGGTCTTCTAAGTAGGCAGGGGGGGTGGAATGTGGGTGGTGCTGGATGGAAAGGGATTTTTGGGGATTGTGGATATCCTCAGCTGGACTCCTTTGACTCGCAGCTTGCTCTGACCTTGAGACAAGCTCCAGGCTTTGACCGCAGCTTCTGGATTGATTCTGGCGGAACTGGGAGGAACTGGGAGCAATTGGGCTGCCCCAGCTCCTTGCCTCAGTTTCCCCAGACTGGGATACCATTGGATCTGCCTCTCCCAAGTGTTTTCCTGAGGACGGTGTTGTGCTGTCCACATTCCTGCTGTGCTGATCACACCAGGATCCCAGCACAGCCCCTTCCCTCTCCAGCGAGGCCTCTGGGACGTGATCCTGGGGAAGGAATGACTCGGAAGTGGCTCCACAGGCATTTCCCTGTGTATTCCTCACAGAATGAGCACCTCTGGCTGTACATGATAAATCCTGGAAATTGTTCCCCCCCACTTGCACATCCCAAAGGCATCTGGAAAGGGCCCAGCCACGAGGAGGAGGATGGTGCAGGTCATGCCGAGTGTCCGGCTGTGTGGTGGATCCAGCTCGGGACAGGGATTTGGTGGAAGTGATGCAGAGCTTGGCCGGATCCATGTCACACTGGGAGTGGCCTTGGCTCCCTGCCCCGCCAGAGCCCAGCCTGGAGCTGTGCTGGATCATGTTGTCCTCACGCTGCTTTTTCCAGAGCAAGGCTGGCGCACCTCTCCCCAGGGCAGGGGGCTTCCAGAGGAAGGGATTATTCATTTCCAGGAATGTTTGAACCAGAGGGAGCTCCTGGAATCCTCCTCAGAGCTGGATGTGTTTCCTCAGCACCGGACTGCTCTGGGGCCAGGGAACCCTCTGGCATCAGCTCCTGGTGCCACCCAGGCTGCCTGGGCAGCTCCAGGCCGGGCTGATCCTGGAACAGCAGGGAGCCTCCCAGAGCAGGCAGAGGGGGTGCTGACACCTCCTGTGCAGGGATGGGCTCTCCCAGGGCAGAGACTGCTTGAGCCAGGGATGCTTCCATGAGCGTGGATAACTCATCCTGATGGAAGCCTCTGGCCCTTGTACCGGGACAAGCTCAGCACACATGGGACCTGTGCCACGGCCTGTCCCAGAGTAACCACACACTGAAAAACCTCTCTTTGTGCTCGTTCTGAACCTGCATCCTCCTGCTCTCACCAGCACGGCCTTGCAGGGCTCAGACCTCCCTTGGGAGCTGTTCCCTCCATCCACCCCTCTGCCCTCAGCCCTCTGGGATGGGCCACCAGCATCCCCTGGGCAGATCTGCAGTTTTTTCAGGTGGAATAACCTCATCCTCAGCTCTGATCCCTTTTCCTCCCGTCTCCCTTTCTGCCCTGAGCTGGAGGGAGCTGGGTGCAGCCGCCAGCCCTCATTCCCTGCATCCCTGCTCCTCCCAGCACAGGGCGGGGACACGCTGGGCTGGGAGTGCAGTGAGCTCAGCGCCGAAACTCCTGGCCCGGCAGCAGCGCTGGGCTCTGGGTGTTGGCCAAATGCTCTTTATTTACGGTGCTCTGTGCAAACAAGTGACTGTCACCACCAAAGGGGCTGAGCTGCGGGAGCCCCCAGGTTCCCTGGAAAGAGGGATGGAGGTGCCAGGCCATGGCCAGGGGCTGCCGGGGATGGGGATGGAGATGGGGCAGCTCGTGTGAGCCCCAAACTCTGCCCAGCCGTGAGAGGGGTGCCCTGGGGCGGAGAGGAGCTCTGCTCGCGGAGCTGTTTTGGGTGGAGTTCCTGGGCTCAGCTGAGCTTGTTGGATTCCCCCGCTGTCTTTCTGGGAGCATCCTCCCATTTTGTCCCACCTCAGCCCATTCCAGCCCCCACCCTCTGCCCCTGCGTCCACCCCTGCTCTCTGACTGCACTGCTCAGGATTGTGATTATGAAAATCTGCCCCGAAATAAGACAAAGATGTGCTCCCCCTCCGCCCTGCGCGGTTCAGCCTCCCCTCCCCCTGAGGCCACAGCGGGTCCCACCCTGTCCCCGGCGGCAGGGTGACCCTGCGGGAGGAGGCGGCTCCGGGGCTGTGGGCACCGCCAGCCCTGTCCCGTGGGCTCGGGAGGGAGCGGGCAGGGCCTGCCTGGGTGGTCCATCCTCCCCTCCCTCCCCACCAGGCATCCCCCGAGGCTCTCGTGGCACGGGAGGCTCCATTACACACTTCCCAAACTTGCTGCTTCCTGCCAGAGACGTTACTCAATCCAGACACCGCGAGCGTCCAAATCCCCATCCCATGTGCAGTCGGGTCAGGAATTACACCCCGGGCCCCACGGGGAGCCCTCGCCCACCTGCTGCAGGTGAAAATCAGCTCTTTCCGTGAGGGCTCCGTGTTTCTGTTGGAAAATCTCTGTTCTGAGCCTGCAGGGGACTGAGTTGGTGGCACGGCACAGACCGTGTGGGGTGCAGGGAGAACTGGTCCCCTCCTGTCCCCCCGCACAGGGACCAGGAGGGCACAGCCCTGCACTGCAGCAGGGAAGGAGGATCAGGGACAGGATGAAACCTCGGAATTCCCTGGTGACCGGGCTTCTCCCACAGACTCCTCCTGCAGTTTGTCGTAAGGAGCAAACTGGAATGTCTGAGAGGAATCGCAAGCTCCAGTTTGTTGTAAGAACCAAGCTGAAAGCTCTGGGAGGAATCACAGGTTCCAACAAGGCTCTGTGCAGGAAGTCTCTATGAGGTCACCCCATTCCTGCTCTTGCAAAACCTTTCCCTCCGCGGCTCTTCTGTGTAAGGTGGAATCTGCCCTGAATCCAACTCCTGCTCCAGCAGCTCCTGGGGCTGGGCTGGAGATTTTCAAAACACATGGAGGGGAAAGCAGAATCTGTAGAAGGGTCTGTGAGCTGATACACAAACGGCACTGATCCCTGGCTGCTCTGATCCCTGGCGACGCTCCGTGGCTGTGCTGGTGCTGCCCTGCACCCTCTGCAGGGACAGCACCCCTGCCCAGGGTATGGGGCTCAAAGACAAGCTAACAGCAGCACCTGAGCTGCTATTTCATGGTTAAGACCAGGAACCAGCTTTTATAGGACCCAGGATCAGCTCCCTGTGCCTACAGAATTCACCTTGCCCCAAAACAAGGCAGGGAATTTTATCAGCTTTGCTTCTGTGTGGAGCTCTCCTGGTTACAGTGGTTTTCCCACACCAGTGTGTGATGGAGTGGAAGGATGGTCAGGTCTCCATGATTGTCCTTCCCACACCTCTCCCTTTCCATGTTTCTCGTGGAAAACGTGGTTTGTCCCAGGACAGGAACTCCCAGTGGGCACTGCAGGAGGAGCTGTCTGGATGAACACGTAATTGATGCATCCAGGGATGGGGAGGCTGTTTGAGATGTTGGGATTGATTTTGGTGCACAGAGCCCTGCAAAAGGGTACAAAATGCTGCTGGACACTGGGCCAGCTGGGCCAGCTGGTGTCCTGAGGCTGCAGGAGTCTCTGGATGGACACCTCCTCACGGCCCACCACCCCACCATGGTGTCCAGTGAGAAAGTTCTGGTTAACCTGGGTTTGATGGGAATCCCAAATTTCTGTAAGCCAAGGGAATGAGCTGATGAGCAGCATCGGTCCCTGGGCACAGCCTCATTTATGCAGTGCAGTCAGAGAGCCGGGGGAGACGCAGGGGCAGAGGGTGGTGGCTGGAATGGGCTGAGGTGGGACAAAATGGGAGGATGCTCCCGAAAAGACAGAGGGAGAATCCAACAAACTGTGGCATGTTCCCAGCCACATGGGAACATTTGAGGGTTTTTAAGGTTTCTTTTTTTTTGCCTCAAATCCCAAGGCATTTCTGGATGTCCATCTCTGACAGACCAAGCCTGTTTGGTCAGAGCAGCTTAACACACATTCCTGCTGTTAATTAAACTTCCCAATCTGCCAGCAAAACAGGAGGTTGCTGGATGGAGCCAAGGATTCATTCCAGCTCTCTGGACACCCAGGCGGGTGCAATAGCCACTGGATAGACTCATCTCTGTTATCCAGGGGACAATATCCATGGATTGGTGACCTGCTCCAGGCTGTGCAGGGCCAGCTGCTGTTTGAGGCATTTAATTGGTGTTTCTGGGGGCTGGATAGGGGTGTTTTGTTCACACCATGGGCAGGATGAAAGCACAGAATCATATCATGGAATTATAGACTCGTGTGGATTGAGAGGGGCCTTGAAGTCCATCCCATTCCACCCCTGCCATGGCCAGGGACACCTTCCACTGTCCCAGGCTGCTCCAAGCCCCAATGTCCAGCCTGGCCTTGGGCACTGCCAGGGATCCAGGGGCAGCCACAGCTTCTCTGGGCACCCTGTGCCAGGGCCTCCCCACCCTCCCAGGACAGAATCTCTTCCCAATATCCCATCTAACCCTGCCCTTTTCCGTATCAATTGAATTCTGTGTGTGCAGCGAGGGCTGCAGGGACACAGTCAGAGGGAACAGCACCAAAGGGACCAGCAGGAATTTTCTAGCCAAGATCCGGAGTTTCTGGAGAGTTGGTGTGGCAGGAGGATGGTGACATGGTACCTGCACTGCCACAGCGGGAATTCATGTAGGATTTGTGTCAGCTGCCCAGGAAAAGGCACAACTTTGTGAGGAGGTAACCAGGGGACAAAGAAACACGTGGAGACACAGAGGAGGCTGTACAAGGGCCATGCACAGGACAGCAGGAACAGACTGGAGACATCCAGGCTGATTTTGGGCTGGTTTCCTAGGGAAATGAGCCCTGGGGCACTGAGGGCCTCTGCCCTGGGAGCTTCAAACCACCTGGCTGATCCAGCTGGAACCCAGCAAAGGAGGAGTTGCCCAAGACCTTAAAAACCCCTTTTAGAGGGGTGCAGTGGTGGCTGGGTAGAGCTCAGCTGGTGGCTCTGGTTGAGGAGGTGGTTCTGGGGGAGAAAAGCACCTCCAGCAGCTGGGCTGGGTTTCAGCTCTGCCTTTAACAGGGGCTGGGGCTGCTTTATGCTGTCACGGGCACCCAACAGTGGGTGTGTCCTGGAGCATAATCCCAGCAGAAGCTGCCCTGTGCCGTGCTTGGAGCCATCCTGGATGGCAGCTGCATCCAGGTACCTGAGGGTGTGAAAATGGGGATGAATGAGGTTGGGACTGGAAGGAGAAAGCAGAGGAAGGGGCCTGGAGAAGGGAGGCAGGAGCTGAGACTGGGGGAACCAGCAGCCAGAGAGAAGGTATGGGAAGGGAAAGCCAAGGAGCCCCTGCCTGCATCCTCGGCCTGGCTCCCAGGGCAGCAGACTGGGATGTGCAGAGCAGTGCCAGGCTTTGCATGCTCGTCTCTTTTGGTGATGCAAAGCTGGGTGCCCTGGGTGAGGCAGAGGTGGAAAAGTGTGTGCAGGAGGGTCACTGGGGATGAGGAATAAAATCAGTGCAGGCAGCTCCCAGCGTGCTGCTGGCTGTGCCTGGGGTTGGAAAAATGGCTGGAGCTCCAGACAAGGAACTGGGAACTGGCACCAGCCCTTTCCTAATTCCTTAGGTTGGGGTCCTTCCCTGGAGGCAGCATCTCGAGCTGTCATTGTGTCTGCATCGTGATTAAGTGACTTAAGGGAGTCTGCTGTCTGGAATTGCCCATTATCCCATCCCTGGAAGTGCCCAAGGCCAGGCTGGACATTGGGCCTTGGAGCAGCCTGGGAGAGTGGAAGGTGTCCGTGCCCATGGCAGGGGTGGGATGGGATGGGCTTTAAGGTCCTTTCCAACCCAAACCAGTCTGGGATTCTATGGGAGACCTGGGGCCAAGCTGGTGAGGGAACCTGGTCTGCCTGTCTGAGAGGGGTGTGCAGGGAGGCAAGGAGGGGCTGATGCTGCCCATCAGCTCATTCCCATGGTTTACAGAAAGCTGGGGTTCACACTAAACTCAGGTTGACCAGAACCCCCTCATTAAACACCCCAGCAGGGTGGAGGGGAGTGAGGGGGTGTCCATCCAGAACCTCCCACAGCCTCAGGACACCAGTCAGCCCAGCTGGCCCAGTGTCCAGCAGCATTTCACACCCTTGTGCAGGCAGTCTGGGGCGTGACTCCCAGGACGGCTCCAGAATGGGCAGACAGGGGAGTTTCCTTAGTACCCCATGTTTAAGGAGCACACAGGGTGGGAGGATGGGGCTGAAGTGTCTCTCATCAGCTCCAACAACGGCTTTTCTTTAGAATACATGACTTTGCCACCCTCCTGTGCTTTCCAAAGCCTTTGTGCAGGACCAAGAAAAAATCCAAGGCTTTCAGTCAGGCTCACCTGCAGGCAAGGCAGGCGAGCAGCGGAACATCTCCGCGGGAGCTCTGCTGGCAGAGAGCGGCTCCCTGCAGGCTGCTCCTGATGGGAAGCGTGGCTGCTGATGGCTTTACAAACACCTCGAGGGCCCTTTAGGAGAAGGGGGTGTTAATGTCTTTGAAATGGGCCCTGATGTCTCTACCAAGCCCAAGCCAGCACGAGTTGGTTACAGACTCCGGAGAGCTTGACCTCCTGAACTTTAGGGGAATGGACAAATGGGTCCGCGCAAAGTCCACAGCGAAGCCCAGCCAGCCCGAACTCCCCAGCTTTGGGGGAAATGTCGATCCATGTTCAAGGGGGAATAGTGGTAGGCGCTTCGGGAAGGCTGTACCTTCCGGGTACCTCAGCCACTGGGGGAAGGAAGAGGGCAACGCGCGGCCGGGAGTTTGGGATCAAAGGAGGCTGCGCCCTCTGAAACTTCGGGAGGGACCGCACAGGGTGTGCCCGGGTGGACTCTCCCTTTATTCCGATAAAGTTGCGGGTCTCCTCTGTCTCCTTTATGGACACTGGCTCTTCACAGCGTGATTTCCCGCACACGCCTGTCTCTGAGGAGGAGCAAAGCAAAAAAACCTCGCGGCCGCTCAGCCAAACGCTGATTTGTCTGTTTTGTACCCCCACTACAGATTCGGTGATGCAAATGGGGAGTTTTTTAAAGCAAATCCTGGAGCCATCAGAGCACGATGCATTTGACCACTTGACACGGATGGAAAAACCTTGTATCAGCATCTTCGAAGGCCTGCGCCCAGGTGAGGGTTCCCACAGCGTGCACCTGCATTGTGTGCATTTCCCTCACGCTGCTTTCCTGCAAAACTGGGAGGGGGGGGATTTTTTTTTATTGATAATCTTGACTCTCCCCTGGGCTGAAACTCAAGCCGTGGCTGCAGGAGCACAGGGGAAGCTGCAGCTGGAGCTGCCACGTGGAGATGGTTTGCGCTGCACCTCGGGGCTCTGCTGTGCCTGGAATGTCCTGGTTTTCCTTGGTTGTGCTGGCCCTGCGTGTCCTCCAGGACTGCGGGAAGCTCTCGGTCCCTCGGGATCTCTGCAGCTCCCAGCGGTGTCAGGAGTTTCCCTTTGGTGAATGTGGGACGCATTCCCCGAAATACCGCGAAACACTCGGATTTTGTTTCGGGCAGCGCAGCAGAAAGCGAGCCTCACTTCTAAGTTCTTGCCGCAGTTCGCTGCCTCAGGTGTAACTTGCGCTTCCCCGATGGCCGGTAATTGATGTTAATTAGTGGCTAATTGCAGCCATTAGCACCTCGTTTGTCTCCGCTGCCGAGGGGGGAGTTTGTGTTTGCACCAGGTGACACAGAGATGATTTTCTGGGTAGCTGGGCGTGGGTCGTGCAGGAGGAACATTGAATTTTGCGTGTTAAACACCCTCTGCAGAGACATCAGAGCCGCCCTGTGGCCGTGCAAGGCCTCCACTCGTGTGTGGGAAGCACGTGGTGGAGTCTGTGGCATAATAAAGTGATTATGGAGTCTGTAATTTAATTCTGGGTGTTTTGAATTCCCCTGCATGTTTTCTACCTCCTGGCAGTCATGGATTTGCTGGTGCGTCTCTGCCTGCTCTTGTGGCTCCTGCCTGGGGGGGGGCTGTGCCTTGGCCCAGCTCTGTGGCCGCCGCTGGCGCTGCAGGCTCAGGTAGAGCAGCCTTTCCCCCGACTTGCCAGGGTGCAGTCCTGCCCCGGACACCTCAAAGTGTGGCACTGGCTCCCTGTGGAGCCCTCGCTTGCCCAGGACCCCCAGCCCCATCCGTGCTCAGCTGCAGGTGTTGCCAGCCAGGCGGAGGGGCTGTGTCCCGCAGCTGCCACACGAATGCTCTGTGGGCAGGGATGCTCTGGGGGGCTCTGCTGGGTTTTCCCTGTTGAGGCTGAGCTGCTTTCCAGCCCTGTTCAATGGGCAGGGGCTGCTGCTGCTGCACTCCAACTCTGTTTTGTCACCTCCCTTTGTCCCAGGGGATGAGGGGTGATCCTCAGGGAGCTGCTTTGTCCCCCCTCGCCCCCTGGGTTTGCTGGGATGTGTGTGGAGCAGTGCTGGAGCAGACGGGGCCCTGCTGTGTGCAGACGGGCAGGCAGATGTGTGCTCTGAGCACCTGGAGCCCGGCCAGGGGAACATGGAAAGCAGATGTTGGATTGGGGGCTGCTGGAGGAGCCCCGGGCCCTCACTTCCTCCCGTGCCTCTGTGGCCAGGGCTGGAGTCAGGAGCTCTGCAGGGGCTCAGGCGGGCTCAGCACAGCCCTGGCTGCTCTGGCTGAACGGAATGTCTGCTCTCGTGGAGTTTGGGGAGTGGAAAAACAGCCACGAGTCACGTTACAGAGGAGCTGAAGCATGAGCAGGAAATGGAGGTGCTCCAAGTGCTTTTCCGTATTCCTGAGGAAGCTTGGAGTTGCTGTGAGTTCCCCCGGGGCGAGCACTGCAGGTCGCTGGGTGCTCCTCAGCCTGCCCTGCCCTCCCAGCCCCAGCCCTGCTCATTCTCTAGGGGCCAGCATTGCTTATCTGGGTCCTTCTCCACATGGGTCTGGCCAGATCTTCAGATCCATTTGAACGTCCCAAAGAAGGACCCCAGTGGGTGAGATCCTGGCTGGGCTCCACAAACTTCCCTGACTTCCACAAGGAGCAGGAATTCTCTCACTACTTCTTTGTGCTGCATCACCTATGCTTGCTCACCACACACGAGGGCTGAGCACTGGGGGATGTATCTGGACCATGAAAAACGGTCGTAATTAAAATCTCGACTGGGCCCTGCAGCCCCTGGGGTGTGTAAGAGCTGCTTTTGCCCCAGGACAGCAGTGCCAGCTCCTGCTGGTGCCCTGAGCAGCCCGGGTGTTGTGGCCGGGCGGGTGACAGTGATGTGCCAAGGTGGGACAGCAGCCCCTGTCTGCCCTGGGCTGTTGGGTTTCACTGCTGACCTCGGGGCATGAATGTACCAGGAGGAGCAGCTGGGAAATCTGAGCAGGGAAAACCTTTCCCCCCAAAACACGAGATCTCACAGTTCCAGGTGTGCAGGGACCCTGGGCTGTGTTCAGCCCCTCTGGGCTGGTGCTGATGTGGAGCAGCGAAGGCCCCAGCCTGGCTCCCGGCACTGCTGTGCCCACCCTGCAGTGTGACATTCCCATTTCCTGCCAGCCCTGGCTCCTTGCTGCAGCTGGGATGTGGCGGAGGAGCAGCTCCTGCAGCACAGGAGGTGTCTGGGGGGGCTGGAAGCCTTTCTGCAGCTTGATTTCTTTGCTCTTAACAGGAAAAAAAAAAAAAGCAGGAGTTTTATTCTGTCTCGCCCATAGGCTCTGCTTGCAAATTTGCAGAGGGTTTGGTGGTTCATGGCTGGAGAGAGCAGGCAAGGGTTGCTACAGGGAGGAGGGATCAGTTTTGCTGAGCAGGAAAACTTCAGTGGAGTGGTTTTGCTCTTGGAGTGAGGAACAGCACTATTGGGAAATCCATGCTGGAGAGGATGTTCTGAGGGACTTGTGCCTTTGCTGCTCTAGGCCATGTGTGTAGCTGGAGCAGCCTCAGCCCTGGCTGACTTTCAGGGCAGATTAGGGAAACTAATTGGATCCAAATGCCCTGATCTGGCTCCTCTGGATGTGGAATATCTGAGATCCAGTGGGTGATTGCAGGTGTTAAATAACCTCTTGTGTAGGGTTGAGTCCCACAGGTGAGGGCCTGGATGTGGCTGACGGTTTATAAAGGACTTTTCTCTGGAAAACCAGCACTTTGGAGGGATTAACCTTTTGTTGAGGAACCTCCAGCCAAGGGTGTGTCACTGTTGGCAAGAAAAATCTCGGATGCTTTTGGACATAGTGGTGTGTGCTTTCATTTGAGGGTGCCTCTGTTTTTAGGATTCAAGCCCTTTATGGAGTGTTAATCCGAGACATCCCTTTCCTACCAGCTCAGGGAAAGGGCAGGCTGGGGAAGGGGCACTGGGCTCGAGTGTTCGTGGCTTTTACCTTCTTTGCACCCCTGGGAAGATCGTTCTGATTCCCACTTCCACGTTCCATGCAATGGAGATAAGGCAGGAGGGAGCAGAGGATGCTGGAAAGCGGAGCTTGGGAGAGCTGAGCTGTTCTCCAGGGACAGCCAGGCAGGAATTCCCAGGGAGGGTTTCCTCAGCATGGCTTAGGAAGAGCAGTGCTGTAGGTGATTCATTCCGTGGTGGACACTCACGTTCCCGAGGAAACTTGTGCTCCTGGTGTCCAGGCTCCTTTGGCGTTGGTTTCTCTTGGAAAACACATCCAAATCTTCGGTGCAGGAACGTGTGAGGGATGCAGGGAGCTGCAAGCAAAGACCACGGGGACTCTTGTAGAAAAGCAGAGCCCAGTTTTCACTGTGGGTGGCTGATCTGAGGGTTTCAGTGGGAGATCAGGTGTTCTGCTGGCACCTCTGTCTCCCTGAGCAGCTCCTGGTGGCCTCTGTCACCCCAGGTGTGTCCAGGGCTGAGCCCTGCTGATGGTGCAGCCTGTGCACAGCAGCTCCTCTGGACAAAAGGATGAACATCGTCTCCATAAATCATCACAAAGCTCCTCAGATCATTTGGGATGTGCTCCTTGTATTTCTTTGGCACTGCTGGCCGGCTCCAGTCGTGATCCCTCCAGCCTGTGTGTGTGTCTGGGGAGTGGGAGCACTCTGAGCTCTGTCCCTCACCTTCTGCTCACCCACATTTATCTCATGACCTTCAGCCTTAGGTCTTTTTTTCCTTTTCCCTGTGTTCCCACAGCTTCCAGAAGGTTGCTGCCATCTAAAGGGCACAGGAAGAGGCTCTGCAGCTGCAGAGCTGGGGAGGTGCTGAGCTCTGAGTCTGTCCTGGGTCACATTCCCACATGATCCTGGGGAAAGGAGCCCAGGATTGTGCTGATCTGGGGGCAGGCAAATGTGGCAGTGGTATCTTAAAATCCCAGACTGGTTTGGGGTGGAAAGGACCTTAAAGCCCATCCAGTTCCGCCCCTGCCATGGCAGGGACACCTTCCACTGTCCCAGGCTGCTCCAAGCCCCAGTGTCCAGCCTGGCCTTGGGCACTGCCAGGGATCCAGGGGCAGCCACAGCTTCTCTGGGCACCCTGGGCCAGGGCCTGCCCACCCTCAGTGTAACAAGGACTCCTTCCTTATACCCAATCTAAACCAAGCCTCCCGTAGTCTAAAAGCCCCGTTTAGCTGTGTTTGTCCATGGGGTCAGAGCTGGCTCCAAGCAAGGCTCAGACTCAGCCAGACCTGGTCTCTGTAAGAGAGCAGGGGATCCAGGGGGAGCAGGAATGTGTCTGTGGGAATTCACCAGGTTTCTGCAGCTTTGCGTGCCCTTGCCAAGCCAGAGGCAGGAAGCACAAGCAGCCTCTGTCTCCTGAGAAATCGTTTGGTTTGACTTTCCATGGCTTGTCTGTAGGTTTTGGGAAGGGCTGCAGGACTCTGGGAATGCTGCCTTCCTTTCTGGTGAGGTGAGATCTGCAAATGGGGAGAATTTCCTGTGCTGGGTGAAACTGGAGGCTGACAGAAAGCTGCTGCAGGTGGCAGGTACAGAAGGGATCACAGCGTGGTGACACGAGTGCTCTGAGTGTTCCCTTGGGGACAAAGCTCTTCACAGCTTCAGTTGTCAACAGCGACTTCCCAGCTCCAGATCGCAGGGGAGAGGCTTGGTTAGGGAAGGGCTGCTCAGGCACGAACCCCAGCTCCCTTGGGAGAGTGCTGCTGCTGGGTTTGTGACATTCCTGATGGAATACAGGCCTGTCTTTCCCTTTTGGAGATGAATGGTGCTGTGGTGTGACACCCATCAGGGACGTGCTAATGAGTAGGAAAATGAAGTCATCAAAAAGCTGCTTCAAGTGACCTCAAATCACTCAGATCATTCCAGGAGGCTCCCAAAAATCACACAACCCCCACCATAACTCAGCAACTCCTGGAGGGAATTTCTGCCCTGGACCTGTACATCTTATTTTTATCCTGGTGTGTAGCTGCTGCTCCAGCAGAAGCACTGGAGACCCCGGAGCTGGGGGAGTCTGTGCTGGGGTGTAGGGGGAAAACACAGCAGAATGGAGGGGCTGCTGTAGCTGAAGCACTCCAGGGAGTCATTTGAGCCAATGAATATGACAATCCGTGTGGACAAACTCAGCAATCCATGTGCAGGATGGCTCTTGCTGCTCATGCACTCCAGCCCTGCCCGGGTTGCATTTTATGGGGGGGTCTGGGCAGGGTTTCCTTTTCTGCCCTTGTGTTTTTTCTCGTTTTTTGTTCAGGAATGAGGGACTGGGGGCCCATCCCGGGTTCGCTGGGGATGTTCCCTTCCCATGGAAGGGGACTTGTACAAAGTGGTGTTTCTGCTCCCGGGGCTGAGCTGCTGCTGAACGTTCCTGTCTCCCATTTCTGGTGTGGCAGAGGGGTGTCCCAGCCCTGAAGCCTCGTCCTGCTGAAAGCAGCTGCTGTCCCAGGCCTGGCTCCTGCTGCGTGCTGTGTCCAGGACAGTTCGTGTCCAAAGGCTCCTCCCGGAGCGGCAGCACCTCTCGGGAATGTGGGTGGGTCAGGGATGTGTGCTGGCCTTTCGTGGCATTCACGGGCAGGGGAGCTGGGGGTGGCATGACCCTGTCCATCCTTTCCTGCTCCATGAACAGCCGGCGCAGGGCAGGAGTGGGGTCCCCATCCCTCGGGATTGAAGAGCTGCTGCTGTGACACCTGGGGAATGTGCTGAGGGAACGCTTGGTCTTGGTGATCTTGGAGGACTTTTCCCGCCTAAACAATTCCATATTCTGTGATTTCAAAGGGCCAGGTTGCTCAGGCGGGGTTGGGGCTTGAAACACTGGGTGCAGCAAATCCAAAAGCTTGGAGCTGCCTGGAGCAGGGAATTCTGTGCTGGAGCGGAGCTGCTGGCTCAGAGCTGAGGAGATGCTTGGGCAGTGACATCTCCTGTGGGTCTGCAGCTGGAGGGAGCCGGTCTGGGAGCACATGAAACCCCAGCAGGAGCAGGAACAGCAGAGCCCTGGGGCGGGAATGTCGTGCACTGTGTCACTTCTCCTGTCCCTTCTCCTCTGGCGGAACAGCCCACGTGCTAATGGGGCTGGCTGGGAATGATTCCCTGTGCTAAGGAGAATTTCATGGCAGAATGAAAACAAACTCTGCAAATTTTCCATTTGGAGGGATTGTTTTCACTGAAAAGTGACGTTTTCTGTTCTCTTGCCTGATCAGGATTTTGATGCGAAGTGGATATTTTCCAGTTTTTCATCTTGTCAAAAAGTCAACAGCTCTGAAAACCAGATTTATTCCAGCAAAATACTTTCAGGCTGGAACTTTTTCCTCCTAACTCCCTTTTGGCCAGCTCAACTCATTTTAGCTGTTGAGATGTCTCCTCATCTGAGTGCCTTCACACAAAAATCCTTTCTCCATGATTAGAGAGCAGGGATTTTAGTGGAAATAGAAGAGTCTCTGTGCTCACTTATTAAAAACCTGAGCACAGTTCCTGAGGCACCTGCTGGGAGGAGGCAGGGTGGGTTCGGTGATCTCCGGAGGTGCCTCCAGCCTCAGCAGTTCCCTGAACCTCTGCACATCAAGGAACGTGCTCTACAGTCAGGAGCTGCCCTGTGGAAGGGAAGCGCTGGAAACCACAGAGGTTTCACCTTTTGCTCGGTGGAATTCCTCCTGGCTCTGCTGAGGCAGGGGCTTGCAAGCACAGCGGCACTGCCAGCCCAGGCTGGGAGCAGTGGGGTGTGGTGCTGCAGGGCCGGGGGCTGTCAGCCCAGTGCAGACCCTCCCCAAATTGCCTGCAGGCTGGGCAGGCAGGAAGAGTGGGGACAGCCTGGCTGGAAGCTTTGCCTCCTGCCTCTACCATGGAGGTGTGGAAAAGCTGGTTTTTGTGGCTGTCTGGATCTCCCAGGAAATCCATGGAAGAGTAGCTCCATCTCTTGGTCCTCACCTGCTGGAGGCTGCCCAGGAAGATGAGGGATCTTCCTCTCTGGGGTGAATTTCCATCCCAGTGCCTCGGCAGCAGGGAGGTCACTGCTGCAGCTCAGCCGCTGCTGGGCCCCCAGGCTGTGGTGGGACCTCAGCCCCGTCCCGTGCCACGTCCTGGGCGTGTGACAACAGCGCCAGCCCTGCTGAGGGAGGGGCTGGGAGGGCCTGGAAGTGTCCCCTGAGGGAAGGTGGCCTCTCAAAGGGCCCCTCGGGCAGGGAGCAGGTGCCACCCCAGCTCTCACACCAGGCTGCTGCGTGGGAAGGGAGATGTTTTCTGTGGGAACTTGGGGGCTGATTGCTCAGCACACAGGTGAGGAGCCGCTCCCAGGCAGAAATGGGGGCCTCCGTTCAAAGGAGGATTGGAGAGGGCTTTTCCAGCAGCTGCTCCCAAGCTGTGAGTGGGGATTTGCCAGGGCAATGTTTGAGTTGCTGGTGAGCCCTGTGGTGGGAAGGATTTGGGCTCTCCCCAGCGAGCTCTGAGTGCTCCAGCCAGCACAGGGAGCTTCTTTGGGGTTATCAGGCTGAATTTGGGTTCAAGCCACCCTGGGAGTCTGCGTCCTCCGCTCTGGATTGTTACGGGTCCTTGTCTCACGCTCTGTGTTCTGCTGAATCACCTTATGGCTTCTCCTGGAAAAGGGGGAATGTGCAAATTGCCTGACTGATTCTCCCTCTCTGGGGGTACTACAGCCACCAAAACAGGGAGGGAGGGAGGAAAAGCAGGAGCCCAGAGCTTCCTCCTGGCTCCCATGGGGTGCAGGGGCAGTCAGAAGCCCAGCAGTGCCCAAGCTGACCCCGTGGCTGCCGTACCTTCCCAAAAGGCAGTCCCTGGCACCTGGCTGGACCTGCTGGGCTCCATGGATGTGGAAAACCTGTGATCTCAGGAGCTTTTCACAGGAGAAATGGTCTGAATTTAATGAGTCAGATGGAGCCAGCTGGGGTTGGGGCATCAGGAAAGCGGGAGAGCATCCCTGAAGTGACTGCTGAGCCTTGGCTGCCAGCAGGACCTTGCCTGTCAAGCTCCGTTTGCTGCCGAGGTTTAATAGCTCAGTAATGAGGTAAAACAAATATTAGCCTGAAGCTGTGCCTGTAACTTGGATCAGATAACTCCATTTTTGATGTGAGACTTGATTGAAAAACCTTCTGTTGAATTTGTGCTGCGTGAGCCCGTGGCAGCTGCTCTGGGGGCTGAGCAGGAGCCAGGGCTTTGCTGTCAGAAAGCTCTGGCTCTGCTCACCTGGGGCTGATTGATGCTGGGTGAGGAGCTGGGCCAAGGCTTTGCTCTGCTGCTCTGACCTGCCTTGTTCACTGCTGGGCTGTTTGAGGTCACCCAGATCACAAGGAGGTTGTGAGGAAGGGGAAGATACTCTTCCTGTTGGTCAGTCTTTATTTTTTATTGTGTTATAGACAGGCCTGACTGAAAATGAGCAGAGCTGTGCTTGCATTTGAGATTTTTGAGGTGCTTCAGCATCTCCCTGCACCTGAGTTTGTGTTAAACATGGGGGAAAGTGCCTGCCTTTAAATCCAAAGTGTGCTGGGATGGCAGGGAAGGAGGCAGGAAGGCCCTCGGGGAGCAGCAGTGTCCCTGGGCTTGCTGCTCTCCTCCATCCCAGCAATTCCATCACTCCCACTTGCTCCCTGCAACTTCAGGACTTCAGGAGACCCTCCCAGTCTGCAGCCCCACCCCAGTTTTGAGATTCAGAGCGTTATCCCGAGGTTGTTGCATCTCCGTGGCCCATCCTGGATTCCAGATCTGGTGGAACTCTGGGGGCACTGAAAGCTTTGGATCCGTGGGTTTGGTGGATCACCACATCTCTGGTGCTGGTGGATCTGAGGGGGCTGCAGCAGTGTTTTGGTGACCGAGAGCCCAGCCTGGGAGTGCTGATCTCTGCCGGGATTGGGGGTTCTGGCTGGAAGTTTTCCTTGGGCTTTCACGCCCCTGGGGAGAGCAGCGGTGTTGTGAGAGCAGCCCTGCCTGAGAACATCTCCTTTCCCTCGTATTTGTCCTTAACCTGGGAGCAGCGCCCTCCTGCTGTGGGAATAACGTGAACTTTTGACTCTGACTAATCTGAGAGCTGCCAGGCTGCTTTCCTTCCCTGCCATTCCATCTGATCCCAGATCCAGTCCCTCCCATTGCAGGGTGTGTTTTAACCATCAGCACTGGGGTTTTCCCTGCTTGTCTGAGCACTGGAGGTGCTGGAGCTGAGGCAGAATGCCTGGGAGAGGGCACTGCAGGTGACGGCTTGTTACAGCCTCCCTGGAGCACATTCCATGATCCCTGGGTAAGAGCGGCCTGGGAATTGGCTGTGACAGCAGGAAACTCCGTGTTTGCTGCCTAAATATTGACATGGCTGCTTCTGGTTTATGGAAGAAACTCATCTCTGTGAGGGTGGGGAGGCCCTGGCCCAGGGTGCCCAGAGAAGCTGTGGCTGCCCCTGGATCCCTGGCAGTGTCCAAGGCCAGGTTGGACACTGGGGCTTGGAGCAGCCTGGGACAGTGGAAGGTGTCCCTGCCCGCAGCAGGGGTGGGATGGGATGGTTTTTAAGGTCCTTTCCAACCCAACCATTCTGTGATTCCATGATTCCACTTGGGAAGGGTTGGGAGGAGTCCGCAGTGCCAGGTTGGAGCTGCTGGCATCTCCCCCAGGCTGTGCTCGGGTGTCCCGTGGTGGGACAGGCCCAGGTCTGTGCCCTTCTCCAGTTCAAGGCTTGGAGTGTCCCCACGCAGGTGCCTGTCCCTGTGCAGGGGGCAGTGTCTGCTGGAGAAACAAGGGTGGAAAATGCTCTGCTGAACTGCTCATCCTGCAGGGAAAATTGACCCGTTTCTCAGGGCTCATATCTCGGGAAGATGATTCCTAGGATCAGTATGGTCGGTGTTTGTACTGCAGTGGCACTAAGGCTCTGCTCAGCTCTGCTTTTGCCCAGAAACCTGAAGAACAAGAGACTGAGGCTTGACCAAGACAACTTGGAATGACTTCCATCAGCTTGGTGCTGATGAAGCAAAAGGACAAAACTGGGAGCTGGGAGATGAGCAGCTTGCCCTGAAAAGCCTTCCAAAGCCTGTGGATGTCACAAGAAGGCATCCCTTGAGGGTGGTCACAGGGTGGCTTTTGTCGTCAGTGTCACCACGTGTCCCGGTGCTCTCCCTGTCCTGGCACCCCCGGGTCCCCAGCCAGAGCCCTTGGGAAGGTGCTGTGGCATTCCTGGGGATTCATTTGGAGACAGCATCCCCTACGTGACAGGAAAGGCACAAATGCCATGATTTATGGATGATTTTCCAGCAAAGCCACCACAGGGGTGTCCCAGGCCGGTGCCACAAGGTGTTAGTGAAGGAAACAGGAAAACGGTGGAAGCTCCAAACCTGCACATGGATCCGCACACGGGGAACAGAATCCCTGACTTCTCCGGGAAGGCTTGCGTGGATGGAAGTGTGTGTGAGTGAGTTCAGGAAGGTCCAGCTCACAAGGTTTGCTGCATTGCTTGGTCACTGGGAGCTGTGGGAGCCCTGCAGAACTCATTAAAACCAGAAGCTGCACTAAAATAACCAGGCCAGCTCATTTCCAGGGAAGATCCTGCTGAGTCACAGAGTGTGGCTCAAACTCCATTGCAGAATTTATTCAGAACCACTGAGGTCTGGGGGGAGAGGGAAATGCTGAGGAGGCTCTTTCTGTAGGGATTTTGGAGACTGTCATGGCCACCAGAGCTTTGGGAGCTCTGGGGCAGCATTGCTGCTGTCCCTGCTTTGTGGGGTCGGTGGAGGCTCCCAAGCCAGCAGCCTTTCCAGGAAACTCCTCTGGAATGTGCAGGGGGAGGTCAGAGCTGTGGGGACCCGGTGCTGGCTGCACTCTTCCTGCCAGAGACAGGGGTACCTTAATCAGGGAATCCCAGATGGTTTGGGATGGAAGGGACCTTAAAGCTCCTCCAGTGCCACCCCTGCCATGGCAGGGACACCTTCCACTGTCCCAGGCTGCTCCAAGCCCCAGTGTCCAACCTGGCCTTGGACACTGCCAGGGATCCAGGGGCAGCCACAGCTGCTCTGGGCACCCTGTGCTTGCCCACCCTCACAGGGAACAATCCCTTCCCAATATCCCATCTGTCCCTGCCCTCTGGCAGTGGGAAGCCATTCCCTGTGTCCTGTCACTCCATCCCTTGTCCCCAGTCCCTCTCCATCTCTCCTGGAGCTCCTTCAGGCCCTTGAAGGGGCTCTGAGGTCTCCCAGAGCCTTCTCTTCTCCAGGTGAACACCCCCAGCTCTCCCAGCCTGGCTCCAGAGAAGAGGGGCTCCAGCTCTCCCAGGTGGTTGTTGGCTCCCTTCTGATTTGTTCTACCTGTGGAAATCTGTGTCGTGCTTTTGTCTTTGAAAAAAAATTTCATACCTTTTCTTTAAAAATATTTTAGGAGATTTTTAGGGAGCGTTAGGTTGGAGATCGGGGAAAGGTTCTTCTCCCAGAGGCTGCTGGGCACTGCCCAGGCTCCCCAGGGAATGGGCACGGCCCTGAGGCTGCCAGAGCTCCAGGAGCATTTGGACAGCGCTGCCAGGGATGCCCAGGCTGGGATTGTTGGGGTGTCTGGGCAGGGCCAGGAGCTGGGCTGGGTGATCCTGATGGGTTCTTTCAGCTTGAAATATTCCATGGTTCTGTATCCTATGGGAAGCAACAAATCAGAGTTGATTGCACAAACGTGCCTTGTGATGGAAATTTGGAAAGACAGGGTTGATCCCACTGCCAGCTGCTCTGGGAGTCCACTTCTGGTCAAGGTTTTTGTGAGTGAAAACTATGGCCTGGCTTTCCTGTTTGATCCTTGAGGTTCAGTGTGCCATGGCAGCATTCCCAAGCAGGCCCCGTGCGTATTCAGGAGGCTTTGTGGCCCTTGCTGTTCCATCCTCTCATATTGCAATGGTCAGGCAGGTTGTGTGCTGGCCCCTTCACTGTGGGTGCAGCTTTGAGGTATCCTGGGAAAGATAAATTGGAATTCCAGGCACTCCTTCCCCAGCCCTGTGCCTTGTGTGGTTTGCACAAGCAGGGAATGGGTGTGGGCTGTGCTGCTGTGGGGTTGGATTTGGGATCAGGACAGATGCTGGCAGTGTTCGGTCCCCTCCGCAGTGCACGGCTCATCCTGAAAAAGGCCCTGAAGGCAAATAAATCACGAGAAGGAGCTCATTCCTTCACTCCTGGTTTGGGGCTGCAAAGGGTTAATTCCTGCCTGAGCTCACAGCCCGGCTGTGGAAGTTGAGCAATCTGGGATTTATTAGGGAAACTCAAACTGGGAGCTGAGCGCTCTGACCAGTAGAAAACTTTGCTGGAGTTTGGCGAGCAGTTCTCCTCAAGCGAAGCGCTGTTCTGCCGGGACAGTGCCCGCATTTCTGCCCGGGGCAGCGCGGGAGGAACGGGCAGGGCTCCGGAGCCAGCCCCAGCCCAGCAGGGAACTGGTGCTGCTGGGCTGCCCCTTCACTGTCCATCCCAGCCGCTTCCTCCTCCTCACCCCAGTCCTGTTCCGGTTCCTGGTGGACAACAAGGAGGTGAAGCGCTCCCTGAGAGCTCCTCCAAAAGGATCAGGGGCACAAAACAAGCTGGGGAGGTGGCCCTGGCCAGTGCTGGGAGGGGAAAGGGCTTCCCTTGCTTCCCGGAGGAGGTGGCTGTTCCCTGCTCCTTCTCAGATGTGATCAAGAGTTAAACGTGAAGCGGTGCCTGGAACAGGAGCCTGGGAGAAGCTGCAGAAGCTCGGAGATGAGGAAACAGGGGAGACCTCAGAGCTCTCTGCAGCTTCCTCCTCAGGGGCAGCTCTGATCTCTGCCCTCTGTGACAGGGACAGGGCTGGAGCTGTGTCAGGAAGGGTTTAGGCTGGAGATCAGGGAAAGGTTCTTCCCCCAGAGGGTGCTGGGCACTGCCCAGGCTCCCCAGGGAATGGACACGGCCCCGAGGCTGCCAGAGCCCCAGGAGCGTTTGGAGAACACTCCCAGGGATGCCCAGGCTGGGATTGTTGGGGTGTCTGGGAAGGGACAGCAGCTGCACTGGATGATCCTTGGGGGTTCCCCTGCAGCTCGGGATTATCAGTAAAACACATGCTGTGGGTGAGTGTGTGGGAGGGAGGCCTGGCAGAGGCTGTTCCCAGTGCCCTGGGGAGACGGGAGCGGATGCTCAGCCCCACCATGGCTGCGACCGGGTGTTCTCCGAAAGGCTTCCATCAGATGGGGCTGTGGATGTGCTCTGGATTTTTTTCTTTCCTTCCTCGAGTCTCACAGTAAACTGGGAGAATATTTCTCTGCCAGCTCCTCTGTGCTCCCCTGGGAGGTGCCGGTGCTCCGTGGGGAGGCTCTGCCGGTTCAATCCCGGGGTGGTTCTTCTCCGTGCCCGGTGGGAGGACATGCTCCTGCTGCCACCGGGGGTCACCCAGCAGGACAATGGGAGCTTTATGTCCTGTGTCAGCAGCCTTTGCACCAGGGCTGTCCCAAAACGACCTCCCTGCCCTGGCCGTGTGCTGGGCATGGTCGGGAAGGGCAAAGGTGACGGAGCTCCAGAGGAAATGGAAGGCGCTGTTTGTCCCCTGGGTGCTGAGTGGGTGAGGGTGGGAAATGTCTGTAAACAGCAGCAGTTGCAGCGCTGGTGTTAATGGGACTTGGATCCTATAAACTTCTTTAGGGAGGAATCCTTCCCTGTCTGTCAGGGAGGTGAGGCTCTGGCACAGGGTGCCCAGAGAAGCTGTGGCTGCCCCTGGATCCCTGGCAGTGTCCAAGGCCAGGTTGGACATTGGGGCTTGGAGCAGCCTGGGACAGTGGAAGGTGTCCCTGCCCATGGCAGGGGTGGCACTGGAGGGGCTTTGAGGTCCCTTCCAGCCCAGCCCATTCTGGAGTTCTGTGAAGCTGTGGCTTCTCTCGTTTCACTTCCACAGAGACATCCCAGTCTTGCCCATGCTGGATGTCAGCCCTCATTCCTGTCCCAGCTGCATTCCCAGGGCAGAGCCTGTGGAGGACAAGCTCTTCCCATCACACACAGGCACAAAGTGCCTCAGGGATGTGAGGAGCTTCAGGCTGAGCAGTGCAGTGGGGTCTGTGCCCAGTTTAGCCTTTGAGGTGGCAGGAGCTCCTGGAGAGTCACCCAGGTACATCCAGGGACCATTGAGGGCTTGGAGAAATCCCTGCTTTTGCCAAGAGGAGCTGGAGTAAGTGCCGTGTGTTCCAGAGGTGCTCGTCTACAGCTTGGCTGGTTGTTTCTGGGCTGGTCCAAGCCCTCTGGAGCAGGAAACGTTTGGGGGCAAAATTGTGGTGTGTGACTTCCACAAATGAAACAGAGAAGTGTCCTCAGCCCTGTTGGGAGCAGCAGACACATCCTGGTCCTTGGTGGGACAGGGATGTGCATGGACAGGAAGCTGAGCAGGCCTGGCAGCTGCTGTGGCTGGGCTTGGAGTCACTCCTGGGGACAGCTGAAGCTGGAGACTCGAGTGGCATGATGAGTCCAAGGCAGCCTGGTGCATCACCTGGATCAGGGGCCAGACTGGAGCTGCTCTCCCCTTTCCAGACGGGGATGGGTTGAGCACTGGCCCTTCCTGCAGCATCTCCAGGTGTGGGGGCTGCTGTGAGCCCTGGTCCCTGGGTACACCTCCAGGCTCTGCCCCTGCAGATGCTGGAAGCAGTGAGGGCTCCTGGGGGACACAATTCTGGGGGGGCTGTGGCAGCAGCAGGGCAGGAGGCGGACGTGGAGCCACTTATGAACATCTTGCCCTTTGCATCCTGCTTCATCTGCATTGGAGTGCAGGGCACTGTGTCTCCCAGGGGAAAAAATGCCCAGAAATTCCACAGACCCTTCAATATCGTTTCTGTTTTACATTGAGACAAAAAGAGTCCCTTTGTGTGAGGGCTGAAAGGAACAGCCCAGTCCCACAGCCTCCCCAAAAGCTTAATGTCAACTATTTGCCTCCTTGTGCTTTCACATAAACCAGCACTTTCTCCTGAATTGCTGTGCTCTGGCTGCTCCCCCAGCTCGGTGTTCCCTTCTGATGGCGCCCATGGGAGGGACATGTCCCTGCTGTCCCTCTCCCAGCCAGGATGGTGCCTGTGCAGAGGTGCTGGGATGGCTGTGGGGATGCAGGGCAGGGGGAGGACAGGAAAGGTGCCTAGAGCTGGGCTTGGGGAGAAGTGAGCAGCTTGAGCAGCTTCAATTCAAGACTGCTGCTTGTGTGACAGCAGGGAGCAGCTCTTGCTTATTGATCGGAGCTGGCTGAAGCAGCAGCAGCCTGGTGAATTACCCTGTTTGCACCAGCCTGGTCCAGTATCTGCTTCTGCTCTTGCTGGGGTATCCCCACCCTGCTCTGGGGCGAGATGTTCCCTGCTTTAGGGGACTGTCACATCAACAGCAGCAGCTGAGGAGCCGCCCCTGCTATTCTGGGGGTTGTTTGCATGAGCGCTGGAGCGTCTCGGGTGTAGCACCAACAATTTCTATGCCGAGTCCACCCTCCCTTTTTTGGTGTGTGTGTTCTCTTCCCCTCTGTAAGGAGGAAAAGGTAGAAGTGCAGAAAGGACCGATGATGTGTCTGCAAAGAGCAGAGCTGGACTGAAAGCGAGAGCCAGCGATACTGCTGTGGTTATTGCTCAGTGTTCCCATCCTGTGCCTTGGATCCTGCTCTGTCCCCAGGAGCACTGCCAGAATGCCCCAGGAAGCCTGGGGATGCAGTGCCTGCATATTCCAGCTGCTGGGGAGACCCTCACGCTTGTTCCTCTGCTTTTCCAGACTAGGGCCTGTTGGCGGGGAAGGTGGTCCCAGAGTCTGAACGTGGCTCCTGGGGCTGGTGAGGGCAATGCTTGCTCAGGTGAGGGGTTGTGATCCACAGGGATTCATTGCCACCTCAGCACCTGTTTGGAAGCATTTGGGAGTGGGGTACCCGCTGGCCTGGGGCAAGACCTTGGCTAATCAGGCATCCCAACTACCCCAGGGCTCAATTCCCAGTGGATCCCAAGCCCACTGAACACAGTGCATGGGCACTTGTCCACTCCACCTGATGTTGGATCAAGCCCATCCTGGAATAAATGAATGAAACACTTGTCAGACTATTTGTTCCTTCTGTTGGCTTTTCACAGTGGCCCTAGCACCTAGACAAGGTTTTTCACCTTCCCTGGAATCTGTTACGGGATCCTGACTTCCCAAATCTGCCGTGCTGCCTCTTCTGTTGATCCATTCCTGCTCCTCCCCTTTCAGAGCCTGTGATCCTCTCTTTCCATCTTCATCACACAGCCCCTAATTCACACATACAGGGAGGAGCTTGGCTTGGGAGCAGCTCATGGAGAACTTCAAACAGGAAAATCAGATGAATGAATAAAGGGGATTTTTGTTGCTCTTATCCTTTCATCAGCTTGATTTGGTTCCCAGCAGTTGATTTTGCAATTGCTGTTCCATCTTTGTGCTGAGGGTCAAATTAAAATCCTGCTGGAGATGGGAGCAAGCTGCTGTGGGGTTGTACAGGACAGGGAAGGCCTGAATTTTGCTTCTGTCAGAGGAGCATTTCATTCTCCTCCTTTTGCTTAAGATGAGAGGTTGGAAAACCCTTGGATAGGAGCCTTGGAGGCAGGAAATCTGTCCCGAGGATCCCCCAGCAATGCAGGCTAAGCAAGTAAAATACAGCATCAAGATGTGCCCAGTGGTGCTTGTCAGCCTTGGCTCCCCCAGGCAGTGGGGCACGAGGGACAGCAGCTGCTGCTTCTTCCCAGGGGAGTCCAGGAGTTTTCTGTGCTTCTGTCTGGTTGTAGGAAAAGGAGATGTCTCAGTGTGAATGAAAGTCTCGTGCCAGTGGGAGACGGTAGAGTCATTAGTGTTGGAAAAGACCTTTAAGGTTGACTCCAGCCATGAGCCTTCACCCTAAGGCCACGTTCCCAAGTGCTGTGCTCTCCATCCCAGGCAGGCAGGACCCTTTCCCTGAGCCTGGATCCTGTGAGCTGTGTGCTGCCCACAGGCTGCTCAGGAGGGGCTGTTCCTGCTTCCCGTGGGCAGAGAGAGCCACGGAATCTCCTCTGCCCCAGCCCTGGGAGATGTCAGCTCCTACAGGCCAGGCTAGCCCAGCCAGGAATATGCGAACCACATGGCCAAAGCTAAGTGAATGGGAAGCTGAGGGGCAGAGCCTGACAGCAGGGACTGGCTTAAAAACAAATGAAAGAACAGAGGGAGAAATATTTCTAATGATTGTGAACTTCAGAAACAGAAAATAAAAGCTTATTCTTTCCCAGAGGTCCCTCTGCAGCCTGTAATTTCATTTCCCCCATTTGCTTTTACTGCTTGCTCTGGGCCCTGTCAGAACCCCCTGATTTACAGGCGACAGCTTTGGCTGTTTTTCAGGCGAGGCTCTCTAAATATAAGAGTGTGAAACCTGTCCCGCTGCCAGCAGCTCTGAGAACTGAACTCGGGAGTTGTAGCATGAGGCAAAGGGCTGGGTGCTCTATGATTCAAATGGCTTTCAGAAAAGCCACCCTCCCTCCTCCCTCTGGGGAGAGCTTTTCCTTGTATTGCCCAGAATCTCTCCTCCTGCAGTTGGAGGAATGAAACCAAACCAGGCAGGGGCTGTTTCCTCGCTCCTGCCCTGCTCTCAGCTCCTGGGGGCTGTCAGTGCAGGGCTCAGCATCACCAGGGAGATCTTTATTGGCCAAGGGTTTAGCACCAGGGCTTTGTCTCAGGTTTTGTTTGATTCTCACCATGAAAAGGTGAAGAAAATGAGCCAAATGAAGCCTCACCCAATGGCAGGGATACAGCACAGTCTGCTGCTGAAGTGAATTGATAATTATGTCTGAAAATTGGGGAAAGCCTGAGCAGAGCTCAGCGTGTGCTTTGAGCTCTGGCTGATAAGGAGAAGCTGTGTTCTCTGTGTGATGATACTTCTCTGTATCTGTTCTGGCTTTGGTGGTGCTTTTTTGGATGGAGTTAGAAAAGTGTCGACCGTTGTCTGTCAATGTCTTGAAGCTCAGCAGCATTAATTTGGTTTTCAAGCTGGCCACGTGTGCCCCCACTCTCACAGAAATTATAATTCTAGAATGAACTATGAAATTCTGAGTTTGCCCATTTTCAGCATCACAACAGGGTCATTGTTTGAGCAAGGGGTCTTTCACACTCTGCTCTCCAAAGAGGGCTCCTGGGGTGTCCCAACACCCTGAGCTTGATTTACAGCCTGGCTGGGCTGAGTGTGGGGCTACTGCTGCCAGAGCAGGGGGAAGTGGCCTCAGGGAGTCCTGGCTCTGCTCTGGCTGCTGCTGAGCCACAGCTGGATGGAGGGGGCAGCTTGTGGTGCACAAAGGAGGCTTTTTGATTCGATTTTTGGACTGGATCAGAGAATCCCAGACTGGCTTGGGTTGGAAGGGATCTTAAAGCTCATCTTGTCCCACACCCTGCCATGGGCAGGGACACCTTCTATAGACCAGGCTGCTCCAAGCCCCAGTGTCCAACCCAGCCTTGTTCAAAAGGGCACCAGAGTGACTGAATGTACTTGCAGATGCTGGGCTGCATCTCCAGGGCTGCTCTGTGCTGCTGTGGTGGTGGCCTTTGGATGGCTGTGGGCAGGGGCTGAGGTCCCATCCCTTCCTGAGTGCCTGTGTTGTGCTGCCAGCTCCGGCTGGGAGCTCCCACAGTCCTGGAGGATCATGGCTGCAGCGATTCTTTATATCCTTCAAGTTATGCAGAGGGAATCCACTGCACAAGGCCCTGCAGAGCCTCTGGATCAACATGTGACCAAGAATGAGCACTGCCAAACTGAATTTTTGTGGAATGTCTGTGTGCTGTAGGGGCCTGGCTCACCTCAGGTGCTGCCAGATGAAGGGCAAAGCTGAGCTGTACCTGAGCAGGTGAAGTGCTCTGATGCCCTTGGTCCTGTAAGAATTAATTTTAGCCATTATCTGGCTACTTCAGTCAGGCTTTGTCTCTATACTTGATGTTACCTACTTATTTTAGGGAAGGGAATCAGTGAATTTGGGCACACAGTGAGTCTGAGGCCCACCAAAAGCACAGGATGTGCGTGGAGATTCTCACACGACCTGGTCCCATCCTCTCCCAGAGCAGCTGCTGCCAGGGCAGGGCAGAGGGTGCAGGACAGAAGGGGAAGCAGAGGAGGGATGGGTGGGGTTTGGGGCAGTGCTGTGCTCAGGGCTGCAGGGAGCAGCCAGGCTGGGGCTGTGCTCGGTGTTTCCCAGGGCCTGGGTGGCTCAGGGATTGTGGCCGTGGTCTGGGAAGTGCCTTGTCCCTGCTGCGCTGGGAGGGCCAGGCCTGCTGCTGGGCTGGACTGGGGAGCCCTGGATTGGGGCCAGGTCTGTAGTGGCGGTCACAGCCTGGAGGGACCATCCCAGTCCCACCAGTGCTCCCAGTGCCTCAGCCAGAGCCCGAGCTGGTGTCGGGATAGGAGTGTGTGGGGGAATTTCCCTTTGGAGCAGGTCCTGAGCTCCAGATAAACCCCAGGCAGGGGAGGGCAATGGCAGCAACGATCCTGTGCCTGCACTGGGAGGGAAGCCAGGCCAGTTCTGCCTGGAAAGCCTTTCCCAGGATCCCAGGGCAGTGCTGGGACAGCTCTCACTGGCAGGTGACAGAGGAGCTCCTGCTCAGAGCATTCCTAGGGATGTCGTGGAGCCTTTTCTCCCTGGGCTCTGGAATCACTTCCAGGCCAGTGGCCAAACACAAGCTGTAAATAACAAAGAGTGGCTGCTGATCCCAGCTCATTCTGCTCCGAGATGTTGTCAGCTCTGGGCTTTCCCTTGGCATCTTCTCTCCAGTGCTTTGCATTCCCATCCTCAGCTCCCGGGGCAGTCTCCTGTCACGCTCTTGGTGTGAAGGAGTCGCTTCTGTGGGGGGCTCCCCAGGGATGGAACGCAGAAAAAGCTGCTGGATCCAGGCTCTGCCATCAGGGAGATGTTTGTGTGTCCTTTCCCTGGGGCTTCTTCAGTCCCTGCTGCTTTGGGAGGGGTTAGAGAGAAGGTCAGAGGAGAAATGTCTGGGGTTTGCATCAGCCTCTGTCTCAGCTCTCCAGCTTGGGAAATTTGGCAGATCTTGTGGTCTTGTCTGAGGTTCTTTGCATCCAAGCACCCACAACTGCACAGGAAAATTCAGCAGGTGGTATCCAGTCTTTATCTTGGCACCAAATGTTCCCACACCATCAAAGATCCAAACTGGGGCTGTTCTCTGTCATATTTCTTTTATTTCTCACCATCTAAGAAAGTCTAAAACTCTTTTATTTCATTGCTCTGTGAGATGATGCTGTAGCAATTGGGCAACGCAGCTGATTCCGAGGCCCTTTAGAAACCCCAGTCCCCGGGAATATCCCGTGAGTGGCAGTATTTATCCAGGATCAAGTAACACAGGAGCCATTCCTGCTGCATGCACCTGTCCTCCTGTCCTGGACATGTGAGCTCAGCCAGCCTCCTCACCCTTGGAGCTGGGAACGTCTGGCTTGGTGCAGGGAAGGTGAGCGTTCCAAGGAGGTGTGGGCTGTCCCCGTATCCCAGTGCCATAACCCCTGTCCTTCCCTGTTCCAGCACCTCCTTGTACTCATTCCTTGCCTTACCAGTGCCCAGTTGGTGCTTTGGGTGAGGCACTGGGCTGGAGCTTTGCGGGACAAAGCGTGGGGATGGCTTTGTTTGGTGGTGAGGAGCAGGAGCTGCTCTCCAGCTCCTCTCGGGGTGGTCCTGCCCCACTTTGGGTTCTGTGTGCTGAGGAGCTGGGGGTGCTGCTCTGGCGGTGGCCCTCGCTGTCACACTCCCTGGCACCCCTTTGTGTCTGTCTGGGAGCGGCTGGGAGATTCTGCTGCTCCGCTGGGTGTTTGGAGCTCTTCCCTGGGCTCGGATCCAGCTGAATGAACCCCACAGCTCAGCCCTGGGTGGTGGCTCTGTGTTCATCCATTTTACAAAGACATGAACTGCAGCCTATAAAAGTGGGGAAAGGCTCCAGATCAGCGCTTTTTGTGCCTGACCCTGCTGTTTCTCACTGGCTGCAGAGCTGCAGCTCCCACGTGTGCACTGGCACCATCAAACTGATGGGTCTCTGTTCAGAGCAGCTCCTGGGATCCCAAATCCTTCTGCTGGCGGTGTCCCACTGTCTGTCCTGGCTCTCTGGAGGATGGGCTGAGCCAGAATTCCCTGGTCATCAGAAACACTTGGAAAATAGTTGAACTGCCCTATAAAAGTTCTTTTTTTAGAACTTTTTTCTTGTAGAGGTTTTTCTCCACATCAGCCTGATGAGCTCAATGTCAACCAAGGGTTAAACAGTCCCTCTCATGAGCCAGGACAGGCGTTCCAGGGACAGGGACGATCCCAGCCTGCCAGAAGAAATTCTGGTGAAGCACAGAGTGTGCCTCTGTCTGAGAGCTCAGAATTTAAACCCAGGCTTTTTTTTTGGTTGGGTTTTCCTACTGGTGGAGCTCAGTTTGCACAGCTCAGGTACAGAGTGCAGTTAACGCCACAGCAGCACCAACTTCTTGTGGTATGGAAACTTTTGTTTTCCCTGAAAACGTCAGGCTGTTCCTGTTTATAACTCTGGGAAGAGCCCGGGCTGCGGGTGGTGCTTCCAGGGGTGTCCTGGCTGGAAGTGCTGCCGTGTCCCTGTAGGGAGGATGGATCAGTGCATGTAGGGAGCACGGGGGAGGCGAGCAAACCCCAATCCCTGGGATGCAATGGGGACAGTTCCTGGGGCTGGATCTGGAGCACGGAGGGGCCGGGCAGGGGGAGTGCAGGGCTCGGTCCCAGCCAGGTTCCTGCAGCATGAACGCGAGCGTGGCTCACGGGAAAACAAATTCCTGAGCACTCCCAGAGCCCCAGATTCCTGATGCTGTGCACTCCCAGAGCCCCTGTGGCAGAGCTGTGGCAGGAGCGGAGCTGCAGGAGGGATGGAGGTGCACATTCCTGGGCTTGGGAGGCTGTGGGATGTGGCTCTGTGCAGAAACCACTGCAAATGCACTTTTCCTTCCTCCATCTGTCCCTCAACTTTGGCAGCAGATAATCAGAAGCAGCTTGTGTCTTTAAATACTCTTTTCTCGAAAACCCTGGAGCTCCACGCTTTTTGTTTTAATTCCTGGTGGGACCTTGGGAGAAACGCTCACCCACAGCTCTGTCCCTGAGTGTCTCTTCCAGCTCTGATATTCCATGATTCTGTGTACTGACCTCTGCTTCCCGTGTGAAGTGGTTCATAAAGCACCTCAGGAATAGGATTTAGCATTATTTTGTGAATTGGAACCAAATCTTGCTCTTTAACAGCACCGTACTCTGCCTCCACTGCCCTCCATGGCAGCCCCTTCTTGTCTTTGCCTGTTCTGAGGGCAGCTGAGCCCCCCTGCTCCCTTTGGGATTTCCCCACGTGTGGGAGACTCTCAAATCTCTGGATATTTCCAGCAACACCTTGCTTGTGGAGTGGCTACTCCATCTCTTTGTTCTTTCCTCCTTCCTTGCCTGCAGGCTGCTGTCCAGAGCTTGCTCCAGACCAGTTGTAAATGTGGAATTCCATCCCTTTGGCAGCAATGGACCTCCAGGAGAGCCATTATCAGCAGGGCCTTCCTTCCGTCTCATCCCAGCTCTTGTGCAAACAAGAGGGGATTTTACTGCTCTGCCTCTCTGGTCGTAATGAACTCACCCCTGGCATTAGGCAACGTTAGTTCAAAGTGAAGTGTCTGAGATGGAAAACCCTGCTTTGTGCTGCATAACTCTTTAAGGCCTGATGACATTTAAGTGAAAATCAGCTGATTTTATGAAAAATCTGTGTCCAAAAATACTGATACCAATAATCTCATTTTCCAAGATCTCTCTGAATGCATCTTCCTTTTCTGTGTGATTTTCTGCTTGGATTTTCAGATCTGAAGTCTCCCTTGGGCAGACATCTCCCCAAATGGGGTCAGTCTAATCACTTCAGCCAATTCTGCAGCCTTTGGCTCTTGTCTGAGGGGCAGGACTGGAGTGATTGAGATCTTCAGAAAGGAAGTTTCCTCTCAAAAGCTGGGACTGGGAAGATGTCCGGGCAGGCTCATCCTGCTGGTGCTGCCTGGGCCTTTGGTCAGGGCTGCAGGAAGAACTCCTGATGTCCATCCTTTCCTTTTCCTTTCCCACTGTTTCTTGGTGTAATCCTGCAGCTCCTCCTCGGGCGGTGACTCACACCCTGTGCTCAGACATAGAAATAAAGGCACAAAGGCTGGAAAAGATGGATATCACCTGTTTCTTACATGGATTGGGTGTCGATGCAGAGCAGCCACAGGCACTGCTGTCTCTTGGTGCTGCCTCGCCCCTATGGCCACAGCAAAGCCATCACTGATCCCAGCGTGGTCCTTGGCTCCAAAGAGCATCCCTGGTGCCACCAAAGGAACCCTTTGTGCCCCTTGCCAGAGAGGGGAGCTGGCAGAAGCCCCTGGCCGTGCTCTCACGGTCTGTGTTTGGGTTCCAGAGGATGTGCTGCTCACGGCCAACGTGGGGCTGCCCGGACCCCTGGTCCCACGGGATCCCCCCCTGCCAGCCTACGTCACCCACACGGGGCCCCTGGTGAGGATGCTGCTCCAGCAGGACCAGCTGGGAAAGGCTCCTGCCGCAGACAGGGAGCCTGCCGGGAAGCCTGAAGACACTGAGGAGCAGACCCCAGTGCGCAGCAGAGGAAGCAGCACCACCGGCATTGAGGAGGATTCCATGGGAACTCCCAAGGATAGGAGCAGTATGACATCAATAAGTGTTTGCCATAGGATCATTTTTGCAAGAAAACCTCCGTCAGCTGTGCTGCCCTGGAGCTCCTCAGTGTGTTCCAGCAAGAGGGAATGACCTGGCTGCAGTTGAAAGCGAAGGAAAGGAAGAAGATGCTCCCGAGTGTCTTCCACACTCCATTAAACTTGCCCTGCAAGCAGCATTTCACTTTGGGAGTCTTTTCCCAAAAGGCCCATTGGAATGAAAGCAGAAAGGGCTGGAAATGCATCCTGTTCTGTGCTCTCAGGTCTGGGGCAAACCACAACCTCTGCTACCCACCTTGCCTCCCCTGGCAGTGAGTGGTTGGTGCTTCGGTGCTCGGAACTGCCTGGGGCTGGAGCAGAGGCTGGGATGGAGATGAGGATTGGCCGGGATGGGGATGACTGGGATGGAGATGAGGATTGGCTGGGATAGAGATGGGGATGACTGGGATGGAGATGAGGATTGGCTGGGATAGAGATGGGGATTGGCTGGGATGGGGATGGGGGTGGTTGAGATGGGGATGGCTGGGATGGAGATGAGGATTGGCCGGGATGGGGATGACTGGGATGGAGATGAGGATTGGCTGGGATAGAGATGGGGATTGGCTGGGATGGGGATGGGGGTGGTTGAGATGGGGATGGCTGGGATGGAGATGAGGATGGCTGAACTCCCACCCAGCCATCCCCAGGGTCTCTCTCTGCTGCCATGACCCCACCGGCAGCGGTGCAGGGTGGCAGCAGCCCTGGGGAGGCTGGGGGTGCCAGCCCTGGGGACTCCCTGTGCATCAGCACCCACAGGGGATGTCGGGGGGAATTGCTGCACTGGGAATTGGGGTCCCTGCTGCTGGAGGAGCTGGAAGTGAGAGGAGCTGCCCGTGAGCATGTGGTGGTGTCCCTTTCCCCCTGGACTGTCCTTGGAGAGTGAGGTCTCTTCAAGCTGCATTTACCAGGCTTCACTGCTGAGGGACGGCTGGAAAATTGGGTTTATTAAGAGAAGCTTTGGGGTGACCTAACTGAGACCTTCCAGTACCTGAAGGGAGCCTACAGGAAAGATGGACAGAGAATATTTACAAGGGCACAGGACTGGAAGTTTTGGTTTCCAAAGATATCAAGCACAGAAAATTGCTTCCGGACTAAGCAGCTTTAAATGATTTATAGAACCTTCCAGAGCCTGAAGGGGCTCCAGGAGAGCTGGAGAGGGACTTGGGACAAGGGATGGAGGGACAGGACACAGGGAATGGCTTCCCACTGCAGGAGGACAGGGACAGATGGGATATTGGGAAGTGATTCCTGTCTGTAAGGGTGGGGAGGCCCTGGCCCAGGGTGTCCAGAGAAGCTGTTGCTGCCCCTGGATCCCTGGCAGTGCCCAAGGCCAGGTTGGACACTGGGGCTTGGAGCAGCCTGGGGCAGTGGAAGGTGTCCCTGCCCATGGCAGGGGTGGCACTGGAGGGGCTTTGAGGTCCCTTCCAACTCAGCCATTCTCTGATTCTATGGTATCCATGATATCCGTGGGACACGTTTATCCACCCAAATCAACTCAAAGCAAAGCAACGCAGCAGCAAAGCTGATCAGTCCCTGGTGGATGAGCCAAGGTCAAAGCAGCTGAAGGACACCAGAGTTCTTGCCAGTCCTTGCCCCAGTGAGACTGTGGAAAGCTCATCCTTAGGCTCATGAGGACCCCAAAAGGCACCTTTCCTCATAGGTGTGATCAATCCCTTCTAATTTCAGATCCTGCTTCTGCAGAGACAGGTGTGGGATCATTTCAACATTCAGTGCATTTGAAATAAAATATTTAACTTGTGATGGTGAAAAAACAATGACCACTTTTTCCTCCTATCCAAATGAAATTTGCTTAAGGAAGCCATTTGTTCTGGAAAACTTTGCTGGAGTTATAAACAATTTATCTGATAATCAGGAGTATTTTCTGCTGCATCCAGTGTGTGGTTCCTGCTGTGCAGCACCAGGAATTTTGGCTGCTGTGGGACTGGTGCCACTTGGCTGCTGAGTGCTTTGGGTTGTTTGGCTTCTGCAGGGAAAAAATGTGAAGAATGAAAAAATGTGACAAAAAAAAAAAGGAGAAATTACCACTTTCTGGGGCTGGATAAATAAATTGGTTCACTGCCCTATTTTGAGCCTGGCACCTCTCCCCCCGTGCCTGCAGCTCGTCACGAGCCCTGTGCTCAGGAGTAGCCCTGCCAACCCTCAGCGCTGGTCATGAGCCATGGAACTGGGAGCAAATAAATAAAGAAATAAACAAATCTCCCTTTCCAGCTCTTCCCTGGGGCTTTGTTTGGGGGATCCTGGAAAGGGACACAGCTGAATGCTGCCTCCCTGCTGAGGGGGCCTGGCTGGGGCTGTGTCCCCCTGACTGTGACCGTGGATCTGCCCCCTGCCCCTCCTGGGGACAAAGCTCCCGTGTGGGGCACCACCCCTGACAGGGCTGGGGCCGGTTGAATCCCAGGGATGCCCATGGCTGATGGGATGTGAGCCCCTGTCCAGGGCTCCCAGGGTTTGCTGGGCACTCCCACATTCCCAGGGAAGCAGAGAAGGCCCCAATTTCCCTCCACGTTTGCTGTCAGCCAGCCCTGCTGGATGCTGGAGCGGCTGGGAGTTATTTGTGCTTGCTCAGGGATGGGGAGAAGGAAAACAGCCCCTGTCCTTCTCCTGGCTGTTCGGAGGCTTTTCCAGGGCTGGGATCTTGTTCTGTGTTAAATCATTTTCACATTACACCTCCTCCTCTGGGAATGGCCTCCTCATTCCTCAGGTGGATGACCAGAGCTATTTCCAGGCAGCTCTGTGGTGGGAAATGATGTGGAAAAAGGTTGGAATCATCCCTGGAGAGCCAGGAACGGTAGCTGAGGTGACTGAGAAAACATTCCCATTTTTCTTTTGCATGTGGAAGTGCTTGCACATGTGCTGGCACTCCATGGGAAGGTGTCCCAGGACATCCCTTCCAGTGTCCGTGCAGGTGGGGAGCCCTGTCCCCTGGCCAGCTCCAGGACTGATGGAGGTGTGGCTGGGGGCTGCTCTTTGCTCTCCTTTTCCTCACGTGAGCTGATTTTGGTCTCATTTTCTCTGCAGCAGGGTCAGTTCTATGCAGCTGGATCATGCCTGGAGTTCAGGAATGTTGAAGCTGCCTTGGAAATGTCCTGGCAGTGCAGCTTCCTGCAGCAACGGGCCAGGGGTCTGAAAGCTTCAAGGAAGGGGATGATTTTATCATCAAAAAGTAGTTTAAGATGCATTATGTCTTTAGTGAAGGTTGAAGTGTTGCTTGTCCAGGACAAATCAGAGTAAAATGGAAACAGGCAAAACCAAGTGTTGTGAAAAGCACTTGTGGGAAAAAAGAGGGAAAACCCATAATGAAAGCAAGAGAGAGAGAAAAAAAAAAAAAAAAACACGCCAACAAACCCCAGACATACTGGCTTTGGTAATTCTTAAAATGAGATTTTCAGTAACTTCACTTTATGGGAAATGTTGATATTTCTGTTGCCGCTGAGGATAAAAGGGACCTCCCCAGGCCTGCAAATCACAGAACAGTGATTCTGTTTCACTCTTGCTGTTTGTACAATAATGAAATACTCTGAGGGCTCTGTCCAGCCCCAGCTGAAACATTCACTGATATTTTGGAGCCCTGAGGTCCCGGGGCTGCCATGGAGGGGATTTGGAGCACTGGGGGTACCAAGAGGACTCATCATGTAGGTGAGCTCTGTGTTCCAGGCGAGGCTGAACCCCCTAAAACAACCCCCAGAGGTGTCCTGGGCCCTGCCCTTAGTTCACAGCCTGGCGCCAGAGATCTGGGCAGCCAAACCTTGCAGGGTAGCGCAGGAATCCCTGTCCCAAGTACATCCTGGGGCGCAGCCTCCAGGGAACGCTGGACACAGCGCAAGGGAACATCTCCTGGGGCATCTCCTGGGGCTGGGCTGGAATTGCCTCCCCTCCATCTGTCAGCAGCTGTGGCAGCACCTCCTCCGTCATTCTGACACACAGCAGGGCCAGGGCGGCGTGCAGCTCTCAGGGCTGGGCTTGTGCTGGGGCTGCCCCTGCTCTATGGGATCCAGATGCTCAGGGTGTTAAACAGACACGAACCAGGTCTGCCTGCCTGGGCTGAGCAAAGCAGGAGCTGATTTCCTGCAGGAGAGAGTGTGGGCAGACATATCCCAGCACCGGGAACAGGGGAGGCTGGGGACAATGGGGCTGCTGTGACTCGGGGACCCTCGGGCAGGGTGAGCTGTCACTCTGGGACAGGGCTGATGGGTGCACGGGGGCTGCTGAGGGCTTTGGGGCGGTGACTCTGCTCCAGAGCTGTTCCTGAGCAGTCACCGAGGTGTCCATACGTGTTCAGGAGAAGTCTCTGGGTGGGACACCCACCCTGGCAGACCCTCAGCAGCAGGTGGGGGTCATTCTGGGTCTAGTCCTAGATCAGGTCTGGAGGATCCCCACAGCACTTGAGGCTCTCGGAGCCTTTTATTGGAGCATTGGTGCCTGGGAACCTCCCAGCCCTGGTGAGCACAGCAGGTACGAGTCAGAGCTGTTGTGCCCAGAGCCAAGAGTTGCCCAGCTCACACCAGGGTGTCTCTGAGCAGAATTTCTCAACACTTTGTGTCTGCAATCCTCACGTGGCTCTTCTGTCCCCCCAGGCCTGTGCCCTGCCCTGGAAGGGCAGTGCTGGAGCCCTGCGGGGGCTGAGCTGCTGCAGCACGGACAGGGAGTAGTTCCCAGTACTACTGGGAGTAGTTTGGCTGGAGCCAAAGCCCACAGCAGTGCTCAGCCTGCGCTCCCCAGCCCTCAGGAGGAGGGGAGGTGCTGCACATGCCAAGGTGATGGAGCTGCTGCTGCCTGGTGCTCTCTGATCCCTCACGGCCCTTCACAAACCTGGGCCAAGTGCCAGGGGGTCCCAGCCTGCTCAAACTGCCTGACTCTCCCAGAGAGGGGGATTCTTTCCTTAGAGGCAGCTTGAGATGGGTTTTGTGGGGTTATATGAAACTGAGGGGCAGACTGTCCCTGCTCGTTGCAGGGGGCTGGAGAACATGAGCTTTGAAGGTCCCTTCAACCCAAACTATCCCATGACAAAACACTGCTGGACAAAACCACTGCGTGTTTGGCTGCTAAGGGTGAGCCCTGGGTTGCTGGAAGCCTCTTGGAGGAGTCCTGGCCCTCAGATGAGCCAGGGCAAAGCTGTGACAGCCTGACCTGGGCTTTGCTGAGTCATTTTTATCGGAATCACAGAGCAGTGGAAAAGCTGCCATTTCTGTGCAAGAATTCCCTCTCCCCAAGCTCTGCTCCGTCCTCCCAGCACACAAAGATGCTTTTTTCCTGTCCCAGCATTTGTGCCGGGAGCAGTTATGCTGCTCCAGCTCTCGGGGTGACTCTGCCTCAGTAGGAGCTTGGTATGATGTCAATGTTTCGAGTGGGTGAAGCAGAGGAGGCAAAAATAGACATTTAGACATTTTTCCAGTTGTGCCTTTTCAAAAAGGAATATTTATAGCTCAGCGCCTGAACAGAGACTCTCTTTGTGAACCTGCTACCAATTGCAACACAGCACAGCCCGCTTGGACCCTCAGGATGTGTCCAGGCAGCTTGGAGCCCCTGGCAGTGGGAGCCACTTCTCCCTGGGCCTGCTGGAAGTGTTCCCAATCCAGGCATGAAGCACCCACAGAGATTTCGGGGTGCTCTGGGGCTGGATCCCTTGCTACAAACTGCCCTGGCTCATCTCCAGGGCAGGGGTGCAGCACACCGGGGCCAGAGCCTGCATTTTGTGATTAACTCTGGAGCGTAATGAGGGTGGTGATCAGGTGTCCTCAGGTCGCTCCTTGCTGGCTGTGAAAGGTCCAAATCACTGCATTTCACTTCACCTCTGTCTCCCCATCTGGGGAATTTGGATAAAGGGCTCCACCACACAGTTCTGAAGTGCTTTGAGAGTTTCTCAGGGTGTTGTTTCACCTGCACCACCTCTCAGGGTCTGATCTTGCCTGCAAGGAGCTTTGGTTCTCATGAGTTAAAGCTCTCGTGGCCCTGTTCTCTCACTGCTCCAGCAGGAAGGGCAGTTTGGCTGTGGGTGGCAGGTGAGGAGGTTTCAGAGGTCAGGACTGGCTCTCCAAAGCCTCTGTGAGCTGCACTTTCCAGGAGGTTGTGCTGCTGCCCCTGGGCCAGAGGTGCTGGATAGTTCTGGCAGTGCTCTGCCACCAGGGTGGTGCCCTGCAGGGCTTTGCTGTGTGGTGCTGCTCAGAGGGGCTGCTTTGGAAGCCTGCATTTATGGATTTTGGGACACTTTGGAGAGCAGCTGATGGATCCTGACTCGTGTGGGGACAAAACTCCCAGGTCTTTGTGATGGGAAAAAACTTTGTGGGCAGGAAGGTGGGACTGACAATGCCTAGGAGGCTCTGCAGGTGGATTCAGGGCCTTGCAGGATCACTCTTCCAGGATCCAGGGGGATTTAACTTCTGCACCTTAAAGGCAGGAAAAACAATCCCGATGAGCAGTGGGTTAAAGCCTGGCTGGCTGTGCCCTGCTCCAAAGGAGGACCCCAAAACATGGCCAGAAATCTCCATCTCACCTCCCAGTGCTTCTCCTCAAGCCTTGGGCTGAGCTCGGGCAGGTTCTCTGGGCTGCTGGAGCGGGACATTGCCCCCACTGCCCTGGCGTGTCCCACAGAGCCCAACTTTGTGCCAGCTCCTCAGGCTCCCCACACCCGCCGCAGGCTCCAAGCTCTCCCTGCTCCCGCATCCCTGCCCTGCTCCAGCAGCCTCTGCTGCCTCAGCACTGCCCTTTGGGTTCCTCCCCTGCACTGGCAGTATCCACAAAGGCCGGGGGCCCCAGCCCTGCCTGGGTTTCCTGAGCTCTGCACCAAACCTGGGGGAGGTCACAGGTGCAGCTTGAGTCCCTGGGCACTGAGGGGTAGCTTGGAAATGTGATTCCACCCCCAAACCCCACCTGCTCCAGTGAAACCAGCATTTCCACAGGGATTTTGCTGTATTCCTGCTTTTCTTTTTCTTCAAGGCTCATCTGGATTTCTCAGCATGGGGGGGTGGGGATCAGGGGAAGGAGATCCTAAATGTTGGGATTTCAGTCTTTCCCAACTGATTTCCTGTTTCTCCTCTCCCTTCTCTCCCTCTGTCTCCATCTCTCAGCTGAACTGGTTGTCAGCACAGCAGGATGCCAGCAAAGCTGAAAGGTGAATCCCCACACCTCACCCTCACGAAGCTCCAAGGATGGGCACCTTTATCCCTCTTCAGTGGGTGGCATCTGCTTTGAGTCCAATCTTAGTCCTGCAATGGGAATTTTGAGTGTGCAGTTTGGGTTGGAAAAGGGATTTTCCCACTTTTCTTGTAATGGAAATTTCCTGGTAGGCAAATGAAACTTAGATGCTTTTTAAAAGTCCTCTTAATGGAAAGTAGTGCTCCCTTAAAGGTGTTACAGTTTCTTGTTAAGAACCCGAAAGCCACAAACTGATCTTGGCTGGGGTTAGACAACAGCTTTTCAGTTTTTAAATAGATGAAAGGTCTCTTCTCTTCTTGAGCTTGGGGAAGGAGAGAGACTTTCTCCTTCATCTTCAGTTGTGCTGCTGTGAGACTGCATTACCAGTTTGGGAACAACAGCACTGAAAACAAGTAAATCCTCCTCTAGAAAATGCAGATCAAAGAGTCAGAGCACCACAGAAGGGTTTGGGTTGGAAGGGACATTAAAGCCCATCCCATCCCATCCCTTCCCATCCCTTCCACCGTCCCAGGCTGCTCCAAGCCCCAATGTCCAACCTGGCCTTGGACACTGCCAGGGATCCAGGGGCAGCCACAGCTTCTCTGGGCACCCTGTGCCAGGGCCTCCCCACCCTCCCAGACAGGAATTCCTTCCCAATATCCCATCTGTCCCTGCCCTCTGGCAGTGGGAAGCCATTCCTTCTTGTGCCCAGTCCCTCTCCAGCTCTCTTGGAGTCCGGTTAGGCACTGGAAGGGGCTCTAAGTCCTCCCTAGAGCCCATGTCCTCTCCTCTGTGCCAGGTTACAGCCGTCAGGAGCCATGGTCAGACCTGCTGCTCTCCAAACATCACTCCCGAAATTCCAGGGAGATGCCACAGCTCTGATGGAAGATGGCACTGAAGGCAGCAGCTGGGGAAAGGCTTTTGATTTGCAATCAGGGCTGACAATTCTTGCTGCGTTCTCACTTGGGGGAGGGCTGGTTGTGCCAAGACCTCACACAGGGGCCTCTCAGCCCCTTGGTGGGGTGCCTGGAAGCCACTCTGGGCAGCTCCTCTGTGGGCAAAGGCTTCCCCCCTTGGTGCTGGCATCCTGGGCTCCCTTTCAGCAGCCTCAGGAGATGGATGGCATTCCAGCCACCCACAGAGGGGCTGGCAGCTGAGAGAGCCTGGGGAGTTCCAGGCAGTCATGTGCCCGTCTGCCCAGCCTACACTCGGTGCTGCAGCGAGGAAAGAGCTCATTGTGTTCTGCCTGGGCAAGGTCAGGGAATCCTGGTCTGGTTTGGGTTGGAAGGGACCTGAAAGCTCATCCAGCCCCACCCCTGCCATGGGCAGGGACACCTTCCACTGTCCCAGGCTGCTCCAAGCCCCAGCGTCCAGCCTGGCCTTGGACACTGCCAGGGATCCAGGGGCAGCCACAGCTTCTCTGGGCACCCTGGGCCAGGGCTTCCCCACCCTCACAGGGAACAATCCCTTCCCAATATCCCATCCATCCCTGCCCTCTGGCAGTGGAAAGCCATTCCCTGTGTCCTGTCCCTCCATCCCTTGTAAAGAGTCTCTCTCCATCTCACTTGAAGTCTTTCAGGTCCTGGAAGGTCACAGTGAGGTCACCCCAAAGCTTCTCCTCTCCAGGCTGAACACTCCCAGCTCTCCCAGCCTTTCCTCCCAGCAGAGCTGCTCCGTCCCTTGGATCGTTCTGGAGCCTCCTCTGGACTCTCTCCAGCAGCTCCAGCTCCTTCCTGTGCTGGGTCCAGGGCTGGGGCAGCTCTGCAGGTGGGCTCTCACCTGAGCACAGGGGCACAGGGGCAGAATCCCCTCCTCAGTCTCCTGGCCACTCTTCTTTCTCCTCCGAGAGTTTGTGCCTGAATTTGGGGGTTTTACAGCAGCATGGCAGCCAAGGCCAGCCTGGCTGTGATGCTCACCAGGTCACTCCTCTGTTTTGTCTCTACCCACACATGGATCCAGCAGCACATTTCCTGGAAGATGCTATTTTGCTGTTAAATCAGCATCGATTGCTGGGAGCTGGAAGCAGCTGTGCCGAGAGCCGAGGCTGTGGGCAGCTCTCAGGGGGGAGATGAAAACCTGCTGGGGGAACAGAAGCTCTCTGTGGCTGCCAGAGCCGTTCTGGGCCACAGGCCAGACACTATGGGGTGGATTCATGGCAAAGTCCAGCGCCGATAACAGAGATCCTCGGCAATCGGAGCTGATCCCCAGGCAGCAGCTCCAGAGCTGCTGATTCACTGATTGATAAACAGGGATGCTCTGCCCATGCCCCTGTCCAGACAAAGCAGGGAGAGGTTCTGCTGTGCACAGCCGGCTTTGTGGCTCTGCAGACACGAGTCAGCACTTCCACCGGGAATGCTCCTCCCTGGAGGATCCCAGAGCCTGAGGGCGTGGAAATGACAGGCTAGGCTGTAAAACTGGGCGGGGCAGGAGCTGTAGGAGCCTTGTTGTAACCTCGTTGTGACCTTGGAGCCAGGTGAGAGCAGTTGTGGTGCTCTGCGTTCTGCACAACCTCGGGAAGGGAAAGGCAGGGGAATGTTCCTCCTGGAAAAGGCTTGGAGTATCCACTGTGGGACTGTTTTGTGTAGGCTTTGGCTTGGAAAAACACATCCTGATTGGACAAGCTGGTCGGAGTGGATCCCTGAGAGTTTCTGGTGATTGGGAGCAGGGGGATTTCAGAGAGTTTGGTGCTTCCAGCTGTGTGAACTCCGCTGTCCCTGGTGTGATGCAATAGGGCAGGTGAAGCCTTTACCTGACCCCTAAAAATGCTTTCCACCTGTGCGAGGTGTTTTGGAGTAAAACCAGTTGGTTTAGGAACCTGAGTCTGTTCCTGCCCTACGGGAGTCAGTTCCCTCCCCTGGTGTGAGCACAGCCGGGCTGGGACGAGCCCCAGCTCCATGGGCTCAGTGGCATTGGGCCTGTCCCTGGTGCCAGTCAGTGATGGGCCTGTCCTGGTGCCAGTTGATGGCATTGGGCCTATCCCTGGTGCCAGTTGATGGCATTGGGCCTGTCCTGGTGCCAGCTGATGGCATTGGGCCTGTCCCTGGTGCCAATCCATGATGTTGGGCCTGTCCCTGGTGCCAGTCAGTGACGTTGGGCCTGTCCCTGGTGCCAGTTGATGGCATTGGGCCTGTCCCTAGTGCCAGTTGGTGATGGGCCTGTCCTGGTGCCAGTTGATGGCATTGGGCCTGTCCCCGGTGCCAGTTGGTGATGGGCCTGTCCTGGTGCCAGTCGGTGACATTGGGCCTGTCCTGGTGCCAGTTGATGGCATTGGGCCTGTCCCTGGTGCCAGTCAGTGACATTGGGCCTGTCCCTGGTGCCAGTCGATGGCATTGGGCCTGTCCCTGGTGCCAGTTGATGGCATTGGGCCTGTCCCTGGTGCCAGTCGGTGACATTGGGCCTATCCCTGGTGCCAGTTGATGGCATTGGGCCTGTCCCTGGTGCCAGTCTTTGCTGGGCCATGAGCAGACACACACAGAGGGTTGGTGCCTCCTGGGAAACTGCTCAGCCTGGGGCTCCCTGTGAAACCTTAAGGCATCCCAAGGCCTCAGTCCCAGCCTGGGTGTGCTTTTCCATTGCTCCTCATTTCTCAGGGATTTGGAGTAGTACAAGAGCAGAACACCCAACGAGGCACCACTTTTTACCTAAATATCTGTTTTATGGCAGAGAAATCCATCAGTTAAGTTAAAGCCGAAGCTCAGTGGGACACTGTTCCCCACACATGGCCAGGACTCCTCTGGTGACATTCGTGGTGTGGTCACGCTCAGCTCGGTCAGCCAGAGCAGCTCCAGGTCTCACTTGCCTTTGTGCTGACTTTGACCTTAAACTGCTCCATTTTTCAAGCTTTGAGGACCCACCATGGTCACATCCAGCCCCTGCTCTGCTCCCTGCAGGAACTGACCCATGACTGAGCAGAGGTTCCAGCTGTTCCTCCTGCCTAGGATTGACAGGTGGGATTTCAAAGGAGCCAGAGTGAGCCTTCACACACAAGTGAACTTGCTTGCAAATTTTGGCCAGGCCCTTTGCTTCCAGCATTGCAAATGAGGCAGATCAATTATTGTGAAACAGAAAGTGGAAATTACTTTCGTGGCTGCCCTGGCTTTGTTCCAGCCTCTCAGTTTGCTGGAAAACATTCCAGCTGATGTACTCCATGCACAGACTCCCTCTGGGATAAAAGGCATCCCTCTGCTTGTTTTCATCCCTCATCCCCAGATCCCTCCATCCCACCCGCCAAGTCTGTGCTCGTGTTCTGGAGTGCTGCAGGTGTAGGGACACCCTGAGGAGCAGCCTGGTGACAGTTTGGGGCTGGCCCACGTGCTGTGCTGTGCTGTGCTCCCCAGGCTCTGCACCCCAGGACACGGACTGTAGGAAGAGATTTTTCCCAACGAATACATTTCCCAATAACTCCGCTCCTTTTCCTGCAGCCAGACAGGCTGGGACTGGTGCAAGTTTTCTGACCAAGAAGCAGAGCCAAGAATGAGCCCTGCCTGGGAGGGACATTCCCAGGGTGAACCCCTGCCCTGTTCCCACCTCCTGCAGGGAGGAGAAACCTTTCCCAGAGTTATGTCACAGGAGGGATGTGCTGAGGAGAGATTTCACTTCTTCAAACAGCCGTGTTTTGGACGATTTCCAGAAGAGTTCTGCTGATGAATAAGCACTTTTGCCCTGGAAAACTCTTCCTCCCCCTCCCTGGAGCAGCACAGTTCTCCAATTCTAATGGACACATTGCCTGAATTCCAGGCGAGCCACCTCCCCTGCCTGCCCCTCCCCATCCTCCCAGTGCTGACACAGCTTTTGGGAGATGGATCTGCTGGGGGCTCTGGGACCCTCTGCCAGCCCCACACCATTCTCTGGCTGGGGCTGTCCCTCTGCTCCTGTGGCTGGTGACAAGCTGGGCTCACTGAGTGCAGCCTCTCTCATCTTTTGACTGAGATCACCTTACAGGAGGTTGCATCACCTGCTCCTTCCCTTTGGGGCAAACCAGGGGGCTCCTGACGGTGCCAATGAGGCTGTGGGTGCCCCAACAGCTGCACGACCAACATCTCCTGCCCAGCCCTTTTCCCAGCCCTCTGTGATGGTGGAATATCTCCTCCATGTGCAACATCAGGCCGTTGCGGAGGCTTTTCCTCTGCCTCTCCTTTGCAGCATCCCACTCTGTTTTCCAGGAATGACCCCGCTGTGCAGCAGGAACTTAGCTGGGGCTGCTTGGTTGTAGGCTGTAGGTGTTTTCTGGGCCTTGGAGGGTCCAGCTTTGCATTTCCTCCCACTCTTTCACTTTTGCCTTTTGGTTTTTACGTATTGTTTTGCATCGGAGGTCTAAAAGGGTGACCTCCAGCTGGGGAAAGCTTGCAGGGACAGAATCCAGGCCTTTAGAAAAAGCAGTTCTGAGACATCTACATGGAGCTTCCCCTGAAAGCCGTGCTGGGCACTGCAGGGTGAAGCAGAATATCCAGGGAATAATACAGCTCTCATCATACAGAGGCTGAAAATGGGCAGGAAAACACTCCCAAGGAGCCAGGCCCTGCCCCATGTCCCAGCAGATAATTGGCTTTTTGTGGCATGCCTTGAGCATTAATGTGAAGGGATCTTTTGGACCAAGAACTGCGAACTGATCCCAGCAGGCCAGAGCCTCTATGGGAGCTCCTGGCAAGTGCTCGATCTTCTCCAGCACAAAATATTTCCCAGTCCCACTGAGCTAACTCCTGTGGGGAGCAGAGTTGAGGACACAGGCTGGGTGTGTGGATCCATCTTTCTCCATGGGATCCAGGCTGGATGTGGATCCATCCCTCTCCATGGCCTGGACAGGGCTCTGTGAGCGCCCAGCCCAGACCGTTCATCGCCCGTAGGGTCCCGGGGCCAAATGCCAGAGGTTTTCTCTCTGAAATGCAATCTCCCTCTGAAACATGGGGGATTGTTTTTCCTGCTGTGCCCTGCCAAATGGCAGGGATTGATCTGGGAGCGGGTTCTGAGCACAGGAGGAAGAGGGACAAACGGCACAGACTCGCCAAGTGTCTCCTCTCTCCTTGCCTCAGCCGAGTCCTGCTTTGATGAAGAGATTTCTGCACCAAACACTCCGCACTCTCAATTTGTGTTGATCTAAAAGAAAAAAAGGTGTCTAAAACTGAAAAAAAGGCTTCTTAGTGCTTAAAGCCCTTTTGAAGGAGGGACTGGGGTTGTTCTGTCACTGACAGGTTGACTTCTCTTCATTTTCCTTGGCTGTCCCCAAGTCTTGGGTGGCTCTGGAGACAGGGAGAGCAGGTGCCTTTTTCCTGAGACAGGGGAAAATGCCTTGTTTTTGGGAGGGGCTGAGCCTGAATGTCCCACTTGGATATTGTCTTTCAGTGGTGGTTTCTTGTTGTTTTTCTTTTTAAATCTGATCTGATACACAGGACACAATTTTGGCCAGTGGATCCACACCTGGACTGTGTCTCAGGAGCTGCCCCTGAGAGCATCCCTGGGTTTGCTCCTTGGAAAACTCCTCAGCAGCATGTGATGAATGAGGCTCTGTTCTGGCACAGCCGTTTCAGAGCGCAGTGAAGCCCCGCTGGGTTATTCAGGATTTCGTGGTGCTCCGGAAATATCCCGGAGGGCGAGTGAGCGTGTGGGAGGTGCTGTTGGAGTGTGGCTCCACTCAACCCTCGCTGCTTTTCCTGTTTCCCTTTGAGGCTTCCTGGAGTGCCTGGTGCAGTTTGGGCAGGATTTGTGAATGAGCGCTTTGGAAAGGGAGGGAGGGAGGGTGGCAGAGCTGGGGTGGGCTGCACACACATCCCTGGGTCCCCCCCCACCACTGCAGCCACCTCCCTGTTCCCGTTCCAGGCTGCTCCCAAACAGCTCGGAGAATCCATCCAGTTTGTTTCTCATTTTGGATTTCGCCCTTATGCCTCCACATTCTTCTTGCAGATTCTAACCACCTTGGATAAAAACTTTTTTCCAAGATTTTTTTCCCCCAAAGTTTCCCCGCATTGAGGGGAACAGAATCTGGGGTCTGAATGCTTTCCTTGCCCAAACAATTAGCTTCATATTGACTCAAGCACAAATATGCTCTGTGCAATCCAAGGTAAAGACTCACGGAGCCAAGAGCTCCTTCCAAGAGCCTTGTGGTGTAAAAATGAAGGAGCAGCCCCCAAGTCCTGCCCTGGCACTTGGGAACAGCCACTCCAGTGCCTGATCCTGGCCTGCTGGACTCCAGAATGGGGCATAGGGGCTCCTTATGACTGGGCAGATGAACGAGGGTGACCCCTCACTGGAACAGAGATGAGGAATAAGGGGGAACAAGCGTCTTTCCCTGAGGCGATGGCTCTGTGTCACCCCGGGAGTGCTCGGTGCCGTGTCACCGCGGTTGGTGGTGGCAGGGCTGTGTTTCTGTGCGCGGCTGCTCCCAGAGGCAGCGCTTGCTGTGGCCCTGGTAGCCTCACCCCGACCTTCTCACGTTACAGAGCTTTGTGTCCCTGCGAGCTATAAAAAGCCTGTAGTGAAACTCAAACCTCAGCGCAGCTCCCGGCTCTGCCGGCGGGATGTTCCTTTTCCTTTCTAAATGCAGCAGAGCACGAGGAGCAGGGATGTGTGTGGCACTGCAGGGACCGTGTGTGTTCGTCGGGGGGGGGAATGCAGAGCGCTGGGGCCGTGTCTGTCCGTGTTCCACTCCCCACATCCCCAGGGAACTCTGTCTCCTTATTTAGCAAAGGGTCTAAAGTTAGGCAGGACAGACGTGGTTATTTCAGACCAAACTTCAAGGGTGACATCAGCAGATGTCAGGAGCTGGAGCAACCTGGGATAGTGGAAACCACGGCAGGGGGCTGGAATGGGATGGGCTTCAAAGTCCCTTCCAACCCAAGCAGTTCTGTGACTCCATGATATTCTCCATCAGTGCTTCCCCAGGCATGAGGGTGGCCCAGACCTGACTGTATGTTTATGGGCAGAAGGGGGCCCTGTCGGTGTGGCACCATTTGTAACAATTTCTGTGCAGCTTCTGATGCCTCCTCTTTCCCCTTCCCCTTCCCCTTTTCCCCTTATCCTTCCCCTTCCCCTTCCCCTTCCCTTTTCTTTCCCTTTCCCTTCCCCTCTGCTGGTGTTTCTCCGTTCATGTGCTGTGGACTGCCTTCAGGAAGGTGATGGAGAGCCCTCAGGGAGGTGGTGGAGAGCCCTTGAAAAGGCAATAGGAAGCCCTCAGGACTCCCCAGCCACTGTGTGTGACCCCCGCCCCAGCCATCTGGAGGTGGCCCTGGTGAGCCCAAGTGGGGACAGTGGCACAGCGTTAATGAGGCAGGGCACATCAGGAAAGGGGAGGATGTGGAGTGAGCTCCTCTGGTGGAAATAGCCATGGAGAATATAGGAATATGTGTCATCTCTTCCAAGGAGTGCTGGGATGCCTCACTGGCTGCCATGAATTCCTGTGTATTTAATTCATGTTGTCTCTTGGAAATTAGCCAAAACACTGAAGTTGAATTGTTGAAACAGTTTACTTGGATTTTTTTCTTCCCCTTTGGAAAATATCACTTTTAAAATTTTTTTTTTAATCTCTCATATTTGGAAACACTTTTGGCCAGTTTTCAAGTTTCAGAGTGGACTTTCAAAGAGGGAGGCATGGACACCCACTGGTCAGACTGGCCTTGGGATGGGAGCTGCACCAGGAGCACCCAGTGCTGTGTCCTTGGAGCTGAGGTCTGCCATTCCCACCTTCCTGAGGTCTCCACAGTGTCCTTGGCTCTTCCTGGGAGGGATGGTGAGAAGGTCTGGAAAGGGTGAATGATAGCCCAGATTACACAAAAAAACCCCCAGGAATAAAACCAAGCCTGGAAAACTCCTTTTGTTCCCAGGAATTGCTGTTTCCCTAGCTGCCGGAGCTGCAGCACCAGGAGTGACCCAGCTCAGATCCCGCTGCTCCACAGCGCTGGGAAAGGCAGGGACTGCCCGAGGTCAAGACCCACCTTTTATTTGTGTCTTTTCTCCTGTGGCACCCAAGGTCTTGTTGTCCTACTGTGCTCCCCTAAACTTTTCCATCTGGTTCCTCTTCCCTTTTTCCTATAAAATGTTTTGAGAGGCTCAGCTGGAAATATCCCAGCTTGGGATGGGAGATCTGGAGAAGTCCCCAGATGTCCCAAGGGACATGTTTTGGGAGCCACTGCTGAACCAGTTCCTCAGCATGGAGCTAGGGGGAGGTACCGCCTTTCAGATGAGATAAAATCAAAATCCTTGCGACCCTTAACAATTCTAAGGTGTTTTTTTTCCAGGCTGGAGATGTTAAGGACATTTTTATGGCCAAAGGTTTGTACATCTTCCTAGGAATTTTGTTGCTGTGGGATTAGAACATCTGCAACTTCTTTCCAGAGACAGCTGTGCTTTCTTTAGCACCGTGGGACTGTTGTAGGAGAGATCCCATATTCCATATCTTTCAGTCAATTCAGGAGCCTTTGGGATGAGAGTCATTAACCATATAAATGACAACAGCGGGGGATTTTCATGGACAGGAGCAGTTGATTCCGAGTTCCCTCCTGTATCAACCCCATGTGCTGCTTCAGGTCCTGCTCTGGTTCCTTGTGACAAGTGAAAGGTTGGTCTGACAGCAAAGAGATTTGGGAAAAATCCCTCTTGAGGGAGATGGAGGATCCCTGGTGGAGGATGGAGTTGCCATTCCTGGCACTGTGCTCCATCCCCAGCCTGGCTGGAAGGCAGGGAAGGCACCTTGTGGTGCCAGTGCTGCCGGTGGGCAACTCCTCCCCATCCTCTGTGGCCCTCCGAGCAGCCAAGGGTGAGAGGATGTAGAAGGGAGATGATTTTATTGTCCCAAAATAGGCTGCAAGTCCGGGATTGCCTCTGGAAATGCAGAATCTTTGGCTTCTGGCTCACAGCAATTTCATCTCTGCAGGAGAATGAGGGATTAAAACTCTCAGCACAAAGCACCAGGGAAGGTGTCGCTGAGAACTGCAGGGAACCAACCTCAACTCATCAGTGCTATACATGGTGATGAGAGTTTCTCTAACTGGTGTTACTGGTTCTCAACTGGTGTTCCCGTCTCCTAACTGGAGTTACCATCTCCTAACTGGTGTTCCCATCTCCCAGCTGGTGTTCCCATCTCCCAACTGGTGTTCCCATCTCCCAACTGCTGTTCCCATCTCCCAGCTGGTGTTCCCATCTCCCAACTGGTGTTCCCATCTCCCAACTGCTGTTCCCATCTCCCAGCTGGTGTTACCATCTCCCAACAGGTGCTGTTCCTGCTGTTGTAATGTTTCAACCCCAGCCACTGTCCCCACCTTGCCCACAGCTGGTTTTGAGGTGTGAGGGGTTCTTTGCAGATACAGGGATGAATGTGAGGAAGTCACTGGGATGTGCAGGGGCTGGGATGTAGAGCATGAGCTCCCGTGGGGGCTGTGTGGGGGTGGATGCAGTGGCTGGAGCTGCAATGCTGGGCTGGGAGTGGGGAGGTGACCACAGCAGCCTTGGCTGGGCAGAGAGAGCAGCCCTGAAGACCAGGACTCCATTTCCAGTCACCTTGGGACTCTCCAAGGAGAGAGAAGAGTTCTCCAAGCTGTTTCCAGCTTCCTCCCAAGGGGCAGTGGAGGGACAGCTCCAATTTGTTCTCTGTGTGACCAGGGACACAGCCCAGGGAAGGGCTGGAGCTGGGCCAGGGCAGGCTCAGGCTGGAGATCAGGGAAAGGTTCTTCCCCCAGAGGGTGCTGGGCACTGCCCAGGCTCCCCAGGGAATGGGCACGGCCCCGAGGCTGCCAGAGCTCCAGGAGCGTTTGGACAGTGCTGTCAGGGATGCCCAGGGTGGGATTGTTGGGGGGTCTGTGCAGGACCAGCTCTTGGATCAATAATCCTTGTGGGTCCCTTCAAGCTCAGGACAGTGTACGATTCCCCCACCCCAACATATTTTTATTATAGTTCCCTTTCTGTCCTGGTAAAACTGATTTCCTCCAGAACCTGCCTTTCCCCACCCAGGGATTTCAATCCCATGCCCGTGTGAAGGGAACCAGAGGTGCCGTGTCCCTGAGGTGCTCTGTGTGCCCCAGCCCCTGCACAGGCCCTGTGTTTGTGCAGCGCTGCTACTCTACACCTCGGGCTCCTTGGCTCTGATTTTCCCGATCATGGCTTGGCTCTCGGGGGAGGAAGCTGTTGGATAATTCAGCCACTTGTTTTGGCAGCTCCTGCAGGTGCTGGCGCTCCGGCCTTCCTGGATGTGCTCACATGGAACTGCTAGGCCCAGAGAGGCCACAGGGCCTCCGTCCTTCACTGGAATAAAAACCTGCTCCAAGTAATGATGAGCAAACGGAGCAGCTCCTGTGCTCTGGTGTCAGACAGCAAGAGCCCAGGGAGGTCCTTTCCCTGATCCTGGTCCTGGGTGAGGCTGCCCAGACACTTTGGGATCCCCTCCTGTAAGAGTAAAGTGTTTCATCCACCCAACCCTGCAAGAGCAGAAATCTACTCCTGGGGATCTCACCTGTCCCATCCTCCCCTGCCCTGCACCCTGCAGAAATAAGACATTTCAACTTTAATACAGAGTTCCCATCCCTAATCTTCTTGCAGCCCTTTTTGGATGCAGCATCTGCCAGAGGGCAGGGACAGATGGGATATTGGGAAGGAATTGTTCCCTGGGAGGGTGGGGAGGCCCTGGCCCAGGGTGCCCAGAGAAGCTGTGGCTGCCCCTGGATCCCTGGCAGTGTCCAAGGCCAGGTTGGACATTGGGGCTTGGAGCAGCCTGGGACAGTGGAAGGTGTCCCTGCCCCTGGCAGGAGTGGGGCTGGATGGACTTTAACCCTTCCAACCTAAATCCCATTTGGGATTCCGTGATCTCCCGTGCTCCTGCCCTGCAGCACCGGGGCTGAGGATGGCAGGGACAGCTCACAGGCTTGCAGGCAGCAGAGATCTGTCAGGATGAGCTGGGAGGTTCCCCGAGGTGACTCAGACTCTTGCATAAAGCTGCCAACACCTCGGGACAGTGATTTAGGGTTAATGAACTACAGAGGAAATATTTAGATGCTCCCTCCCAGTCTGGGTGCCTGGAGGGCCCAGCCAAGGCTGTTCTGCCCCGGTGACGGGCAGCTCCGTGGGCAGGTCCTGGCTGGGAGTGATGGGGATGGAATCACTGATCCCAGTGCAGGAGAGCTCCCTGGGGAGTGCCAGTGCCTTCGGTGCCACCGGTGCCTTGCCCTTGGCGTGCACCAGGAGTGTCACCGTGCCAGCAGCTCTGTCCTGGTGACACAGGAGGGGCTGGCAGCCCTGCCCAGGCTCCGACTCTGATTATCCCAGTAAATCACTTGTGCAAGGCTGATAACAATAGATACGACTGCAATTACTGCCCCCCCACTCTGTGTGGGAGAATTCTTTTGGCTTTGGGGCACTGATCCCATGGCTGGTGTGTTTGGTGTTTGTGTGAGATTGTTACAATTTGATTCGGCCATTCAGAATAACATTATTAATTACAGAAAAATCAGAGCTGGTTAAATGTGAATATTATTCCATTAGAAACTGTTTTAATGAAAATTATTTGGAGGCAGGTGAAGAAAAGTGAAGTAAAGTCAGAAGAAAGCTCACCATTTTTTTTTACTTTATCTCTGTAGGGGTTTTTCTCCTGAAAAAGGTATTTTCTCAGTGTTGCATAAAAGCCCCTCCAGAACGCCCTGGTGCCATCAGCTGAAAACCCAATCAAGGCTGGGCCCAAGGCACCTCTGCCAGTTCCTGTTGGAACCTCATCCCCTCCATGAGACCCAGCCTGATGCTCACTGATAATCTTGGAGATAAATCGGGACTGGGTTTTCCTTGCTCCTGACTCCTTTTTACCCCATTGGCCTTTCAGTCAGTGGGAAAGGCCTTGCACACAAATCTTTCTGTACAGCCTGCTTTGGCAGCTCCAAATGGCATGGACTGAGATCCTGCTGCAATGCCAGCCCTGCCATGGATGGCAGAGAGGAGTAGAAGTGAATTAGGGAGAGCAGGAGCATAATTAAATAAAACTGACGGTACTATTAGACCTGATTAGCTCTGGACACCAGCCTGCATCCCCAGGCTGTGCTGTGGGTGCCAAGCATATTTTCGTGAGTTCCCAAGAACCTTCCTGACAAAGGAGGGTGCAAAAAGGGGCTGTGGCCATCACAGACCACTATTTTATATAAAGGCAGTGTAATTTTTTTCCCTAAATGGGGCAATCCTGCTGTTACTTGATTGAATCACTCCATGTGTGTATCCCCAGCCTTACCTTTAACTTTGCCAACACTTGAGACATCGTGGGGGACAGTGCTGCTCTTTTGTCCCAGAGGGTGCTGGGCACTGCCCAAGCTCCCCAGGGAATGGGCACGGCCCTGAGGCTGCCAGAGCTCCAGGAGTGTTAGGACAGCGCTGCCAGGGATGCACAGGGTGGGATTGTTGGGGTGTCTGTACAGGGCCTGGGGTTGGACTGGATGATCCCTGTAGGTCCCTTCCGGCTCAGGATATTCTGTGATTCTGCTTCCTGTAGATCAGCAATGGACAAACTTCCCTCCTCCCCAACCATTTGAAGGTCAATGTGTTTCTTTTGGCACACATGGGATTCAGTCCTGAGTGGTGGCCACAACTCCCGGCTGCAGTGGCTGCCCAGGACCTGCCAAGATGCCAAAGTATGGGAAGATCCAAACCCCTCTGAGATAACCTTCAGTGTCCTGCTGGTGCTGCTTGTTCAGCCTTGGTGCAGTGGGGCTTTAGAGGCAGCTCAGACACCTGTGTGAAAGTGCTGCTGCTGTGGAGCTGCTCAGGATGGGGGTGATGGTCCAGGTGTGCCGCCACAGAAGGGGGTCCCTGTGCCAGATGTGCAGCGTGCAGGGGCTGCTTTGTTCATCCTGTGAAACACAAGTGTTGGGACCACCTGGCACAGCCCAGGCGATGCCCTCGCACACCCGGGCTGGCCTCAGTGCCATCCTGGGTGGGCAGAGACCTCCCAGCCTGTCTGTGGCACAGAGGGACGGGTGAATCACAGAGGGATAGCCCGGGTGTGTCCCCATGAGCATTAGGGCCAGCCCTGCCCTTGCTGTGACATCCTCGTGTCCTCTTCCTCTGCCTGTGACACAGCACAGCCATCCCTGGAGAGGGCGGTGGCTGGAAGCCAAGGTGGCGCTGGGTGCCGTGTGGGTGTGCTGGGGTGGAGCTGTGAGCCCTGTGCCCTGACCCTGCCCCATCGCAGCCCCGAGGGCCTGGCAGGAGCTGTTCCAGTGCAAAATGTACCCAGTTTTGCCCTGCAGACCCAGATCTCCCGCATGGCGTGGGACTCGTGCTCCTCATCTGCTCCTCAGGAGGCTGGGCAAAGAGCGACCCGGAGTTCAGCAGGGTCTGTGTTTTGGGGTGGGTTGAAGGGTGGGTGCTCAGCACGTGGTTTGTGTCTGTCCCCCTGCCCTCTCTGACACCCCCTGCACCAGAGCAGGGAGCAGTGCAGGGTTTGCACCTCACCGGGGAAGAAATCCCTCTTTTTTCACTGATACTGTAGCCAAATATGCATCTTCACAACCAGAACCTTTTCATTTATATCAGGAGTTTGGCTTTATAATATTTTCCACCCTGAAGGGCATTTCTGCATGCTTTCCATTGGGGATTCCCACATTCCCTGCAGATGCTCTCTCCATCCCCTGAGGCTGGGCACAGCATCAGCAGCTCAGAGCCCCAGGCCCTTTGCCAGGTCCCATCTCCTCAGACGGCTCCAGTCACTCCAGGCTGGTTCTGCTGGGCACAGGGAATGCTGCTCTGTTTATTATCTCACAGATGTGCTGAGTGCAGGACAGGATCAGGATCCTGCCCCTGTGGAATAAAGCCACACACTGTGTTCCTGGGAAGGTGCTGCCTTGCTGGGTGACATTAAATGCACAGAAGGAAGAATTATTCCTGCTTTAGCCAGCCCAGAGCTGGATGTCTCAGCCACACTACCCCTCTGTGCTCACTGCTGGTCACTGGAAGGAGAGTGGGACCTCTGTCCATTCTTGTTCCCTATCAGGAGACTCCTGGTGGGAGGGTGGAATTTGGGCTAAGATGCGAGGCTTCGATGCAGGTGGCTCAACATGGGAGAGTGGAATCCCACTCTCCCACAAGGGCTGGCTAAAGGGTCCCATCCCCATCCCAGGGACAGGGCCCTGTCCCTGTGGAGCCCAGTGCCATCCCTCCCTGCCTGGAATGGCTCTGGATGCTCCCCTGTGCTTTTCTGCCCTGTCCTCACATTCCCCAGCTGCTTGGCTGGCAGAGACAGCATCCCCAGCCTGGCTTTGGGGTGCCATCCATCATCCCCCACCGGCCTGGGTGTCTTGGCTGGAGGCTGGGACACTTTCCTGGGCCTGGGGCTCGTCAGGAGTGCCCTGATTGCTGCTGGAACAAAACCTGTTCTGTGTGGTGCTGAGCAACGGGGCTGATCCTCCCCAGCCCCCGGGGTGCTCCGGCTCCTGCCGTGTGCCCTGCACAGCTCCTGCAGAGTTGCCAAGGGCTCACATTTATCCTTTCTCCTGTTCCAGTCAAAGGCACATTCAGGGATGCCAAGAGCTTGCCTGGGAGAAGCATTTCCTCCCCCTCCTCCTCCTCCTCCTTTTTCTACTCCTCTGTCCAAGCACAGAGCTGCTTGCTCAGGTCTACCTTGAGTGATGGCACTGGAGTTCCAGGGGGTTTTCCTGAGCCAAAGCTCCCCAGCTCCCCAGCTCTCTGCTGCTGTCATGTTTGCCAGGCTCCCTGGTGTCTGGTGAGTCAGCAGCATTCCTGCTCTTCCTTTTTTTTTTCATCTGGGATTTTTGCTGAGGCAGCATGACTCCCTTATCTCCAGGCCAGCACATTTGGGCAGATCCCTGTGCCTCTCCTCCCTGCTCTGCGGCCCCATGGGGATCACACACAGCAGCTACAGCTGGGAGTCCCCAAGGAATGGCACAGGCATCCCACAGCTGGGAACTCTGATTTCCCCACGGATCAGCCTGTTGGGATCCCCCAGCACCACTGCTCAGGGCAGCAGGGAGCAGCTTGGTGGAATTTAAAGTGCCAGCTTTCTGGAATTTAAAGGATGCAGAGGGAAGTTAAGGCATTGCAGTGACTTTTCCCAGGGAAAAGGTGCAAAATCGTGTGTGAGTTGTGGCAAGGACAGTTAAAGTCACCCTGGGAAGTTTGCATGGTAGAATCATTAAAGGGTTTGGACAGGACCTTGAAGCCCATCCAGTCCCACCCCTGCCATGGGCAGGGACACCTTCCACTGTCCCAGGCTGCTCCAAGCCAGTCCAGCCTGGCCTTGGACACTCCCAGGGAATGGGAGGGTCCTGCAGGACACCGTCACCGCTGTCCCTTTGCCATGACGTGTTCTCACAGCAGGGAGGGGAGGCATGGGGTGATGCACTCTTTTATTTCTGTGTCTAAGAATCCATGGAGCCAAGGCTGCGCTGGGAAAGGCCTGTCTGGGATTCCTGGAGAGCGAGCTGAGCTCAGCCGGGCACAGCTCCACCCTGCACAGGAGGCACAAGGGACACTGGCTCTGGCACTGCCCCAAACCCTTGGAGGGTGTTTTGAAGACGCACTGGCACTTTCTGAGCCCTCCAAACTCGCTGTGTCCATCCCTGATCCACCTTTCCTGCAGAACAGGTTACAGCAGCCTCTCTGCTGTGTTTGCCTGGCAGTGCCTATCGAGGTTTTATTGAATTCCAATCTCACCAGAGCCTGGCCATTACCTTCTCCATTTTTCATGCTGTGTGTCAGCTTCCTTTTCTCTCCTTGGAAGGTTTCCAGGAAGGGTTTAACTGTTGGGAAGAGCAGGGAAGGGGCACTGCCCCTCATACATCTGGCTCCTTACAACAAGCTCCTGGCCCCACTGTGTGGCCCTGACTGGCTCCCAGTGTGGTTTGGGGCCAGTATTTCTGCTTTCGATGGCTATTTACAAACCGCCTTGGTTGTGCTCTTGGGTGTTTCAGGGATGCAGGAAGGCAGAGGCTGCTTTGATCCTGCCTTTGCAGCAAAGTGGGATTTTCCTGGAGGCAGTGCAGGATTGGGCCTTGCCTAACACTCCATCCCTGGCTCTGTTTCCAGGCTGGCTGCTCCCCAGGCTGCCCTGGCTGGGAATGCGTCCCTGTAAGGTGGCACAGCCCTGGCCTCCAGACCCCCCCAGCCCTGGGCTGAGCCCCCAGCATGGGCAGCAGGGAGGGGAGGGAGGATTCTGCCCCTGTGCTCAGGTGAGAGCCCACCTGCAGAGCTGCCCCAGCCCTGGGGCCCAGCACAGGAAGGAGCTGGAGCTGCTGGAGAGAGTCCAGAGGAGGCTCCAGGATGATCCGAGGGATGGAGCAGCTCTGCTCTGGAGCCAGGCTGGGAGAGCTGGGGGGTGTTCACCTGAAGAAGAGAAGGCTCTGGGAGACCTCAGAGCCCCTTCAAGGGCCTGAAGGGGCTCCAGGAGAGATGGAGAGGGACTTGGGACAAGGGATGGAGGGCCAGGACACAGGGAATGGCTTCCCACTGCCAGAGGGCAGGGACAGATGGGATATTGGGAAGGGATTCCTGTCTGGGAGTGTGGGGAGGCCCTGGCCCAGGGTGCCCAGAGAAGCTGTGGCTGCCCCTGGATCCCTGGCAGTGTCCAAGGCCAGGTTGGACACTGGGGCTTGGAGCAGCCTGGGACAGTGGGAGGTGTCCTTGCCATGGCAGGGGTGGGATGGGATGATCTTTAATGTCCCTTCCAATCCGAACCATTATGGGATAGCTTTGCCACATTTCAGCTGCCCCCAAATCCACCCCAGCTTGGAGAGCAGCTCCTGATGCTCCTTTCCCTTGGATTAATGCAGAAATGTCTGTCAGCAGCTGGGATCAGCTGCAGAACACCAGACCCATACTCAGTCCCTTCCAGAGATAAAGACTGAGCTGCAGCTGAGGAGGAAGACCTCCCACGGCCGGGGCAGAGCTGCCAGTCCCTGGGATGGATGGATGGATGGATGGGTGGATGGATGGATGGATGGATGGATGGATGGATGGATGGATGGATGGATGGATGGATGGATGGACGGATGGATTGTCCAGCTGGGCTTTTCCTGGAAAGCACAGCCTGGCCTGGCTTCTCTCACCCTGAGCCTGACAAATGGAGCCTGCTGGTTTGTTTTTAAGTGCAGTGTCTGTCTGGATGTCACTTTCCGGGAGCTTTCCAGGTGGCCAGGGCTGACCGACAGGCACAGGTCACTGCTGAGCCCTCCCCCTGGGGCCTGGCTGGCTCCGTGCTCCGCTCTGGCTCTGCAGCCTCTGGTTTGTCCTGGCACAGCCCAGGGGGTGTGGAGCTGCCCTGTGGCTTTCCCCATCCTGTTCAGGTGCTTTTGGAAACGTCACCCTTGGGTTTCTGGGAAGCTGCTCCCGTTGCCGATGGGCCCCAAGTTGTGCTCATGGGCAGCGGCTGCTGGGGGTGAAATACAGCTGGAGGCAGATGTTCTGCAGGTGGGGAAAAAGGGTGCTCTGGGTGCCAAATATCAAAAGCTGCTGGGAAAAAAGAGCATTTTTGTTGTTGGAAAATGGCCTGGGACACACAGGTCAGGAGGGGTGGCAGAGACCTCATGGGAGGGAATAGGGACAGGGGCAGAACGGGCTGTGCTGCCCTGAGGAACGAGCCCCTGGGCCCCAAAGGAAACATTGAGGAGACACACATCCTGGTGTCCTCAAAGGTTTCTTCTTCCCCCTTGTCCATGGGGTGTTCCCAACAAAGCTTCATTTGCTCCTGAAAACCCTCTGGAGGCATCGAGAGCACTGAGCCTGGAGCTGTAGAGTGACCAGAGGTGGCATTTGTGTCCCTGCCCCTCTGCAGTCCGGCTCTAAGCAGAGGTGGATTTTATCTTCTATGGCATCCTCAGGATAAATCCCCCTCACTGCCTGTGCTTTCTGCACTCTTTTTTTTTTTTTTTTCCCCAGGTCTCCTTGTGAAATCAAAGTAGTCCAAAGACCTTGAGGTGTGCATCTCTACATCCACACATTCCCATTTCTCCTGCTCGTGAAACCAGTGCAGTCAGGTCACACAAAAGGCCAAATCCATGTTTTATTGCTGTAGAGAAACAGAGATTTGGCCCATCAGACTCAGCAGAAGTTGGTTATTTAATCCTGAGGAGCCCATGGAGAAGCAAAGGGGGATGGAATTGCTCTGAGCCTTTTTTTTTTGTTTTTGTTTCAGCTTTCAGGAATATGAGGTTGGAAAAACACCGTCTCAGTTTCTGTCTTTGCCGCTTACCTGTGGCATGGCATTTTAACGGCAGCAGATAAAAGACAGGCAAGAGTGTCGTGGGCATGGGTCAGATGGGAGTATCTCAGATATTAAAGCCACTAAAAAGTTGTTCTCAGGAGAACTTTCCCTGTGAGCCAGCAGGTTAATTGAACCTGAGCCATGCAGTAGAAATGTGCTGATTCCAACAACATTTTCCAGCAGCAAAAAAAAAGTGGAAATGTTTTGTTTGGACAGTATAGGAACTCCAGCAGAAGCTGAATGTTTCTGTTCTGTCACTTAAATTAATTTCATGTAATGTAGAGGGTAAATTTTAATATTTTATTGTCTTTCTAGATTGTATCACTTCACACAGGTGCATGATTTAGAAAAGGCACAGGAGGGGCAGAAATAATGGAAAGAGTCGCTGAAGTGAAACACTCTAATGGCCCTAAACTGCTGGCTGGGAGCAAATGCTGTTCCTTGGCAAACACAAGAATTCCAACTTTTTGTGCAGAATCAGAATCAGTCTCTCCCTTCATGTCAGGATTTCCCAGGCAGTGGAAATTGCAGCTCCCAGCCAGGATGTTGTCTGTGGTGATTATTCCCTGGAGTCAGATGTAGCAGGAGATAATTCAGAGGCAGCCTGGGATAACAGCCCTGCTTGGAGCCATTCACCCCCAGGCTGGCCGGGAACACAGGGCGGGGAGGATGCTCAGATCCCGGGATGGATCCTGGGATGGATCCTGGGCTCTCCCCAGGACTCCAGTGGTGGAGGAGGGGTTCAGTGATGGGGGGCTCGCAGGACCCACCCCCAACCTGGCAGTGGTGAGAATTCATTTCCAAGGTTTCCAGAAGAATTGCTGGATTGGCGTTGCTGTTGGAAAAGGGGAAGGTGGAAAAGGGGAGGAGGGAGGAGACCCCAGGGCCTCCCAGGACTGCCAGGGCTTTGCTCAGGCGGGGCTGGTGCCAGGACTAGGGAATCCCAGCAGTGGGATGCAGCCCATGGACACAGAGCTGCTTCTGCTGTCCCAAACTTGCTGCCTCCAAGTTTTTGCGGTGTAATCTGATCCAGCATTCCAGAGGAAGGTTGCACTCCCAGTGAATCTGGTTTTTATGGGGAGCACTGAGATGCTGGGGTTTGTTCCTCCTGTGGCTTCATCAGCACCACAAGTGCTGTAAAGCCAGGGCCTTTCCAGGGCCTCAAGGTGAGATGCTTGAAAAGCAAGGGGAAGATGAATTTTTTAATACAATTTCCAGAAAAGCCACATTTATTTTGGCACTGGAGGCGCCTTTGAGCATCCACTCTGCAGCCTTGTGACAACCTGGGGCCCTGGGGAAGCTGCTTTAGGGAGGAAAAGTGTTTCATGCTTGGTTTAAGCTGGGAATGCTGTTACACAGAGGAGCAGAGGTGCCTTATTGTCCCAGGGTGTGGTAAGGAATCACAGAGGCCATGGTGCCTGAGCCTCAAATGCCGTGATCCAGCCTGGATGCAAAAGCAGTCAGTGGAACCCTTCCCTCCAGCTCCTCCCTGATCTCTGCAGGGCCAGAGGACCTGTGCTGGAACAGCCACCACAGACAGAGATGTCCCCAGGGGCTGCTCCCAGCTCTGTCACGGACACCATGAGTGATCCCAGCTCCAGGAGTGACAATGGCATGAGAACTTTTCTGACAATTCCACGACAAACTTGTGTTCCCCTTGAAAAAAACAGCAGCAGCAGCAGCAGCACCTTCCCAAAAACCTTTTCAAGGAGGAAAACAACTTTCTGCTTCTAATAAAGGCCTCCAGCATCAGCTGAGCGGGATTTATTTTCATTTTTCTTCTCCACAAAGTTTCCATTGTGTCCAAAAGCCATTTTCTGTCAAAAAGGGTTTTGGTGGAAAATATTTTACTAAATCTGTTTGAAGCTGATACAAAGCCGTGCCAAGAAAGAGGGAATGAGTAAAGCCCGTGAAGCTGCTCCTCGGCACATTAAAGGGAATATCCCAGACTTCCCAGGGCCTCTGGAGGGTGTTTGGGTGGTCCTGCTGGAGCTGGGATCATCCCAGCCTCCGGTAAATGTTAAACTAACAAGTAAATCTGCTTCCCTCAGCAGCCGGAGCTGAGCCTTCGAGCTGGGGTGAAGCTTTTAAACATCATCAGGCATATTTTCTTTAAAGGAAGGAAGGATCTTAATTCCAGCATTCCAACCCAAAATAGACGTCCCTAAGAATAGCCCTTCCCCTTGGCAGGGCAGAACGCTGCCAGGAGGGAAAGGGGTTGGGGGAAACGAGGAATTCTTTCCCTAAATAGGCTGGAATTGGGAAGTGATGGGTTTAGCTTTGACTGTCCCTGGAGCATCCAATCCCACTGAGGAGCTGCTGGTGGCTCCTTGGACCAGGGACTGGAGCAGGTCAGGGGCTCCCTGGGTGGGTGGAGCTGTTCCATAGGGACCTGCTGGCCACCCTGTGGTGGGGGTCCCTGGGGTCACTGGTGTCCTTTCCCCCGAGCCCAGCGGAGCCTTGCTCCAGGCGAGGAGAGGATGCTCCAGCCGGGCTCCGTGTGTCCCGATGGAGAGAAGCAAAGGCATCCCATGGGAATAGTGAGGTTGGGCAGCGTGACCTCACTTCCACTGGCAGTTGTCCCGGATCCGGAGCTGTGGGATGGGGGGATTTGTCTGGGTAGGGAAGTTTCTGATTGCCCATCTCTTCCAGTTTGAAAAGTGTAGTGCTGGAGTACCTCAGGCTCTATGAAGTTCAACAAGAGATTGGAGGGGTGAGTCTGTATTCCCACTCCTTTTCCCTGGAAAGTAGAGTTTTGCATCATTTGAACCCTTTTGACTTGGATATTCCCCTTATGGGGTCACCTCTTCTGTGCAAGTGGGAGCTTCAGAGAGGAATCATGGCATGAGAGATGAATTTCTCAAGCAGCTTCATCACCCCAGAGCTGTGGCTTTAAGAAAACCACAAACTTCCATGGAAGTCCCAATGAAACAATAAAACCTGACAGCACAGGCAGGTCTTTCCACCCCATTTCCTTCCTGTAAAAGCTGGCAGTGGAATTTCAATTTCCCAAGTTGTAAACACCCTCAGGAGCCGAGAGCTCACCATCTCCTGGAGGTTCCAGCTGCACCTTCCCAGTGCCTACAGCTTGTACCTGTTCCTGGTTCCCTCCCAGAGCTTTGGGAAGCCTTTTCTGGGCACCTTTGGTGTCGCATTTGGATTACGCTTTCCCCAGGAATCCGTAACTGGACTCTGGTGATGCTCAGCACTAAATAACATCATCCCAAGGTTTTCATGAGCTTGTGCCAGACCTCAAATATCCTGACTTAGGCTTTCCTAAATTGCATCTTTAGTTTAAAACAAGCATTTTGAGGGCTGCATGTGCCTGGTGAAAGGGGTCATTTGTCCCAGTTCGTGTCCATAGGGAAAGTGTCCCTGTGGGAACTGGTTGTGATGATTCCCTCAGCTCTCAGGGGGCAGAAAGAGGAAATTTTGTGGCAGAATCCCTCCCTGCCATGATGATACTAAATGTATAAGGGAGTGAACGAACTGGCTCTGTTTTATAGCCCAGCTTTACAACTAAGATGATTTATATATTCGGGTGGGTTGAAAAATGTTGTTCTAAAACCAGGCAAAACCCGCTGGGTTTGGCCAATTACTCACTTTGCACTTTGGGCCCCTCTCAAATGAAACTGCCGGTGGGTGTGACGAAACCACGAACCCCCAAATCTGACAGATCCCTCACCCAAAGCCCTGAGGAGCCCCCAGGAGCTGAACCTCACACGCTGGAAAGAGGGGAAAATAATCAGGTGGAAAAATGTGAGCTCCACCAGGCTGCCAACCTGAAACCTTTTGGTGTTTGTTTGTGGAAACCAAGCCAAGGAGAGGAGCTCAGGCCAGAACTTCACTGTGAGAAGGGTTGGCCCAGCCCAGCTGGCTCCTTCCTGCTTCTTGCACATTCCGAGGGATAAACCCTCCAAAGAGACAAGAGGAAAAACACTTTCCCTGGGATATGGATTCAAACACACCTCCGTGAGCCCACGCCATGTGCTGAGTCCTTGCAGTGCCCAAAGGGGCTCCAGGAGAGCTGCAGAGGGACTTGGGACAAGGGATGGAGGGACAGGACACAGGGAATGGTTTCCCACTGCCAGAGGGCAGGGATCGATGGGATATTGAGAGGGAATTCCTTTCTGTGAGGGTGAGGAGGCCCTGGCCCAGGGTGCCCAGAGAAGCTGTGGCTGCCCCTGGATCCCTGGCAGTGTCCAAGGCCAGGTTGGACACTGGGGCTTGGAGCAGCCTGGGACAGTGGAAGGTGTCCCTGCCCCTGGCAGGGGTGGGATGGGATGAGCTTTAATGTCCCTTCCAACCCAATCCATGATTCCAGAATTGTTGGTGATTGCAGATGATCAGGACAAGCAGATCATGAAGTAATTTCTCCAAAAAGTGTGGGAAAACGCAGATTTCCTGGTAAGCTTTTCCTGCTTCCATGACAGATTGCAAATGTCATCTGGTTATTCTTTGCTTCAGCATCGTTATCTGGTTTTATCTGTTCTCATTGTTCCAAGGTACAGTCGGGGGGGTTTCACTCTGCTCAGCTGATGGCTGAAGGTGGAACACGTTCCAGGGCCCCTCCTGCCCAGCCTCAGGCTCCTTTGTGTGATGAGTTTCTGGGTGCAGGACACTCCTGTACAACTCCCTTCCCACACCGGGGGGTGACACTGGGAAAGCCCAGCCTGGTGCTCGGGTCACTGGAAAAGTTGCCTTGGAGTGGGTGCAGAGCTGCAAACACGGGGCTGTAGGATGCTCCTGACATCCATTATCTGTGTCCCGCTCCTCAGAGAGATTTGTATCCCTGTGGACGCTGTGTGGGGTCAGGCAGGGAGAATTCTTGGGCAGGATTTAATACAGATTAAGGAAAAACAGAGGGGTGGAGAGGAGAATGGGGAATGTCACCGCTGAGCCAGAGCTGGGAGGGGATGAGCCCAGTCTGTGCTGGAGAGGACCTGGAACACCCAGAACTGGAGCCTGCCGCCATTGGGATACCCTCACGATTCCCTGCGGAGTGCAGATTCCTGGCACAGCTTCCCCATGCCCTTGGGAAGGCGCCTGGAGAAAGGGGCTTTGGGGCCATTGCAGATCTTTCCGGGCACCTTTGTCCCAAGGAATTTACCCCAGGGCAACTCCCTGGGATGGGATTTGCAGCTGCAGCAGCACAAATCCTCCTGTGCACCCACAGAGAGGTGGCTTTGGGGATTTGGGGCAATCAGGAATCCCGTCACAGGCTGGGGGTACCCGTGGGAAGCACATGGCTGCATCTCTGGGAAGCTGCTCATTCCCTGCTCCTCACCCCAGGCCATCACAGGACTGATGCAAAGTGTCTGTGCCTTGGATTAGGATCGTGTAAGGCAACATTCAGGAAGAAACCGTGGGATTTAGAGGAAAACTGAGAGGCTGGCACGTCACCTTTGGGGATGCAGGTGAAAATCCAAGCTCAAACCTCAAAAGTGGAGTAAACCTTTATGAAAGAGAGACCTGGATCATTTTCATCCTTTCCTGTTAGTCTGAGTGACATCCATCTCTCCAAAATATGCCAGGATACAATCCTGCAGGCTGCTCAGGACACAATCATAAAACCATTTGCTTCAACTCCTTGAAAATATTTGTCACTTCCAGGGGAAGAAGCCCATGGCTTCATCCCTGCTTTCCATTTCCCTGAGCAGGCACCGTGTGCTCCATCTGGCTGAGTGGACACAGAGCTCCAGGGATAAAAATGTCGTGTAATATGAGAGAAAGTATCAGCAAAATATTTATGTAATGAAATGTTAATGATCCTTCTAAAGGTCTGTGGCAGGGCAAGGCAGACAAGAGCCTCTCCTCTTGCTGGAGTGTCACAGGGAGGGACAGATGCACAGGAACAGCACTGGCAAGGGTAGGAAAAAGGAACTTTATTGGGAAATCTGATCTGCCCTTTCTAGCAAAAACACCCTGACAAATGATACCAAGTCATTTGCGGGATCTGATCTGATCGCAGCTGTCTTAATTATTTTTCAACTCGGCACGGGAATGGTTTCCCTTTGTTTGGGAGGATAAACATCCTCCGTGATCCTCGGCCCCGGCGGCTGCTGCCGCTCGGAAACCAAAGAGCTCCTGCCCCCAAGCCCCGGGGCCGGAGCGGCAGGGCTGGGCTGGGAGCGCAGCCAGAGCCAGCCTGCATTTCCATGGAGCATCGAGCCCTGGCATCCTGGGGCAGCTACCAGGATGAGGCACCAGCACGGGGAGAAAAGCAAATTCTCTGAAAGGAAAGGACAGTTCCGATCCAGGCTCTAATTCCAGCCAAATACTTGGCCAGGTGAGGCCGGCTGCTTTGTTGTCCTTATTCAACACCCAAGTGTGGTTGGAGTTTTTCGTATCACAAACCAGAACATCTCTTAAATACGCAGGACCAAACCTGATGAAAGGAAATGTTGTCTGGAGTTAGACAATCCCTCAAGTGATCCCAAAGAATGAGTGATACTGAAACGTGGAATTACTGCTTCATTTGCAGGAGCAGTAGGTCTGTAGGTGATCCCCCTGCAGAGGTGCTCAAATCAGTCAAGCACAGCCTGGGTGGTGCTTTAAACCAGCTGTGCTCACAAGCCCTTGGTTTGGTGTGTGCGAGAGGGACAAACCACCCAAGGCCACCGGTGTCTTGGGAAGTTGAAATAAAAGCAGCTGGAATTTAAATTGTGGTTTTGCTGCAGCCTCTGAGGTCCCCTGGGCACATCACAGAATCACAGAAAGACCTGGGCTGGGAAAGACCCAAAGCCCATCCCATGCCACCCCTGCCGTCCCAGGCTGCTCCACTGTCCCAGGCTGCTCCAAGCCCCAATGTCCAACCTGGCCTTGGACACTGCCAGAGATCCAGGGGCAGCCACAGCTTCTCTGGGCACCCTGGGCCAGGGCCTCCCCACCCTCACAGGGAACAATCCCTTCCCAATATCCCATCGATCCCTGCCCTCTGGCACTGGGAAGCCATTCCTTGTGTCCTGTCCCTCTCTGCCTGGATAAAAAGTTGTTCTCCTCTCTTTTTCTAAGCCCCCTTTATACACTGGAAAGGGCTCTGAGGTCTCCTTGGAGCCTCCTCTTCTCCAGGTGAACTCCCCCAGCCCTCCCAGCCTGGCTCCAGAGCAGAGGGAGAATCCCTCCAGATGTGCAGGACTGGAGTGCAGCAGATGTTCCCTCTGCTTCCTCTCATCCAGCCTGAGCTGTTGGTTGTATCCTGAAGCCAGTGAAGGAGGGAGCACGGGAAAAGGGATGGGGTGGGCACTGCCCAACTCCTCCCTGGGCTGGGGCAGTCAGGGCACTGCTCACCCGTGTCTCCCCTGGGTCATTGAGGGGCTTTCTGCTGGATTTGCCCTGCCCTGACTGTACCAGGTGTGTGACAGGAGCCTTGCCTAGGGCTCAGCCAGGGCACTCAGAATGGATCCACTCCTGCAGCTCAAACACAGCGTCCCGTGGCTCCTGATGCTGTATCCAGCAGCTTCTCTGCAGCCATTCCCACCAGGAACATTTACCGAGGGAAGAGTGCACTGAGAGATGTTTTCCTTCCCGGAGCTGGAGCAGGGAGGTAGCAGAGGGAAGGGACTGCAGAGCTGCACCGATGGAAGGGCTGCATGGACCATTCCCTTCGGGAGCTGCAGCAGTCTCAGGGGTAGCTGGACTGCTGGGATTATTATGGGATTATTGTAATTCCCTATGTCAGCAATCCTGCAGCAGAGGCTCCTCTCTGGTCACGTCCTGAGTGGCACCAGAAGGACGCGGAACATCCCCTGTTTGTGCCGGGGGACAGCGCGTGGCACATCCCCGCTCCTCAAAGTGCCCTGCCTGGGGACGAGTGTTTGGATGGCCATGGAGGGAGCACCTTTGTAGTGCTCCAGGGGAACTGGAGAGTGAGGGGAGAGATTTTGGGGGTTGGGAGTAGAGGATCTTTAAGGTCCCTTCCGATTCAAACCATGTGACTTTTCTTTCTTTTTTTTCTTTTTAGAAGCAATTTCCATGAATGCTGGTTTGTTTCTTTTTTTTTCCAGATGAGCTTTCTGGGCCCTTCCACGCCGAGATTGTGTTCAGCCCTCACGGTTTCCTGAGGAGCAGGAGCTGAGGTTGTTCCTATCAGCTCTGCAGACATTTTGATCCTTTTACTGTCTGTGGAATCACAGCCAGAGTATGATGACAGGGAAAAAAATTACAGTAACTCTGCCTGCCTTTTCCAATGCAAGCCGTTTGCCAAAGCAATAAAAAACTTTAAACAATGGCCAGTCATGACATAAACCAGCCCTGGAGCTGTCTGCCAAAATTCACCTCAAGAAAGGAGGTCCAGAAATAAACAATAACCTATAAAAAGCCCCACAGACTTAAAGAGAGTCCTCTCAGTGTGTTAATTGCTTTCACATCTGGCTCTGAAATGAGGAGTGTGTAAGGCAAGGAGAGGCCACCAATAACTCATGCAGCTGAGCACAAAAGCATGTGTGGAGCATCAATCACCAGAGCCATCCACTTCTGCTCACAGATCTCAGATGCTGGGGCTCAGGTTTAAATTTTGTGTTTAAACTGCCCTGCAATAATGGGGCTGATGTTAATAAACAGCTCACGGTTAAATGCTTTCACAGGTGGGATATTTCAAGGTAAATGTAGAGAAACTGTTTTCATTTCCCTTTTTCTCCTTCCATCAATACTGGAGCAGTTTTTGCCTGGCCTTCTTGGGAAGGAGTCAGCGCCAGGGTGGAAGGTTTGACGACCGGGGGCTCCAGCAAGGTGGGACATACAAAGGAAAATAGCTGGGGCTGGTTTCATGAGGCCTTCTCTGTGTGCCGAGGAGGTGACCCCAAACTGGGACCTTGTGGGAGCTTGGCTGGAAGGCCAAAGCTCCCCCCAGGCTCCTGGCAGATGCCAAGGGGGCAGAGCCATTGGGGGATGCTCTGCACCCCCTGCTCTGGGCGCGTGTTCAGCCCTCAGGCCGATGCCTGCACCTTTTCTGTGCCCGTGAGTCGGGGGGGCACAGAGCTGTCTGCTCCTGCTGGTTTGTGTGCTGGGTTAGTTTTCTGGTGTGAAAGCCCCTTGGCTTTTTGGATGCAGTTCAGAGCCCACCTTCCCCACTTTGCAGTGCCACCAACACAGGGAGCAAAGCGCAGAGCTCCCCCAGTCCAGGAGGGGCTGGAGGGGCTGCAGGGAGGCTCTCCCTGAACTCGGTTTGTTATTTCTGATGGTTCCTGGGCACTGCTGAGAACATCACCAGTATATGATGACATTTTCTGAGGTCACTGCTGCTGTAATTACAGGAGTGATCCCAGGCTTAACCTTGGGGATGAGCAGAGGCTGCCCTGAGCGCCTGTGGTTTGGTGGTTGTGACTCATCACGAGAGCTCAGGGAGGGATTTGTGATGATTTATTCATGCCACATTTATTGTTTGGAAAGCTCAGTCAAATGCTGCTCTGGTTAGACTGAATAATTCAGCTGCCAGTCTACTTCTGGTTTACTTTTATCTCTTTATTGCTTTCTCTCTCTGTTAAGAGCCTCACGTTCAGAGGTGAAAATCATCTCAGAGAATCCTGGAATGGTTTGGGTTGGGAGGAAACCTAAAGCCCATCCCATCCCACCCCTGCCATGGCAGGGACACCTTCCACTGTCCCAGGCTGCTCCAAGCCCCAGTGTCCAACCTGGCCTTGGACACTGCCAGGGATCCAGGGGCAGCCACAGCTTCTCTGGGCACCCTGGGCCAGGGCCTCCCCACCCTCCCAGGGAACAATTCCTTCCCAATATCCCATCCGTCCCTGCCCTCTGGCAGTGGGAAGCCATTCCCTGTGTCCTGTCCCTCCATCCTTTGTCCAAGTCCCTCCCTGGCTCTCCTGGAGCCTCTTTAGGCACTAGAAGCTTCTATAAATGTTGTGAGGCTGTTGAGTTTGGAGGCAATTTTCCATGTTTGGTATCTTTGGAACTCAGAACTTCAGGGATACTCAGAACTTTCAGTAGGTCTGGCCGTGCTGGAGGCCTGAGGACATTTGAGAGAGTGTGGGTCCATCTCTCCTGGGTCAGTTAAAGGTCCAGCTCTGTGAGTCTCATATAGGACATGCAAGAACTGCACTTGCACCATTTGTCTAATCCCAAAAGGTGCTTCCAAGACAGCTCAAAAAATCCCCCCTGAAGAGGCCAATTTCTTCCTGCTGCCTGTAAAGGACAATTATTTAGGTTGCCGTGTCTAACCTAGGTGAGGTGACTCCCATGCAGCCAAACCGGGGTTCGTGGGCTGCTGTGTCCTATGCACCTCCTGAGCATCCCAGGAGCAGTTTGGGGTGAGGACAGAGCTCTGGCAGTGTGAAATGGCATTTGTGTCTCCGCACTCTGGGCCTCACTGGTTTAACTGTATCCTTCCCCCAGAGCCCTTGGGAACTTTGGTGAAACACCTTCCTGTAGCTGGGAACTGATCCCTCAGCTCCCACCTTGACTGGAGGTGGGATGTGCTCGCTCCATGCTGAGGATATGGGAAGGGTGGGAAAGAGAGGGAAATGAGGGCTGGTGGGCAGGACAGGGCAGAGCTTTGGCTTTGCTCCACTCACTGCCCCTGTCCACTTGGAGCTGGCTCAAACATACCCTGAACTTATTGACAGAAAATCAGGGGGCCAAGGAGCTCTGAACTTGCTCAGAAAATGCAGGTTCTGGGCAAACAATCACTTAATTCCTCAAGAATGTTAAAAGTTACCCCAAATGCACGTGAAACACACACATGAGGAATGATTCCATGTCACTGATTTGTGCAGAACGTTCGCGTTGTTGCTTGTGCCTCGTTCAGGGGCACAGGACACAAAGAGCCGCTCCCACCGTGGAGAAAGGAAAGCTTTCCCCACACCCACTCCTACCAGTTCTTCTAGGAACAGTCCCTGGGGCAGACCTGCAGACATCTGCCCACCCTAAACCAGAGCAAGGCAGAGGAGCCAGGTCCTGCCAGGACAACTCGCTGCTGGATTCTGGTTTTGTAGCCGTTGGAGGATGCCAAGAAAGTGACTCAAAGGAGTTGGAATTAACCACACGTTGGAATTTGGCATTGCTCCTTGTTTATACAGGAATATTTGCCCTGCTGGGGCTCAGCTGCCACCTGCGGAGCAGGGAGAGGTGTCTGCCACAGCCTGGGAGGCTGCAATGTCTGACAGCCACATCCCAGGAGGATGGGGCACTTCCAGGTGTGCACAGAGCGGTGGAGGAGGCGGCTTGGACACCTGAGCTTTTCCAACCATGGAAAAAGGACACCAGCTCTTCCGGGGGCTGCTGGCAGAGGGAGGGAGAGCCCCAGGTGATCTCCAGGGGCTGCTCCAGTGCCTGTGCTGTGCACTGGGGGCTCAGTGATGGCCACAACCATCCTTTTCCACTGGCCACGAGCAGAGGCCCAGCCAGCCCAGCCCTCTGTGTTTTATGGTCAGATCAGAATTTTCACCAGAATGTGGGAACCCACTAAATCCCTGGGAAGTCTCCTGTGGTTCCTGGCCACATGGAACCTGCTGCAGAACCGTGCCCTTGGCTCACCCTGGGAGCCAGCCCTGGGTTCATACATGGAGAAAATCTGGAAGCCTGCTGGAATCGCTAACGTATCCCTGGGCCAGAGGAGAGCGGGTGCTGCCTGTGAGCACCTGGACCTTCCTGGGGACAGCAGGAGGTGCACTTCACACACTTTGGGCTTTTTAAATTCTCCATGAATTAATGGGACTTGGGAAGATATTCTGTTACTGAACAGAGGGCTGGAGCACCTCTCCTATGAGGAAAGGCTGAAGGAATTGGGATTGTTCAGCCTGAAGAAGAGAAGGCTCTGGGGAAAGCTTAGAGCCCTTTCCAGTGTATAAAGGGGTTCCAGGAGGGCTGGAGAGGGACTTGGGACAAGGGATGGAGGGCCAGGACACAGGGAATGGCTTCCCACTGCCAGAGGGCAAGGACAGATGGGATATTGGGAAGGAATTGTTCCCTGGGAGGGTGGAGAGGCCCTGGCCCAGGGTGCCCAGAGCAGCTGTGGCTGCCCCTGGATCCCTGGCAGTGTCCAAGGCCAGGTTGGACACTGGGGCTTGGAGCAGCCTGGGACAGTGGAAGGTGTCCCTGCCATGGCAGGGGTGGGGCTGGATGAGCTTTCAGGTCCCTTCCAACCCACCCCACTCTGGGATTCTGTGGTTCTCTGAATAAACAATTGATCCCTTTCAGGCAAGTGCAGCGCTTATGGGAGACAGAGGAATATTCAGACGTGAGGGAAACTGCACCAGAGCTGTTCTGGGTACGTGCAAGCTCCCAGGGGATGCTATAAAGGATCTGGATCTGGGTATTTTCAGCAGGGCAGCTTCTGACCCAGTGTAATGCTGTATTAATAGACAGCCAGAATGTAGAGCTGGGACAGAAAGATTGACAGCTCTTGGCAGCAGGTTTTGTACTCAGGTATCTAAATGTATCCCTTGAAATTCCAGTTTGGTCAGCCTGGGCTGCCATGCTGAGAACTGGCACCTCTGCTTCCCACCAGCTTCACGAGTTCACCCTGGTTGGGTTTTTTTATTCTGAGCTAAACTGGTCAAGGCTTCAGCACAAACTGTCCTCACGTGTCCACCGAACTGGATGTGCCCCACCACAACTGGGTGGGGACAGTTTGTCATTTTAGTGATGTTGCAGCTGTTGGAGTTGCAGTCAGAATTAAGGAACAAAGTTTAATTACTCAAATGAATGGTGGTGGTGTAAACAGCCTGTTTAATTCGCTGGGATACTCAGAGATTTGGGATTTTGGGATCACAGACTCTGTGCACTTGGCAGCTACTTGAGGCTCACTTGTGGTATTTGACTGTGTTTCCTGTGCCAATTCTCTTCATCTTTGCAGCTTTTAGGATGTGTGAAAGGAGGTCTAGGTTGGATTTTAGGGAAAAGTTCTTACCCCAGAGGGTGCTGGGCACTGCCCAGGCTCCCCAGGGAATGGGCACGGCCCCGAGGCTGCCAGAGCTCCAGGAGCGTTTGGACAGCGCTGCCAGGGATGCCCAGGCTGGGATTGTTGGGGTGTCTGTGCAGGGCCAGGGGCTGCCCTGGATGATCCCTGTGGGTCCCTTCAAGCTCGGGACACTCTGTGGTTGTGGCAGGACCAGACCTTGGCCCACTGTGATGTCCCCACTGTCCCTCTGCTTGTGGCGCTGCCCCGGAAGGTCCTGCCTGGGCTTTGCCGAGCACCCAAGGGCCATTTACAACATTATTGAATTATTATAGCCTAATTTAGCAAATCCTTCAAAGGCTCTGTGGTTGCCTCCCACAATCAGTGGTGTCCCTCGTTGGGCAATGATTCATCTGAACAAAATTAGCCACGGGCAGGGCGTGAGAGCCGAGCTGGAGCTGGGAGCGTGCAAGCAGCAGAGAGCTGGGCTGCTCCCAGGGTGGGTGGGTGTCCTGCTGGGGGACAGAACTTGGCTGGCTTTAACTGCAATTATTTATCTGCTTTAGCTGGAGGAAAACCAACTTACGTGCTGAATGTTTTGTTTCAGGTTGATAGAGCTGATTCCTCACCCGGCTGAAGCGGGACATGTGTTTAAAGTGAAATGAAGATGTGCTGCCCATGAAGCACTTCGGGTGCTATTTTCTGTCACTCTTTGGCAAAAGGCAAAGCTTCTCCCGGGAGCCCAGCTCAGGAGGGGTGGCCAGGGGGTCACTACATCACCAGCAGCTGGAAACACCTCAGTACAGTCCCAGTGTGCAGCTGCAGGAGCTGGGAGAATCGGGAGAAGCTGAGGTGGCTGTGAGAGGGCAGAAACACCAGCCTGGGTACTCGATGAGCCACGGACACAGCTGGGAAATGAAGAAAATGAAAATATTCCTCTGCATGAAGTGAGATGTGGAAGCTGCCACAGCAGAGCTGACTGGTGTTCCCGAAAGCTGGGGAGAGACCCCCTTGGATGAGCTGGAGTGCCTGGGCTCACCACCACCATCCCTACCAGCTCCTCCTGTCTCTGCCTGTTCCCAGGCTAAAGCCAGAGCTAACCGGGAAAGCATTCTCAGAAATGCTCCCAGTGCCACTGGGTGACCAGTGCTTATCACCCTGGTGCTGGCTGGGGCTCCTGTGGACATCTCACTCAGCACCCCCATCCCCACCCTGGGGCAGCCCCCAGCCAGTGAGGCTCTGGCCCAGGAGCACCAGTGAGGACACTGCGTTGCCCAGTGAGGCACTGGTTTCCCAGGAGCGGCTCTAGGATGCACAAGGGCTGTACTGAGTTGCCCACTGATGGCACTGGGAGCTGCCCAGGGGTGGGACCAAGTTGCCCGGGGTGGCACTGGGTTGCACAGAGTCTGCACGGAGTTCCTACAATCCTGGAATCCCAGAATGGCTGGGTTGGAAGGGATTTTGAAGCTCATCTACTCCAACCCCCTGCCATGGACAGGAATACATCCCACTAGACCAGCTTGCTCAGAGCCCTGTCCAGCCTGGCCTTGGCCACTGGGGTGGCACTGGGTTGCCCAGGGTGGCACGGGGTTGTCCACTGAGGGCACTGAGTTCACAGGACCAGAGAATATCTCAGGTTAGAAGGGATCCATAAGGATCCTGCTCCTTGCAGGACAACCTACACCTAAATCAGGCGGCCACGAGCATTATGCAGCCACTCAACACCTGCCCCTGGGTGCCCAGGGTCTGCACACACTGCCCAGCGGGGTAGGAGGTTCAGGGCAGGAACTGGGATGCCCTGAGAGGTGTTTACTGGCCCCAGGTTGCCCACCCAGCGCCCTGTGTTGCCCACCAGCCATTGCTGTGGCCATTACAGGGCAGGTCAATGGGCAGGCCAGGTCACAGAGCTCGGTCACTGTCACAGAACCCCCACAGAACGTGGTCACTGGCCAAGGAACCCCTGCCCATAGCAACGGGGCCCTGCGGTGCCACCCGGGCTGGGCAGAGCCGGGCAGTGCCAGCACCACCACAGCAAAGCAGGGATGAGCAGCAGCACCCCCAGCCGCTGAGCTCACCCCACACTCACAGCAAAGGGGGAGCTGTGCTTCCACCAGGAGGGAGGACCAGCACAGCTGGTATCAGCCTCAGCCCCAAGCCCTCCTCCATCCCCCAAATATCCCAGACGGGGTGAGCAGCAGCTCCCGGGGGGTGTCCATGCCCAGGGGTGGTGGAAAATCTCATCCTGGCATGGCTTATCCCAAGGGGGATGCAAGGGCATGTATTTCAGCTGGAAATGCATGGAAAATAACCCAGTCCATTCCCAAAGTGGTTTTTTTTTCTCTTAAATGCTTGTGTGTCAGTGTCTGAAAGGGAAGTGTGTTTTTGCAGGGGTGGGGGCCAGGGAAAGCATCTCCCACTCTCCAAATGCTGCTCCCCAGGTATAAATACGTGGCATGGAGGTCGGGAATGGCAGTGGCTGATCCCTAGCAGGGACGAAAGGGCTGGAATGGCTGGTTTGTGGGAAGAGCACAGACAGGGGGTTTTGCTGGAACTGAGCACAGACATCCCATCCTCAGCTCTGCTAAACTGACTCTGAGCCAGTCACACTTGGGAAAGGTCTTGCTGCATTTGAGGGTGTGAGTGTCCCACTGTCCATCCCGCAGCCTTTGGCCAGGCTGGATCCTAGGATGAGGTTCACTGGCCTGGGTTGGAAGGGACCACCCCTGCCATGGGCAGGGACACCTTCCACTGTCCCAGGCTGCTCCAAGCCCCAGTGTCCAACCTGGCCTTGGACACTGCCAGGGATCCAGGGGCAGCCACAGCTTCTCTGGGCACCCTGGGCCAGGGCCTCCCCACCCTCACAGGGGAGGTCATTAGATTGACAGGGAAAATGAAGGAATAATAGGAAATAAGGAACTAAGGAATAAAGAAAACAAAGGTATAAAATCTGTGACCCTCCTAATCAGCCATGGCTGGTTTTTCTCCTCATTTCAAAACCCAACACAAGGTGCCAACAGCAAAGCTGGTATCAGATCCCTCTCTATCCAAATGCTTGGGATGCTCTTGGAGGGGATTTACATTCAGGAGATTTAGGGGCTGTGGGGGTGCCCTGGGCAGGGCTGGTTCCGTCACAAGCTGGGGGTGTTGCTGTAAGAGGTACCACAAGGGCAGGAATTTCCTGAGCGAGGTTTTTCTCTGCCTTCTTTGTGCAGGACCCACACCAGCAGCATTCCAGGATGGAACTTTACGGCTATCCCTTAAAAGCCAAGTTTAACCAGCCACGGCAACCACCTCCCAAGGTCCTGCCAGCCACCAGCACCATGACCACGAGCTACAAGAACCGCATTCCCTATCATCCTGAGAGCTTCAGCACGCCATGGATGCCCAACTCCTACTACAAAGCAGCCACCCTCAACCCGACCTTGAGTCCCCTCAGCGAAAGCTTCCCAGGGCTCCCCCCCACCAAGATAGTTCCTTTTGTTTCCGAGAGACCCAACGGCGTCTTCACCCGGCACACGCTGGATGACTGGCACAGGTCCAACATGACCAACTACAAGGAGTCGGAGACCACCCGGCACAACGCGGAGCGCCTGAGGGCCGACCTGACCCGCGCCATCAAGGACGTGTACCAGCAGGCCAAGAGGACCCAAGGCGAGAGCACCAAGAACCTGGGAGAGCGGGTCAATGACATCGAGTACTGGAAATCCGAGCTCTGCATTGAGCTGGACGCCATGATCAGGGAGACCAACTCCCTGGCGGACATGCAGAAACGGCTGGAGAGAGCCTTGGCCGACACCGAGGGCCCCTTCCAGGTAGGGACCCTGCACCCCCAGCCTAAACATCTGCAGCCACTCAAACCTCTCATAAAGTTCATCCCAGCCCTGGAACACTGGAAAGCTTTTATGAAGAGCCCATTAGCTGAGTCAGTGATAAACAAATCCCGTGCATCTGCTGCAGCCCCCTCCAGCACATCACTGCGGTGTTTGTTTAACCAAATATTTCTCTATCCAAAATCCTGGTTTGGGACGCAAGAGCCCATGTCTCACTGCGAGGCTCTGGGGATGTCAGCACCGAGCCTGACACAGGTCCCTGCATTCAGCTGCGGTGGCCCAGGGACACGTGGGCTCCCTCCCATTGTTTCCATGCTGGTGTTGCACTTGGCTGCTGTTTTCAGCCAACCCAGCTGCCTCGGGCAGCTTTTTCCAGGCTGCCATCTCTGTGCCCACCTACATTTTCTTTCCCTGCATTCCCTGACATGGGTGCTGTCCCTGCAGGGAGCCCTGTCCCTGCAGCCAGCACTGATGTCACAGTATGTCCCCACCAGGTCGCTCACAAGTGTTTGCTTAATCGGGAGAAGAGGATGGGCATCGACCTGGTCCATGACGACGTGGAGAAACAGCTCATCACAGTAAGCCTGGCAACACACATCAGGAGTTAGAGTTATTTTTACCTAAACTCCCCTAAACAGGTCTGGCAGCCCTGTTCCCTCACTGGCTCTTCAGCGCTGGTGAGATGCTAAATTCTTCAACTCCCCCCAAACCTGCTGGGGCACGGGCTGGTGTTCCCACCCAGCAGCGCGTCCACAGGAGAGGAAGGAAGAGCTGGAAACCAGCTGGGTTTGTGTGGCAATTCAGGGTCCTCTGTCCCTCTTTGAGCAGTCTGTGAGATGGTCCTGCCTCTGGCAGCACAGAATCTCTATTTATAAGATCTATCTCTCTGTCTAAAGCACATTCTATATATTACACACAAATACACACAGATGGAGAGGGCAGTGCGTGCCCCAGAGCTCGGCCAGTTTCTCCAGCTATATTAGTTGGTCTAATAAAAGATATTAATTACGCTTCCCCCAGCTCTGCTTTGCTCAGGGCACTGTGGCTGCAGCAGGACTGTCACTCTGTGTGCTCAGGCAATGGATTTGATAGAAACCATAAAAACCTGCACTCCAGCCTGCCTTTATCTAGGCTGCCTTAAATCATGAATTAAAAGCAAACATGAGGAGAGCTGGCACAGCAAATGGGATCCTAATGCAGGGTACAGCAAAATAGATCACTGCAAAAGCCTCACAAAACTGGGAAGGAGATTGCAGCCCCTGGGCCTGTGAAGCCACTGTTCTCTTAGAAGACTTTTTTTGTTATGAGTCAGGCCCTGAAAAATTAAAAGATTAGTTTAAAGGTCGTGAGGGTTTAGGAAAATTATCAAGGCTGGTATCTCCATAATGCCATTCGGGTTTTTAAGTGTTTGGGATGCATTTAGGCTGTGCTTTCAGCTGGCTCCTGCAAGCAGGAGGGATTAAAAATCCCTGGGTTTGGTTTTGATCCACTGATCACCTGCCTCTGGAAGCTGGGGCTTCACAGGTGCAATAGGCTTGTTCTGGAGTCAAGGGAGCCGAGAGCAACACAAGCCTTCCTCAGGGGGAGCGGAACCCTTCCCAGAACTGACGGGGGACTGGCACCAAAGTCCTCTTGTCCCATACGGATGGGATTTTTTGTGGGGAGGATGCTGGGATTGGGCATGAGGATGTGTGGCACTGCTGGCCCAGGGCACCACTGGGACTGTTCATACCAGGTCAGGATCAGCCCTGTGTCCCTGTAATGGAGCTAAGCAGGCCTGGGCATTGATGCCAAGATGGAAACACTGGAGAACGCACCCTGAAAGTGGTTTCAGAGTCCATGGCCATTGCCACAACCCCCTCCTGTCCTCTCCCTGTCCCTGGGTGTGCCCACAGCCCCCTCCTCTCCCCTCCTGCTCCCCGGGCATGGCTCAGCCACACGAGTGGGTGCACTGGGGCTGGGGGTCCTTCCTGCATCCCCTGTTTGCTGTGGGGGTAAGGGAGGTTCTCGCTGTGTGCGAGGCTGGAGACGCCCAAGGGGAGGAGTGCCCAGGATGTCTGAGCAGCGATGCTGATGGGCTTTGTTCTGCCTTTGCCCAGGAAATCAAGGTCATCAGGTCCTGCCGGGAGAGGTTACAGCAGTGCCTGGACACAGTGAATTCCCAGCTCATGTAAGGAGGGGCTCCTGGCCCTTGCTGCAGGGCTGATGTGCATTTGCCGCTGTACCGTGACCCCCAGCAGATCCCTCCTGCACCCACTCCCTGCAGGGTAAAGCCCTGCAGGCTCCATGGGAAGCAGGCAGGGATGGTCTGGGAGCACGGAGCAGCTGCAGGGGAGCAGGATGGGCAGAAAACCATCCCACACCTCCATCCCGACCAAGGCCGGCTGTTTGCGTGTTTCAGGTGCAACAAGGAGGCCCGGCAGGAGCTGGAGAAGGACCTGGCTGACAAGCAGATGGGCCACCACATCGACAGCAAATGCTACCAGCTGAAGAACCATTCCAGAGGCATCCACTACTTCCGAGGCGTGGAGAGGGTCAATGCCACGTGAGCACTGGGGGGCCCTGGCGGGCACAGAGCCCGTGCCTGGCAGAGAGCTGGAATTTCCCAGCCCACTCTGAAGGCACATCCGTCCCTCCTGGAGACACCCACCTCTGTGGGGTTGTTTCCCTCTGGTCTCTCCAGGGGGAGAAGAACCCTCTGTTTTCAGCTGGATGCTGAATGCCCAGCGGGCAAAAGCGAGCCCAACCTAATTAAACATTAGATCAGGGCTCAGAGCTCAGCCTGCAAACGAATTCAGCCCAGCACCTCTGCACAGCTCATTAAGTTCATGCATATTTTCAAAGATGTGTCAGTGCTTGCCTGAGTGCTCCTCACTGATGGGAAGGCTGGGGGCTCACCCCTGTGTGGAGAGGGCCTGGCAGGGAGCTGAAAAGACCCAGAAAATAAAGAAATGAGAGCATGGTCCCGGGGCAGCTGCTTTTAGGTGCCAGGAATTTGGCTTTGGCTCCGCAGTAAATGAGCGGTGCCCTGACCCAGCACGCACAGAGAGATGCCCCAAGTGGCAAAGGGCTGAGGGAATAAATCTGCTCACACACACACATGAAGTTTATGGAGAGGCACAGATTGATACAGTTTTTCTAATAGTTCAAATAACTATTCACAGTAGAGCTCAGACATATTTAGACAGGCACATGGATTGTAAAGGATTGAGGCTAAAATTCAGAGGGGGATAAAATGTGCCGAGAATCAGCAGGTTTTAAATGGAGCTTATGTGGTATTTAAGTCTTTTGTTGACCTTGTTCTGGACTATTGCACAGGCAGGGACTTCATCCCGAATACACAGACAGGGAATGGAGTGGGATCTAAAACTTGTTCAGTTTAGTGGGAGACTGAGATGGGCTGCGAGCAAAAGGAATTGACTGAATTGTGATCTGTGTGTCCTCGTGAGGCTGGGAGTTCCTTGGCACTTAATGCCTCAAAGGTGTAAATAGGAGCTCTGATTGGAATCTCTGGTTTTTTTATGGGAGAATCTTTTGTTTGTCTGAACTTTCACAAGCTGTGTTTGTGAACGTGCCCTCATTTGATAAATACCATCCAACAAATGGGGCCCAGATGTTTCACTTCCATGCAGTTTAACGAAGAGCACAGATTTCACTTGCATCAATCTACACCCAGGCTCAGCAGCGCGGCTTTGCCAAGGGCCTGTCCTCTCCCCCCTCAGGGTCTCGGTGCCGGAGACGTGGGCCAGGTTCACAGACAACAACATCTTCCGCTCGCAGAGCGCGCGCGCCACCTCGGCCAAGCTGCGGGCGAGCACCGAGAGCCTCCTGATGGGCACGGCCGATGAGATGTGGCGCCAGTTCAGCAAGGTCAACGACGCCTTCACCAGCCGCATCACCGAGACCGCCAACGCCAAGAGCAAGATCCAGACACACCTGGCCAAGGTACCCCGGCCCTGCCCTCGTGCTGCCGATTCCGCTTTAACTGCGTCCCAGGGGATGGTTGGTTATCCGATGGGGACATCACTGATGGGACCTGGCTCGGACCAATGGCACTCGTGGGGAGCTTCCTGGAAAGTGCTCGGGACTGGATAAGTTTGCAGCACTGGGGGCTGGTGGCACATCCTTAAATGAGGAGCCATTAAAACCCTTCCCTGTGTTAGCTGATGGATGAGCAGTTCTTGCAAGCAGCACTTTTGGGAAAGTGGTCATTCAACAGATCCATCGCTGCCCCTAGACTTCCTCTGGTGTGACAGCAACAGCAAAGAGAAGCTTTTCCCTGAAAACCCTGCTGGATCTGCCTTGATGTGGCAGAGCAACAGCGGCCTGAGCCCAGGGGCTGCTTATTGAACTCGGCGATTTTCTTGCACGAACAGGAAAAAGGGAATGATGTGATCACTTGAGAGGACATTTTTTCATTGATACCTGTATTTCTCTTTCATGTCAGACGCGGCAGGAAATCTTCCAGATCGAGACGAAGATCCAAGTCATCCAAAAGACCATCAGGGACAAAGAGGTTCAGTTAAAGGTGGCCCAGACCCGGCTGGATGAGCGCACGAGGAGACCCAACGTGGAGTTGTGCCGGGACGCTGCCCAGATCCGGTAAGGCTGGGCTGTAGGGCTGCCAGGGCTCCAGGAATCGCTCAGGAGGATCTCTGCATGACCAAATTGCCTTTTTTCCCCCTTAAATATTCCTTCCATAAGTGCCCTGGTAGAATCCAAAGCACTGAGCAGGCGTCCCAGCCTTTGGGTGCTGGGAGAGCTCTGCATCTGTGACAAAAGCTGGACACCGTGGCCCGGTCCAGCCAGATGCCACCCCATAAGGGGCTGGAATTTTCCCACTTGGGTAAACCTCATCTTCTCTCCTGCCTCATCCAGGTGGCTGGATGTGCTCGGTTTTGAAGGCTAAGCCCCTTACTCTCCCCGCTGTGGCCGTCCAGCAGCTTAAAGAGGCTTATAAAAAGCAGGGAGAGAGACTTTGTATACAGGAAGAGAGCAACAAGGCAAGGGGCAGTGGCTTTAAACTCAGAGAAGGCAGGGACAGATGGGATATTGGGAAGGAATCGTTCCCTGTGAGGGTGGGGAGGCCCTGGCACAGGGTGCCCAGAGAAGCTGTGGCTGCCCCTGGATCCCTGGCAGTGTCCAAGGCCAGGTTGGACATTGGGGCTTGGAGCAGCCTGGGACAGTGGAAGGTGTCCCTGCCATGGCAGGGGTGGTGCTGGGTGGGCTTTAAGATCCCTTCCAACCCAACCCATTCTGGGATTCTGGCCTATGATTCCGTGGTCCTACTCTCCAACAGGCTGAGATTGAGAGCACTGAGCTCCTTCCTTCTGGGTAACTCCAAGAAGGGTGCAGGTATGGAGCAGCAGTGAGGGCTGTCCTCCCCTCACTGGGAACACCGGAAATCCTTCCAAGGACTTTGGGATTGCACCCCAAGGAGTGCCCAGCAGCAGCCCTGGGAGGCACCCAAAGCTCACAGCTCCTCCTGGGAGCCCTCTGAGCACAGTTCCCTTTTCAAAGTGATTCAAACCCAGCCCCAGAGCTGGTTCAGCATCTGACACATCGTTGGTTTTTCCATCCTCCACTTGTTCCACATTCCCTTTTAGCCTCTCCCAGGTGTCCTGTCCTGCTGTGTGTGCATCTTGTGCAGGAGCCCTGCACAGGGAAATCCAGGAGGGTGAGCCAACAAACCCACAAACCCAAACAGAAACAGGATACCACAGCTGCTCATCTCTGTTCCCGGTGGCACGAGCTGCTCTGACAGACGTGACTGAGCATACGCAAAGCTTTGGAACAAATTTATCCACTATCCAGAGCTTCGGAACAAACTCCTCCATTCCTCCCCATGGAGGCTGGGAGGAGCTCTGCCCTTGGCTTTTCCCATACCAGGGCTGTTGGAATCAGTCTGAGTGTGCTGAGGGGGAAATGCCGTGCCCAGAGGGCCCAGCCGGATGGACACCCCCCGTGGCGGGGTGGCTGATGGGCTCCTGCTGTTTTGCAGCCTTGTCCAAGAGGTCAACGAGATCAACGAGACGCTGCGGAACCTGCACCAGTGCCTGCGGGCCTCCGAGGACATGCTGCAGATGCTGGTCCGCTCCAAGGGCGTCCTGGAGCACGACCTGGTGGTCAAGAACAACTCCCTGTTCATCGACCAGGAGCGCTGCATGGGGATGCGCAAGAGCTACCCCAGCACCGTGCAGATCCTGGGCTACGTCTCAGCAGGACTCACCTGAGCACACAGCACCTACGGCGGGACACGTTCCCGCTTTTCCTCAGCTTCTTCGCAAATACAATTGTTGCAATTTCACGAATGTGTTAGGATTTCGTTTCCTGATGTAAGCTCCGGGTACAAATTATTTGAGTGTTTTGTTTGTTGGGTTACCAGGATAAATTTTTTTTTTTCCTTTGTATTTTGTCTTTCACTGTGTGCCAGAAAGGAGCTGAAAATATCCTGTATGTCACCAAATCCACCCATGGGGATCCATCCCTACCCTTCCAGTCTTGTTTTAGGAGAAAAACTGTCGCATCTTCCTCCTTCTGAGTGTGTGTGATGTGCAAAAGACACAAGGGGAAGCAAAGCCACTTGTCAGAATAATGAGCTGCTGACATCCATGATGGGTTTTTAATGATGCTGCAGAAGAAACACAAACTGTCCCGGAAAGAGTTGCAGTTTGTGCTGTTCCTAAAACAGAAAAATGTGCATTTTCAGCTTATTTCTAATGATAATTGTCTTGCTTTTGAAAATGTTAAATGCCATCAAACATGTCAGTGCTTGGGTCTTAAAATGAGGAAGTAGATTCGACTTGAAGAAAGTTCATTGAAGAAAATGCTGTGAATTTAATTTCGGGTTCCTAATTTAACCTCTCTCTCGTGGGTAGTTTGTTGGTGGAAGAATCAAAGCACTTGGAATATAAAGAGATTAATTGGTGTTTAAGCCCCTCTGGCTGCCACAGAACCTTCTCTCTTGCTGTCAGTCCGACGGATTTTACCAAGAATTGGAATTTTCAGAAGGATAAGTCTTCAATCACTCTGAGGCTCAGTGTGAAAGTCACTTTGCAACTTCTCTCCTTAGACTCGTGTCTCTTGAGTCTTTTACCCTCAGCAGCTGAGCTCAGCCTAAAGTGGGGACAAGGAATCCCAAGGGATCAGAAGCTCGAGCTCTCCTCCTTTGGGAATCCAGGGCCCGGACCACCAGCCCAGCACGGGGGCTCTCAGGAGCTGGCTGCACCTTTCCTTGTCTCCCATCCCAGATGGCTCCTGCTCATCCCACAGCCCCGTCTGCCCTCCCCACCCTCCCTGGCCCCCGCTCCTGCCCCGCCTCAGCGTCTCGGCAGGATCTCCCTCCCCTCCCCAGCACCAGCTCTAAACAGGAAGCAATTGTCTTTCTAACTTT
>VZRN01001158.1:197995-228082 GCA_013397935.1 Dasyornis broadbenti
TTTTTTTTTTTTTTTTTTTACTAGCACTTTTGTCAAGACTAAAAATAGGTTTCCTCTACTTTGTGTGTGTCTTGGAGCCGGAGTCTGTCAGAGACAGCAGCCACCCTTTCCAAAGGAAAGAGACAACTGTGAGCAGGAAAACTGCCCAGCTGATCCCACCTTCCCTTTCTCCACTTCCCTGCCTCCCCAGAAGGAGCCGATGGCAGCTGAACTCGCGTCCAGTTTCTGTCAGCACCCTCACCTGCCCCCGGGCTGCTCTGTGCTGTTCTCTGCCTCTGCTCCTTTCCTGAAGCCTTTCCCAGCCCCTGGTGATTTTGGCTGCTCCGCTCATTGCAGCCCCACTCCAGATGTTTCCAGGCAGAGTTGCCAGGTTTTTGGGCCCCACGAGTTTGTTCCCAGCTGAGCCAGGGCAGCAGAGGCACCCACAGCCCCTCCCTGAAAGGCTCCAGCTTTTGAGTACCCAGAGCCAAGTCCTGGCACCAGCGACAGCTTCGCCTTCGTTTCACTTCCACCTTCGGTTTTGAGTCATGTCAAAAACACCTGGGCTCTGTTCTGCAATGAGGGCACACCAGGATCAGTCTCCTCTTTTCCCCAGTTTTGCTTTCAGAGCTCCCCGAACGTTGCTCTTTCCCACTGGCCCAGCTCCTTTAGGGCTTTCTCCTAAATTCCAGCGTTTATGTGGTGCTGCAATTACCCAACTCCATTTTCTCTTGCCGTCCTGCCCTCTCGATGCTCCTTTCCTCAACACTGCCAAAGAGTTTCTTTCCCCTGTTTGAGCCATGACCAGAGGAATTTCAGCTCCTCTAATTTCTTTCACAAACACTTTCCACTTTCCTGCAGCAGTTTCCCAGACGTTAGAGAATTCCCAAGTCCCTCTGGGGTTTCATTCTCTCCATGCCAGTTTTCCATAAGTTGACAGTATTGATGTTACTTCTTCTGGCAGCTGATACCCCCAAACACTTTGATCATGGAATCCTACATGTGCTTCAGTGTGAGCCTCATGGCTCCCCTGAGAGGAGCCCGCCCTGCCACAAACTCCTGTAAAATGGGTCTCCAGGGAAAGGGTTTGGGTGAAATTCCAATAAACACGTGGCTCGTGGCCGGGTGTCCTGCACAGGGATGGATTTGCTTTCCATGACAGAGCTGCTGCTGAGTGAAGCTGCTCCATTTAATCCCTGCAGGGCTGGGTTTGGGATTGGAGCAGCCTTTGATGTGTTCCAGGAGATGAAACAACAGCCCTGCCTCCTCCTGCTGATGGCTGAGATGCCTTTGCTGCCGTGCCGTTAAGTGAGATCACTTTCAGAGATCACTTCTAAATCATAGCCCAGGCCCATCATCCACCTTTCTGCACTGATGGGATGTCTCCTTTCTCCGCTGAGGAACGACGTGTCTGCTTTTATTGCTATTTATCGCCGGTTTATTGCTGCCTCTATCAGCCAAGTTGCTGAGAAAGTTATTTTGTGGAAATTCCTTTGCATCTTACAACCGTATTCCCACCCTTTTGCATCATTCCTTTTGCATCACTCCTGCAGAGCTGGGTGTGTAAATTAATTGGTTACTGACTGGAGGAAAGACAATAAATTAATTAACCCAGGACAGTGCTGCCTTGTGTCTGTCCAGGATCCAGGTGAACACTCCAGGCAGGGCTAGCAAGAAACTTCTCAGAAAGGAGGTTTAGTTGTGTAAGAAAAGAAAAATCGTTGAATGTCCTGGAAGGGTCTGATATGAATTTGGGTGAAATCAAAGCTTGCCAAAACCCACGTTAACAATGTATTGCATAACTAGTGCAGATTATTGTGCTCAAGGGAGAGAGAATTCCCCAAACAGCATCAGCAGCCAGAAAAAAAAGCCAACTCTGAACCCATTGCTATCATGGAAAAAAAGGAAGAAAACTGTGGCAAAATGCCAAAGGAAAATTTGGGCAGTGTAGGATCACAGAAGTGCTTGTGCTGGCTCAGACCAAAGTGCAGCCTCTGGTGCAGCCTCTGCCAGAGCCAACACGAGATGCTGAGATAAAAGCACCACAAGGCGGCAAGAGCTCTGTGAGATTCTCCCTGTCTGCTTTCCCAGCTTCCAGCAATTCGTATCCCAAGGACTTCCTGAGCTGATGGGGTTGTCCTTGGATTTAATATCCCCCAATGGATTTGTTTCACATGCTCTTGTTCCAGTTGCTCTTGGAGCCCGTGCAGCATCCGCTGTGTCCCTCAGCAGGGATCTGCAGGGCATGGAGCATCCGCACCCTCAGAGCAGCAGTGGCGTCTCTGGGGACCCTGGAGGGGACTGAAAAAGGGGCCAGACCTGGCACTGCTGGAGCCAAAAGTGCAGAACTCAACAGTTTGGGCAAAAATGTGGCTCAAAGCTGGTTTAGACCTGTGTCCTCTGTAGGTTCTGTTCGGTGCTGTCAGGAGATGAGCACGAGCCAGCAGCTCAGAAAGAATCTGAGTGCGTTCAGAGTTGTGTCCCAGCTGAGCAGCTCAGTTGATATTTTGAGGATTTTGGGGTCAGTGGGTAAATTTTGGTTTCCCTGAAGTCAGTGGGATTTTCTCCAGAGGTCTCAGCCTGGCTCTGTCAGTGCAGACAACTGGCTTGGAGTAGAAGGCAAAAAGTTCAAATAAGGTGGTTTGAGGTCATGAATGCAGACAGGACTAAAATATTTTATAAATTCTTCTTGAATTGGTGGAAAGCAAATAGGGACAAGGAAGTCAATGCCTCCAAGATGTACTGGACCTTTTGTTATTGAAGTTTGCCGAACATAAAGCCTTCACTTCCAGTTTTTTCTGGTTGAAATATTTTTTCCAATACCCATTCCACCGGTGTAAATGCATTTATATATTTATATATACCTGCATGTGTGCTCTTCGAGGCAGCATTATAGATCCCCCACAAAGTGCAGTCAAACCGAATCTTGCTCTCCTCCTTTTCCTTGTGGCACAGTTGTTTGAAAACAGGATTTTCCCCGCCTAGTTCCCTTGCCAGCCCCCAGTGAACTGCAGGAGGGGTTTGCTGATGGCAGCGCAGATTTCAGCCCCTGCCCTTTGCATTTCAAACCCTCCTCGCTAAATGGTCTTAATCACCAGGGTAGGGAACAGGAAGCAAGTCCCTAAAATTGTGATGACGGGGCAAAATGTGGGGTTAAACAAGTTCATCCTCACAAAGACATACAGGGGAAATCTTGTCTTTTTGTGTCGTTTGAAAAGGTTTGTTTCAAGAGGGGTTTCGTTCACCTGGCCCAAGGAGAGGGACGAGCAGAGCCCTGATGTGCTGGTTCAGTTGATGCCACACAGTTAAATGAGCCTTAGATCCCTTTCAGTCCATCCCTGCCTTGTCAGATTAGCACCTGAGCCCCAGAAAGTGATGCAAACCCCACTTTCCCTCCTGGATTCTCATCACTTTATTCTAGAATTTCAAGCTGAAGCATCATATTTTAAGTAGCCCCATGGAATAGATTCAAAGTGAAAAATCCACATTTTAACCCAGCGTTTATACAACCCATCAATCTTCCAGTATTCCCAGCACAGCCTGTGGCGGATCTTGTTTGTACACAAAACATTTCTGCAATTTATTGTGGCGCCTGCTTTGATTTAGGCAGGGGTGGCACTGCCAGCCCCCCTCACCCGGAGCCTGAGCGAGGGCAGCTCCCGAGCCCCAGGGAGCACCGGGAGAGCCTCCAGCCCATCCCGGCTTGGGTGTGACGTTGTCTCTCCAGCAAAACCCCGAGGGCTGTGATGTGAACATCCTCACTTCCTCGCCGGCTCTCCTCCCTGAACAGGCTCCATGCAGCATCTCAGGCTGATGGAGGGCGGGGAGAGGAGCTTGCCCCCAGCGCCACGGCTGCTGTCACAGCCCGTGCTCAGCTGGGCTTTGTCCGAAGCCCCTGCGCCGTTGGAACAATGCACCTTTCCAAAAGAAGGAGCCCCGAGCGTGGGGGCTCCTCCAGGCACCCGGCCCACAGGGGCAGGACAGCCCCAATGAGCCTCATCAGCCAGGAATGTTCTGATGGTGGCGCAGATGTTTGAGTCCTCTGGGCTTCGCAGTCCTGGGTGGCACTGCCAGGCGTCACAGGGTGGTAGCAGCAGAGGCATTGAGGGGGATTTTTTTGGAGAGGAGGGGAGATTGCATCCTTTGGAATCTCATTTCAGCCGCTGGCCTCTCTGCCCCGACGCCCCCCGGGTGCTCTCAACTCCACTCCCACTTGCTGGCCAATGCCTGTGCCGGGACCCCTTCCATGAGTGCGAGGAGCCCGTGCTGCAGGAACACGCCGGTGCTTGCCAGCAGAGAGGAGCCAAGCACGCTTCCCTACCTCCTCTCTCCCAAGATTTACAGTCCCGGTGGCTGGATGCCGAATTCCTTCGTCTGTGCAACAACGCAGGACGAGTCTGGAGCTGGTGCATGGAGAGGGGAGAGGTGATGGGGATTGGTGTTGAGGTTCAGGACTCCCAGGAGCGTGTAGGTCTCCTGGCAGGATTATTTGGGAGCTGGGGATGGACTCTGTGTGTGTGGGGTTGTTTGAACAGATTGGCTGTGCCTGAGGAATGAGCGAGGGCGGCAGTGCAAACACCCCTTCCTTCCCGAGCACCTGAGTCAAAGAATCCAGAATGATTTGGGTTGGAAACGACCTTAAAGCCCATCCAGTGCCACCCCTGCCATGGGCAGGGACACCTTCCACTGTCCCAGGCTGCTCCAAGCCCCAGTGTCCAACCTGGCCTTGCACACTGCCAGGGATCCAGGGGCAGCCATAGCTTCTCTGGGCACCCTGTGCCAGGGCCTCCCCACCCTCACAGAAAGGAATTCCTTCTCAATATCCCACCCATCCCTGCTCTCTGGCAGTGGGAAGCCATTCCCTGTGTCCTGTCCCTCCATCCCTTGTCCCAAGTCCCTCTCCCGCTCTCTTGGACCCACTTCAGGCACTGGAAGGGCTCTAAGCTCTCCCCAGACCTTTCTCTTCTCCAGGCAGAACAGCCCTAACTCTCTCACTGTCCTCCAGTGTTGTGGAAAATCTCACCCTCCATTTAGTGAAAAGTTGCTCAGTTCCACCTAATTTGGCTTTTAAGTGCTAAAAATGAGCAACTCCAAGCGCTAGACTCCCTTCAGCTCAGCCAGATCCTCATTCCCCAACTCCTGTGCCTCGGATCCTGTCCAAGGCTGCACAAGCGCCCTGGGTCGGGGTGAAGGGATCCCCCGATGTGGAGAGCTCTGTCCTCTCCGGGCACCGGCCGGTCCTGCTCGGACAGCCCGGGGCGGCAGCGCCCACGCTCCGGAGCACCCCTCACCCCCGGGGGGCTGCTCGGAGAGCGGGGTACGGCCACCTCTGCCCCGCCCTCCTCCCCGGCTGCCTGGGCAGCGAGGGCTCAGGAGAAGAGGGGTGGCCGGCTCTTGTCCCCCGCCAAATCTCCTCGCTGCCGGTCGGGAGCGGCCGTGCGGTGGCCGGGGCAGGGAGCCGGGCGAGGAGCAGCGGGGGGCGAGGAGTTGCCCCCCGGCCGTGTCCCGGGGGGAGGCGGCGGGGCCGGGGCCGGGCTGGGCGCTGCCCCGTTTATAGGCGGGCGGCGGGCGGCGGCTGAGCCCTCCCCGTGCCGCAGACGCAAACGGGGCGGTGGCCCCGGTTAAAGGGGAAACTTGACAGCGCCGCCGCCCGCTCTGCTGCCGCTCCGCTGCCGCCAGCGCGCTCCGCTCCGCCGCGATGTGAGTAGGGACCGGCCCGTGCCCACCGCGGGGAACGGCCACAGCGAGGGGGACACGGGCTGGAGAGACTCTCCGGGGGTTCACAGCCGAGAGGGAATGGAGGATCCCTCCCGCTTCGGGGGTTCTCTAGAGAGAGGGGTCAGGGCAGCCCCCTCCCCTCTTCACCGAGGAGGGATATGGGCTGGGGAAAGTCCCCCCTAACTCGGGAGAGGGTCCAGGAGAGCCTCTGCCGGGGCAGCCGAGGGGAGATGGGCTGGGGAAAGCCCCCTCGCCAGCTCTGGGAGAGCGTCCAGGAGAGCCTGTGCTGGGGGTGCCGAGGGAGGATGGGCTGAGGGCACCCCCCGGACAAGAGGAGCCGAAGTAGTCCGTAGGCTGAACGGGACAGGAGTTGACGCCCCCTGCCCCCACCCCCGCCCTCTTCCCGGGGGTCGCCGGGGCAGATGAGCCTGGGAAAATTCCCCCTGGGGTGGGGGCCGACAGAATCACCCCCAGTGGTCCCATGGGTGAGTGGACAAGGGACCCCCCGCCTCTATCCCTGCGGGGTGGGGCCAGGGCAGCCCCTCGGGTGCGAAGCGCCAAGATCGAGATCTCCCGCCGGGGCGGAGGCGAGGAGCACATTCCCTTTGGAGAGGGGAATGGGACCCTCCTCGGGGAGAGGGGCTGGGGGAGCCTCCTAGGGGACCCGCCCTCCTTGAAGGTCCCCGGGGAGGGGGCTGGGAGGAGCCCCCTCGGGGGATGGTCTTGGGAGACCTCCGGGGGATATCGGGGAACAGGCAGAGGTCTCGGACCCCTCTCCGTCGGCGGAGCCCGAGGGAGAGAACCCGGGTGCCGGACACTGCCCCGGCAGCATCCCCCGAGCCGGGCGGGGTGGAGCGGAGCGTGTCCTGCTGCCCCCGGCCGGCCTGGACAGACAGACGGACAGACAAACACACGCACCCTCAGCATCATCCCTGTCCCTCTCCAGCTCTGCCCTCCACCACCGCCAAGATGCTGCTGCTGCTGCTGGGGATCATCGTGCTCCACGTCACCGTGCTGGTGCTGCTCTTCGTCTCCACCATCGTTAGTGTGAGTACGGATTTTCCCTCGCTCCGCTCCACCCTGCTCCGTTCCACAGGGCAGGGCCGTGGCGTAGCAAGGGTAGGAGGTTTTACTTTTATTTGTGGCTGATTTTACAGCTTGGCTTTTATCTGGAAGCCTTTATTTGCTGGTTGCTGGTCTCACTAGCAGTGGCATTGGGGGATTTGTGCTGTCAGGTGTACCTGGTGGGACACTTGGCTCTGTGCTGTGGAGGGTGCTCAGGGCATCCACGTTGGTACGCAGACACAAGGGTTGTTGAAAACCATCTCCTTCCTCATCCTCGCCAGGCTGGTTCACATCAAGGAGCAGCCTCGGAGCACCCAAAATCCCCTCCTTTGGGGTCATACTGCTCTTGCCTTTCATAAACGAGCTCCACCTGCTCGTGGGCTTCAGGCACAGAACCGGCGCGGCCAGTCTAAGCAGAACCCCTTGAAACCGGGCTGGCTGGGCACTGACTCCTCAGCACCAGTAGTTTTGCTCCCCAGCTCTCCTCCTCTGGGGCTGTGAAGAAGGCACAGCCTCTTTTTCCTAACCAAGCTTCCAAGGCTGACTCTCTGTGAGCAGTGGCAAGGCTGAGGGCTGGATGCAGCACAGAGGCTTCCCAGCACTGTCCCGGGGCTGCAGCCCAGCGAACACGTCAGCTGCCTCGGGAGAGGTTCGAGTTGGCTTTAAGGCAGCTGTTCTGTGGAGCTGGTGACTTCCAAGCTTGCTTCACCAGGATCTTCTTTCCCCTTTTCCTTTTTCCTTTCCTTTTTTTGTAATCTCCCTCTCTTTTTTATTTTTTTTTCTTTGGTGGTAATAGTAGTGGAAAACGTTACAAAAATCTTCCGAGCCGTTAGGAATCACGTGGAAGCATTCAAATATCCCGGCCAGGCAGCGGGCGAGGCCGGCGAGGGGAGGGAAGCCCGGCCCCGCGGGACTCGCTCCGCGTTTAAAGAGCATAAAGAGCTTCTGTTTTTGTGTCGTTGGGGCGAAAGCTGTTGAAAGCAAATATCAGGATTTGCTTTCCAAACCCCTCTCTAAGGAAACGCGTGTCCCTGGGAGCGCCTGGCCGGGCAGGCACGTGCGGGGCTGGGGCCGCTCGGTGCCGAAGCCTGGGGGGGACGCGGGTGGCGCTGGGGGAACACGGACACGGGTGGCTGCTCCTCCCCGGGCCCTGCTCACGGGCTGTGTCTGTCCCGCAGCAATGGCTGGTGAACGGCGAGCACACGGCAGACCTGTGGCAGAACTGCACCTCCGGAACCGTCTTCCAGTGCCTGGCATCCTCCTCCAACGGTGAGCGCTCCGCGGGGTCAGGGCTGCTCCCGCCCGCCGCTTTTGTTCTCCTCCCGGGACCTATGGAATCAAGGGGGATATGCCTGTGCGGGTTGTGACTCCTCCTTGGATTTTCCTGAGTCCCCGGAGCTGTTCCCTCCCACGCCATCCCCTCGCCTCCTCTGCTCTGTCCCCAGCTGCAGGAGCACGGCTCTGCTGTGTCCTGGTGTGGGGACATGCGGCTGGTCCAGCAGTGGGGGATTGCTCCCCGCTCCCCTCCCTGTCCAGCCCCGCTGCCCATTGCTCTGCCCGGCTGCCCTCGGGCTGAGGGGCGGCTCCTGGCAGCACCAGGGCAGGGTGGCACCCTCAGCTGCACTGGAAGTGCCGGCTCGAGCCCTTTTCGGGGAGTTTTTAGCACATTTTTCCACTTGGATGTACGGACTCGAGGAGGTCCTTGGAGCAGGGTCGCTGGGCGCCTGTCACCCTGCCGGGAGCTGAGGGCCTGTTTTTGCCACACCTCCTTCTTGCTGTGCTTGTGAGGGCTTCGAAGATGCACACGGGGCCGTGAGGACACTCTGTCTCCAGAGGACACCTGTCCCCTCCCTAGAAATCTGTGCCGTGTCTTGCTGCTGGGACAGGCTGAGATTTTGGGCAGAGCCCTGGCACTGAGGTTTGCTGTGGGAGATGTGCCGAGTGCTCGGGCCCTTCATGCCGTGGCACCTGCACACCTGGCGGGGCTGAGAGGGCATCTCGGGAGCAAGCTGGGTGAAGGCTGATGGCACACGGGGTGACATCAGCCCTGAGCTGTTTGCTGAGGCCACCAGGGGAGGACTGCGTGCAGAAACACTGTGACACACAGCTTCCAGGGTGACCAGTGGCACCAGGAACGCAAAATCCGTGTTCAGAGAATTGGGCAAGTCCGTGCCTCAGTTTCCCTGGAAGATTGAGCTAATGCTAGTGATGCTGTGGCCAGCATTTGTTTTGTTAGCCTGGTTTTCGCTTTCCTGTGGAAACAGCTCGTCACGGGGTGACCCCCAGTGACACCAGCTGTGAATCACACCGCTGTCACTGGGACAGCCACGCTGTGCCGGAAACGCGGGCCTGGGGAGCAGCAAACTGATGCCGCGTGGTCTTGGCGAGGAGGGGACAGTCCCACTGAGAGCACCGACTGCTTCCAGAGGGTCCCTCAGGGAAGGGAGACTGTGAGAGGGCTTTTGGAGATTCCGATGGGAATCCCCAGCCTGTGGGGAGCAAAGGTCTCGGGGTTCCCCACGCGGGGACATGATGCCAGTGCTCTGTCCCTCACCGTCCCCGGGGTGTCCCTGTGTGCGCCCAGGCTCTGGTTTCGCTGGGAGTGAAGCTCCAGCGCTGGTCTCTGCTGACGCCTGGTGGTGTCCGGGCCAGCCGGGAAGCGGCTGGATCCCATCCCGGGCGAGGAGCCTTCTGGAGCCATGTCCTTCATCAGCAGATGGCCGGGGCTGGCTACTGCAGCGTAGGCAGCCCCGCTTCAGGGCCAGTCATGCGAGCTCCGAATCTGCTGAGCCCCTGCTTTGCGATGAAAGGCAGCGACTGCCCCCAGGAGTCCCAGAGCCGAGGGCTCTAAAGCCTCCCCAAATCTTTTGCTTTTCAAACCTGCAGCGCTTTTTCTGGATGTTTACAGGATGCTCTGTCGGGGTTGTCAGTGCTGAGAGGGGCCTGTCCAAACTGTGGTTGGGCGTTTCCCTGCCCACCTGCCGGGTGTTGGGAGTGCCCATTGCCCTGTTCCAGAGCTGCTGGAGCCTTCCCAGTGCTGAGTGTTTATCATTAAAGGGACTGTAGCCAGGCTGACCCTGTTGAAAATGCAGTAGAGCAGCTGAGTTGGGTTGATAGCCCTGATTTAGTGGAAGGTGTCTCTGCCCATGGCAGCTGGAGAGCAATGAGACGATCCTTAAGGTCCCTTCCAACCTAAACCATTCTGGGATTCCAGGATAAAGTGCCCCAGTGAGCTGCCCTTTGAGCAGAAGTCCATCGTGCTCAAGGCTTAGGCAGCTCTCTGACAGCTCTCACTTATCCAAAGGCTGTGCTCTGGCAGCAGGAGAAGGGGATTTTCTTGGACAAAGGTGTGGGCCCCATCCACCCTGTGGCAGGGGGGTGGGAGCAGTGCTGCTGAGGACCTGTCTTCGTCCTGTGGGACCCTGGATGCATGATCCAGAGCCCACCGCTGCTGGAGGAACACAAAATCAAAGGATATTTCCTGGGCTTCTTATGTAAGGTTTTTAAGGTCTGTTTGTAAAAACAAAACAAAAGTGCCTCACAGTCTCCTTCCCAGTGGGTTCTGCTCCTTTCCTACCTCCTTCTCCTGACACTGCTGCCAGGGAGCTGCTGTTGGCCACTCTTTGCAGCAGTGGTGAAGTCACAGGGCCAGGATGCTGTGGCAGAGCCACCTCTGAGGCTCACACTTGTCTCCTGCCTCATCCTCATCCTCCTTTCCTGCGAATATGCTTATTTTCAAAATTAGGAACAATCCCACACAAACCATCGTTGATTACAGCTCTCAGAACAAAGGCTGTGCCGCAGTGGACTCCACACAGCCATAAAAATTCATTTCCCTGTGCCAAGGATGGTAGTGAACAGCCAATCCTGGAGTGCCAAGGTGCGCTGGGCTAAGAGCAAGGAATCCTCGTTGGGAATTTTGGCAGAACTTCTAGTCTTTACACAGAGGCAGTTTTTCCTCTGGCCATCGCAGTGGCCTCTGGGGTGTGGTTCTTTCTTCTTCTCTTTTCAAAAAGCAGTGGGACTCAGTAAGTGGAATTTGGGAATTAGATGGTGCTGGGTCACCCGCGTTCATCATGGCTGGGGACTTTGGGGGGCGGTGGTGCTCTGATGCCCCCTTGGTCTCAGCTGAGCCACCCCTGCCCTGTCACACAGGGACCCTTCTGCTCAGGTGACCTTTGTGCGGACGCCCAAGAAGCTGAACTTCTAAAGCCAGGTGCCAGCAGGATTTGCTTTCCTTTCGCTCTGAGGCAGGTTTTGGGCTGTGCTGCTCACCCTACAGATCATGCCATGGGGATGCACCAGGCAGCCAAACAACCCCAGGGCTGAGTGCTCAGTGCTCACCTGGGACATCAGCAGACCCTGAGTACGGGCTGGACCTGGCCTCGGTGGAGGCTGAGCTCCCTCCTCCCAGATTCCTCTTGGCAGGGCTCAACCCCTCGGTGCATGTGAGGGCTGAGCCATCCCGGCGGGAGCGGGCGCAGGGAGGGAGCTGAGGGCACATTCCCACTCCTTCTCCATGGACAACCGCCTGCTTGTTGCTTTGATTTTTGCATTTGCTGTTAGATAATGCTTTTTTTTCTTCAAGAGGCCAAGAACTATGGAAAAAATGTTGCAATCTTTGCTTCGTTTGCGCTGTCAGACATTCCTGGAAAAGACTTATCTCAGGAATTCAGCTCTGAACCCCAGGATTGTGGGTCGGCAGGGCCAAGTGCCAGCCCCGGCTCGGGGCACGTGGCCGGGCCCAGCAAGTGCTCTCAAGGAGACTCCATCCCAAACTTCCAGACAGGGATAGTTTTTCCCTCCGAAAATGGCCTTTTCTTTCCACAGCTGAATCTTTTCTGCAGGCAAGAAGACTTATATTCTGATATTTTCTACTGCTGACTGTGGTGGGAGTGCTGAAAGTGGGGAGGCAATGGGGCCATCCATGGAGAGCCCCACATCGTTCTGTAATGGCAGGAGACCTTTCTGCTGCTGTCTTCTCACAGTTTCTCCTGGTGCTGCCCTGTGGCTTTCCCATGACTGGCTCGTTCACAGGCAGGCTGGTGGTTTGGGGCTTTTTTAAAGGGAAAAGAAAGCCCTGAACCTTGGGAAATGCTGGGCTGCCCATCCATGATCACTGAGTGCCGCGTGCTCTGTGATGCACCTGCTGATTTGCTGCTGTGATGGCCACAAGCAAAGCCCAGGTGGTTGCCCAGAGCAGGGATCTGCCCTGGCCCACCTGGGCAGGCAGGGATGGGGCTGTGGCTGGGGCTGTGGCTGGGCAGGCACTGCCCTGCTCCTCTGCACACCAACTCTCCATGGCCTCTGCATGGGTCGCTAAGTGGCACTGCTGGTGCCTGGAACACATTTTCCATATGCTGGAGCAGGTGGGAAAGCTTTTCCTTCCTGGAACAATGCAGAAACATCTGTACCCTGCCCCATCCACTGCTCCCAGCAGGAATTGTGCTGCTGCATCTCCCTTCTAAAATTCAGAGACATCTGAACCCACGGCTTTTCATCCGTCAGCTCCTCCAGAGGGGCTTTGCTGCCTTTTTTCTTTCCAATTCTTTCTTCCAGCAATGCTGGACTCACATGCCATGGGGAAGGTGGGATGGAGAGCTGGACCTGCTGTAATCCTCTTTGGGACTGAAAATGATGTCCCAAGGCTATTCACTGCCGTGGAAGCCTTGAACTGAGGGAGATTATTTCTCCATGACTAATTCCATTCTTGATAGTGAGTGTGAAATATCTCAGCAAAAGGAGATGGGGAGAAATTCACCTTCAGCCCACTGGGAAGGCTGAGACTGCACCAACAGGATCCAGGCTTGGAGAACGGTCACTGGTGAGGGGGCACTTCCCAGCACAGGAGGGTGAGGTGGAGATGAGAGAACAGTCACCCCAGCAAGTTAGAAGTTCAAAAATTTACTGCTCCAAAGATTTAAACAATGATTTCAGCTTTTTATTGGAGGCTGAGGTGACGGTGTGCTCCTGTGCTGTGTGGGGCTGTGTCTGCAGGCACAGAACTGCTGCTGGGCACCTGCAAACTGGCAAGAAATGATCCTTGTTCGAGGATGCCAGCACATCAGAGTGAATCCCGGCAGGAAATATCGGATAACTCATCTGTGGGATAAGGCACAGCCTTTACATTTGAGGTTCTGTCCTGGTCGGTTCCAGCTGACGGGCCCCATGTACAGACACCTTGATTTGGGGACATATCTGGTCCTGCAGGGTCTTTGCAGCTGAGAGCAGAGAAGCAAAGAGGCAGCTTTTAGTGGGTCCAGGACATCCACTGTCATTAATGGTGAGTGACACCGGCTTGGCTTGGGCACGGTTGGACCCTCTCTGCCAGCTCTGGGGGACTGTACCTTGGGTGTTCTCAAATCAGCTGAGGGGCGTTCATGGCGTCCCAGATGGTTTGGGTTGGAGGGGTCTTAAACCCCACCCAGTGCCACCCTGCCATGAGCAGGGACACCTCCCACTGCCCCAGGCTGCTCCAAACCCAAGTGTCCAACCTGGCCTTGGACACTGCCAGGGATCCAGGGGCAGCCACAGCTTCTCTGGGCACCCTGGGCCAGGGCCTCCCCACCCTCACAGGGGGGAATTTATTCCTAACATCTAAAAATTTCCTATTCCAAGAGAATATTTTATATTTCAGATGAGTTTGTCCTATTACTTTGTTGTCTTCGATAGGAAAGGGATTTCCTCTGCTTAAAACCATTTTTTTATTGTTTGTAAGAAGAACCCCTGTTCTTCTTAAAAAGACCATCTGATAAGGAGAGGTCAGGAACTGGTGCTGGTTTTTTCTCAGCTGCTCCAGATGTCTTTGGCTCCCATGTTTTCTGTGAAAGGTGGGCTCAGACAACCTTCCCTGCCATATTTGTGTTCTGGCCCGTAGAGGAAAGGGGGGAAGAAGGCAACATGGGCAAACGATGACTGTCAAAGCAGAAGAAAGGGTGGGGGAGTCCCCTGCAGAGTGCGGTGCTGGAAAACCCTTCAACCTTTTTTTGGCCTTGATGAGACTCTTGGGTGTCCCTGTGGGCACAGGCCGAGTGACCCTGCACCAGGTCTGTGGGCCAAGGCACCACTGCTCCCCACTCCTGCTCCTGCTGCCTGGACTGGAATCACTGGGAGCTGGTACTGGAGTCCTTGGGAGGATCTGGGCATGGAATGATGGATCTGCCACCTCAACAGAGGCCAGAAGGAGCTTAGAGCCACCACTCCAAGGGGCTGGGAAAGGAGCTGCCCTGGGCTTTGTGGAGCTGTTGGAAGGAGTTTTTCGTGGTGCCAGCAGCTTTCTGCTGCCTCAGCTGCATCAGGAGTGGCCTCTGCAGGATGTGAGCTCTGATGGGATGTCGCAGTAGGGCAGCTCTGGAGAGCTCTGGATGTCCTGGCCTCGTGGATGTGTTGGATGGACCTTCAAGGAGAAGGAAAGGGAGAGGAGCCAAGAGGGGAAGAAGAGAAGATAGGGGTTTGAAGTGCTCATCTCCATGTGAAGGAGCCGCAGAAGAGGAGCAGGAGGTCTTGGGCAGGACTTGCAGCACTGTGTTCAGCCGCTGCTTCCCTGCAGTCCCAGGGTTTCCCTCCTGCTCATCCCTAGCCCTCAAAAACACCTTGGGAGCTCTTTAAGATCCGCCTTTCCTGGTGGGATTTCCAGGAATACCTTGATCCAGCACCCTGTGGTCCTTCCCAGGGGGTGGACATAGGAGGATTGGAAAGGAGCATCTGTTGGGTGCAGAACCTGCTTCTTGTGGTTTGAGCATCTGGCAGCATCAGCCAGGCACGTCTGCCTTGGTGCCCTGGGAGCGCTGGGGCCACAGCAGGAGAAAGCTGCAATGGAGCTGGATTTTCCCTGGGACAGCACAGTGGCTCCACTGGACAGGCTGTGAGGGCATGGCCCCCTACACAGGAGGTGTCCCTGCAGCCCTGGAGCTGTCAGGGGCCCTGGGGGGTCTGGGCTGTGCAGAGCAGCACCACAGACACCTGAGCTGTCCTGACTTTGGGAGCTGCCGGGGGGCCTCTGGCTGAAGCGCAGCCCCAGAGAGTGCCGCAATTGAGATATTTCTGCATCTCCACCTTCTTCCAGCCCTCTCTGGAATGTTTGAATACCAGAACCACTGCAAGTCCCAGTGCTTTGATGTGACCTGGCCACTTCAGAGGTGAGGATGTGAGCTGGGCTCAGGTTCTTGGTCAGGCCTTGACACCTGAGAGTCTGCTCAGGAAAAGCTCTGCTCAGAAAACGTGGCTTTTCCTGGCAGCCCTGGGCTGGTACCTTTGTGCCAGTGCCTGTGCTGTTCCTGACCCTGCTGATACTTAACTCGCAGCATGGGAGCAGCAGGTTTTACAGTCGGAGGCATGAATTTCCCCTCCCTCCAGCCTTGTCTGCATTATATGCTACAGTTACCTCCTTAATGGATGTTTTCTTCTCCAGAAGTGGTTGCTTTTTAAATGTACAGAGTGTACACATTTGGCAAAAGGAAAACTCCATCTGCAAAATGTTCCCATCAGCTGCAGATCCCAGCACGGTGGTGTTTTTAATGCACAGCACTAATTTAGGGATGTCTTACAGCAGTGCCTAAGCTGAGAGCTCAAATAAGTGTTTTCGGTTTGCACTTTGTTTTTCCTCCTTGGCTGTGTCCAAAGATGGTGTGGGGGGTGTGAATTAAACCCTGGGGAGGCAATGCCTGTCCTCTGCTCGTGGCCAAGGGCACATTTTTCCCTGCCCTGTCAGTCCTGTAGGTATAAAACCTCCCTGTATGCATGGCTGGGTTGGCTGCTGTCTTTCTGCAAGATTCAACTGCAATTTCTGCTCTGGGTTCCAATTTTTGCCCTGAGTTTCTTTCTGCCATGCTGGATTTTAGGGCAGTGAAACGTGGTCTTCATCATCCCAGGGAAAAAGTCTTTTCCCTGCTGTTATAAGTAGTGCTGTGAGCATATCAGGGCTTGCAGAACTTAAGAGAAAATTCAAATTTGCTTTGTGAAAACTTCTTGCTTTGTCTGTGGTGCCTGAAAGGGCTCTAAGCCCACTCCCGCCGGGTCGTCTCCGGAAGCAGCGTGCACGGTGTTATCTGTCCTTTCCACGCTGTTTCCTTTCCTTCTTCCTCCTGAAGAACAAAGATATAAACACAGAGCTGAAGAGATGCAGGGGGAAAATGGAATAACCAGCTCGCTGCCCAGGGGAAGCCACAAATAACAGCCTGGGAGTAAACAGTGCTGACAGCCCAGGCTGCAGCTCGGGGCCTGGACTCCCTCCGGGAAACTCGCTGTGTTTTGAAATGCTGAGGGCTGGACACAGCGCCGACAGCAAAGGGGTTAAAGACATGTGGGGCTGAGGAGGCAAAAACCCTATCTGCAGTTATAGGGGTGGTTTTGGATGTATGAAAGGCACTTGGCTGTCCTGGCACAGCTGGGGTCTGTGGGCAGCTGGCGAGGAGTTCGTGGAGCTCTGGAACTCGCTCTTGCGGGTCTCTGAGTCCTGGGCTGGGATCCTGCCCTTTGTTTTCACAAAGGGGGCCAGCAAAAGTCAGCAAAGGGTTGGATGTGAGCAGGCTCAGGGCTCTGGTCTGTGGGATCATCTCCTGATTTCCCTGCTCCCAGGCTGGCTGCCGAAACCCTCCGGCCATGGTGGGCTCCCCGCTCAGCGCTGCCTTTCTCTTCCTCTGACACAGCTCTTTATTACAATGGGATTTTGCAAAGCCCCTCTAAATCATTTGCATTCAGAACCAAAAACCAGGCAGGGGAGGCGGATGCAATTAAAGGGCAGCTCAGCTCAGCTTTCCGTCTAGACAGACTTCTCCTAAAATAACCAGCAGTGGGAGCATCCACCTCCCAGCAGAAAGGGCTCCTCTCGGGGCCGGATCCCGTGGCCTTTGCAATCACAAAAGACTTGGCTTTCTGCGTCCTGGATGAAACTGCAGGGCTTGACTTTGGCTCAGCCGGTGCGCAGAGCTGGACACAGCTTCAGGGCTTGGGAAGGGGTGAGAGGAAAGCTCAGCTTCCCAGAGCTGGGATGGGAGCCCCGTCTGTACTGAGGAATGGGAGGAGATGCAGTTTAGCAGCCGCACATCCTCCGACCACTTCTCTGGTCTGAGCTGAGCAAGGATTTATGATGATTTTAGTGGTGCTGGAGCTGCCTCATCCCCCTGTTTCCCACTGGTGGATCGTGGCAGAACTGAAGGAGCCGGTGGCGGTGAGGCAGGGGCGTTTCCCTGCCCAGCTACCCGAGACAGGGGAAATACATTGGACATTTTGTGTGTCCCTCGCTGTGAAATCCACGCTGGGATTTCCTGGATGCAGCAATAGCTGCTCCTTCCTAAGGAACGGCAGCAACTGGTGCCCAGGGAACACGGTGCACTGGAGTGAGGGAAGGGCAGCAGCTGGTGCACGCTGGGGAGCAGTTTGGAATGGGAAGCGTGGCAAGGAGGGGAAGGAGCAGGGACTGCTCTGGGTGCTTCCAGAGCTTGGGGAGCCGGGACTGCGTTTGTTCCATTGCCCAAACATCCAGAGGCAAAGACAAAGGGTAGAAATCCTGGTCCAAAGTCAAACACACCAGACGTGACTGAGTGGCACAGGATGTTCCCTGCAGGCATGGATTTGCTGGGAGTGCTCATGGATCATCATTGTCATCCCAGGTGAAGGCTGTGCCTCACTCTCCGGTTAAATTCCGCTCTCCCCTCCCTGAGTGCAGCTCGCAGGGATCTGGGGAGAAGTGTGGTCACTTCTGTGGGGCAGACATTGCCCTGGACGGTCCCAATGGCCTCGTTTGCTGCTCCAAGGTTGGCTGAGCTGAAGGGCAGCTTTATTTGGAAGTTTTGCTCCATTTCAGCCATTTGCTGCAGGAAGCTGATTCTTGCAGGCAGGGGACTGAAAGCGGTGGGAGTAAAACTGTGGCAGGAACATGGGACTGAGTCTAAGGCTTCAGTGCTGCCTAATCCCATCTGAGGATCCAGCCCCAAGCATGATTTTTCTGCCTTTCATTGGGTGGTCTGTGCCTCAGTTTACCTGTACTGAGTCCTGTCGGCCTTTCATGGTGAATTAATCGATGTTGCATCCACAAAAACTTCTCAAGGAAGCTGCAAATCTACATTTTGCTTTCAAACTTTATAAGGAAAGGGGAAGGCAGAGGTATTTGTGAGCACTGCCTCTTTCTGTCAAGCTGCAGCAGCTCATGGCACGGAGCTACATTTTGCTTGTTTATTTATATTTTTTTTTTTTTATGTGGGGAGTTACACACCCACTAAGCCTGGAAATAGCTGAGCAGTGACTCACACAGGGGCTGGTTTCACTGGTCTGCTCTGGGACGCAGCTGCGTTTGGCAGCTGGGGAAGGCTCTTCCAAAAGGTTGAGCTCCACAGGGGCAGAGGGTGTTTTCATTCCCTGTGTATTTATTTGCCCTCGGAGCTCGGCCAGTGCTGTGTCCCAGAGCTTGTTGCACATGGCTTCGGTGTTTGCAGCACAGCTGAACAAGCAGGGCCTGGCACTGAGCTGCGGGAGAGGCTCTGTCTGGTTTTTGCAGGTCCAGATCGATGTCTCTGCTCTGTTTTATGCTAAATGGTCCCGAGGCAGAGCCCAGCCCTGTGTTCCAATTTATCCCAGCAGCTGGTCTGTGCACACGGCGTGCACATGGCACCTGAAATCCCGGGAGCACCGTGCCCGTGCTGGGGATCTCAGCAGCTGGGGCAGCACTGGATGTGTCCCCCAGCTGCTCCCAAACCCCATGGGAGCCAGAGTGGGATGGTGGCGCAGGGCTGGTGCCAAGGCCATGGGTGCAGCAGGGTCTCTCTCCATGGTGCCCACACTGAGGTGTCCATCTGTCTGTCTGCCCCCAGAATGGCTGCAGTCTGTCCAAGCCATGATGATCCTCTCTGTCATCTTCAGCGTCTTGTCCCTGTTCCTGTTCTTCTGCCAGCTCTTCACGCTCACCAAGGGCGGCCGGTTCTACATCACCGGAGTCTTCCAGATCCTCGCCGGTGAGTGGGGGCTGAGGGATGGCGCTGCCACCCTGGGGCCAGGGCTGCCAGGCAGGGAGGGGGTGGTGGCAATGAGCAGCTCCTGGGGCAGATCAGGAGCCGTGGAGCTGCTGCCTGCCTGGCTCAGTGAAGGGCAGGGGGGATGGATAACCCGGGGGTGTTGAGGTCTCACCTGCCTGGGATGGGGTCCAGCTGTCTCCATTGTGCATCGAGGCTCTGCTGCCCTTGCACAAGGAAGGTGCAGGGGGGTTCCTGCCCCAGCTGGGGAGGCTCTGGAGGGACAGAGGGGCAGAGCTGGAGGCAGGCAGGTCCCAGGGGCTGCTGGAACAAGAGCTCTGCCTGTTCCCCAGGGCTCGGGGTGGAACGTTGGCTGTCCAGGGTGGCTGTGCTGGCTCTGGGACACACCTGCACCAGGCTGGGTGAGGCTTCCACAGCTGCTGGTGAGGTGGGGGAAGTTCTGACGATGCTGTTTTGGCAAAAGAGGACTCAGTGATTATTTATAAACTTGCCATGAGGGGGCCTGGTGCTCTCCTCACCAGCACAGAGCCCTGGAGCTGCAGGGTGAGCTCTGACTTGGACTGTCAGCTGCTATTTTTAACTCTTAGAGAACTCAGTGCTGGAAAGGAGCCACCGTTCATGTCCTGTGCTACAGTTCCCCAAATATTGTTGCTGTAAAGCCACTGGCTCTGTTTATGTTTCCACATATGAAACCAGTGGAGAGGATTTTCAAGGGTTCAGGCTAAAAAACGTAATTGTGCTTCGAGGTCCTGGCTGCATTAGGGCAGCGTGTCTGGAAGGAGACTGATTCTTTCCTAGAGCTTTAGAAGTTAAACTAGAAGCCACCTGAGATCCTGCCACTGTATCAGTGGAAAAACTCATTCACTTTAGACAAAGTTTCTGGGCATCCTCTAAGCAACTGGCCTTCCCAAAGCCTGGAGCAGTCCAGAGCTAACCTTTACTGGCGTGAAATCCATGATGAGTGGATCTGCTTGGCCACGGTGCAGGTGGGGAGTTGAGATCAGTTCACCACCTCTGGAAAGGGAGATGTATGGAAACCCATTAGAGCCACAGAGCCAAGGAGGGGAAATGGGCATTAATGATGCAATTACTGCCTGAGAGCTGCTCTAATAGACCTGGCAGCAGAAAGCTTCTCTCTCCTGAGTGATTGCCGCTGAATCTTCATTGGCATAGGAAGAGAAAATGGGATTGCAGCCCCCCTGTCCATGCCGTGCTGGGTGTCCTGAGTGGATGCAGGGTCAGGCCACAAACCTGCAGTCTCTTTCCTTGTTGAGCCTGAGCTGTGGGACAAAGCCATGCCCAGGCAGTAGGAAGGACAGAAAAAATGTGTCCTCATCCCATCGAGCTTCCCTGTGGCCAGGGGACCTGTAGACACAGGTCTGGATCCAGGTGGACCATGCAGAGGTGGGCACTGGTGGCCATTTTTGCTGTTCTCCCTGGGCTGGAGGAAGAAGCTCAGGACAGTTTTGATCTTTGTGACCTTAAATTTCAGGGTTGGTGGTAGGAAACAGGACCTGGCTGTGCCAGTGCTGCAGGAGATCCTATCTGGAGGTGGGGCCAGCTTTGGTCACAGGAGCTGAACCTGGTCTGGTCCCCTTGCAGCTTGTTGTGGGAAGCCACTGCTCTCTGAAGCTAAGGAAGGAAATTTCTGTGGCCTTGAGGCTTTGCAGGAGTTCATCCCTGCCTTGCCAGGCCCTGCTGCCGGGCTGCCAGGGCTGGGGGCTGACCCACCTGAGTGCTTGGGTCCAGCAGAGCTGGACAGGACTCCCTCCTCCTGGAAGGGGACAGGAAGGCTCTGCCTGAGCCACCCCCCCTGCACCTCCTCTGGCTTGGAAAAACTGAGCATCTCCAGCTCTGGAGCCCAACCAACAGCTGGATCTGGACCACTGGGTGCCAAGGGAGGAGCACTGGGCTCTGCGGGGTGGCAGAGCTGGGCAGGGGTGTCCTGAGAGCCAGGGTGGGGAGCAGGGGCTGGTCCCCACTGCAGCTTCAGCTTAGGGACACCAGGGAATGGAGGGAAGGACAGGAAGAGAAGTGTGAGGCCACTTGGGTTTGTGGTGCAGTGGCCCGGCTGGATCATCCCCAGCGCCTTCTCCACACAGCTAGGAATCACCCCCCAGGGCCTGGCTGGATTTGTCCGGATGGGATCAAGGGCATCAAAAGGCCCTCAGAGGCTCCCCTCCGTCCTTGGTGGGTCCATCACATTGTGGGTAACTCCTCATAGCTCAGCGTGGCAGAGGTGTGGGTTTGGGCCTCTTGGGGTTTGACCCAACTTCTGCATCCCTCTCTCCCTCTCATCATCACTCTTATCCCTTCTCTCCCATCCCTCTCACCCCACAGCTGCTGCCCTTGGGGTGCAGAGAAGGGGCTCAGCCTCGAGGGCTGTACCTGCCACACATCCCACAGCTGTTTGCAAACACCTGGCCTGGAGAGCTGACCTGGAGCTTGCCCAGCCCCAGCCTGGTTCCTCTGCAGGGCTGGGGCAGCTCCAGCAGGAACAAACGCTGGGAACAGATGTCAGGAAGCGTTTGCTCTCCCGAACTGCCCAAGCCAGACCGGAGTGTGCTCTTGAAGCCAGGCTCCACAGGGTGATGCATCATTGCTTGCAGCAGTGCAGGCAGCTGGCTGCAGCTGGCCCTCCCTTCCCAGCGAGTTCTCCGGGCCCAGAGCAGGGCAGATGCCCCAGAAGCACAGTCACAGCCATCGCCTCCGGCCGGCTGAATTCCTGCTGCGGACAATCACCGCTGTATCTGCCATCTGTAGGTGACTGGCGTGGCCACACGCCTGTCCCCTGTCCCCCAGACAATGGCTCTGCTCTCTGTGCATGGGCTGGGCAGTGGGAGTTGGCTCCTGTGCTTGGAGAATGGAAACTGCTCCAGCGGCGCCTTAATGAAGCGAATTCCCACTTGTGCACTTTCCCCAAACAAAAGGAGCAGTGTCAAGCGGAATTGCAGCTCAAATATCACGGTGCTGAAATGTAGGTGGTCCCGAGGTCCAGGCAGGGGATTTGGAACTCGGCTCCAACAACAGCCCCACGACTGTATAATAGAACTGCTGGGATTGACTAAAAGAGCTTGTTTGGGGCAGGAATAGAGGTGGCTTTGTGTGAGCTCCGGGCAGTGCCCACCCCTGATGGGGGCTTTGCAACAAAGCTTAAATGCTGCCCACCGGGGCTGGGCCTGGCCGGACACCCCGGGACCCACGGGGCCCTGGCTGGTCAGGGCGTGCCAGGAGCCAGGGAAGAGGGATCAGCCATGGGCACGGCAGGGTTTGCAGGGAGCAGGGATTTCAAGGAACGGGGTTTGCAGGAAGCAGGGTTTGCTGGGTGTGAGGTCTTCAAGAAGCAGGGTTTTCAAGGAACAGGGGAAATGGGGTTTGCAGTTGAGCTCCTGGTGCTGCTGTGAATGATGGGGGATCACTGGACACAGACCCTGCCCAACCAGAGCATTCCGAGGTTCAGCCGTGTTTGTGCTTTCTATCGCCTGGACAGGTGAGACAGAAAATTCCTTGCTTTGAAAGCCCAGGTCTGTGTCTGACCTCTTGCAGCACCCCAGGGGGGAGGTGGTTCAGGCCAGGGTTTTCAGCAGGGTACCATGGGAACAGGATTGGTCTGGAGCAGCAGCCCAGGTCTGGGGCTGCCGGAGGGATGGGTTAGCCCAGGTGCTGCTCCAGAGCCTCTGGCTTTGCTTGCTGAGCAGGGCAGAGATATCCCTGCTCACCTCCAGCCAGGCCAGGGTCCACGGCACCACCTCCCCAAACCAGGAGATTCACAGCTTTCCAGGAGTCAGGATCCAAGGGGGCAATAATAAAAGCAGTTCCCATGCTGATGTTGAGTGTTATCCTGTCTGACTCCGGGTTTCCAGCAGGGAATGATCCGTGCATGGCACCGCTAACCCGTTCCCTGTGCTCTCCCCGCAGGGCTGTGTGTGATGAGTGGCGCTGCCATCTTCACAGTGAGGCACACGGACTGGCACCAAGCCTCGGAAAACACCTCCTACGGCTTTGCCTACATCCTGGCGTGGCTGGCCTTCCCCCTGGCCCTGGCCAGCGGCATCATCTACGTCATCCTACGGAAGCGCGAGTGACGCCGCGGGACCTGGCCTGGCGTGACAGGGGCACTCATGACGTCCTAGGAGGAGACGGAGGCGGGGGAGAATAGACGAGAAAACGGAAAAGAAAATTAACCAAAAAAACAAAAAAAAAAANNNNAAAAAAAAAAAAAAAAAAAAAAAAAAAAAAAAAAAAAAGGAATAAACCCTCCCATCCAAACCAAACCCAACCACCCCCCAAAGGAAACACTCAAAGGGTTCCTTGTTAATTGAAGATGTATATAGTATCTATGGTTTAAAAAACCTATTTATAACACTTTTTACATATATGTACATAGTCTTGTTTGCTTTTGTTGACCATGCGCTGTTTTAAAGCCTAAAGTAAGTGCCTAAGGAACTCACTCCTAACAGTGTAACAAGAGCGCAGTGATTTTTCTCTCGTGCAAAATCCTCTTTGAGCTGAACTCTCCTGCCCTGTCCCAGCCCAGGCTGAACCATCAGAACCCCTGGCTCTGACTGGTTTGAGGCTGGCGTGGATCAGAGTCACTCCTGGTTCCGCAACCGGAGGGCTGGGCCCTACTCCTGCCACATGCTGTGATCCAAAGCGCACGTCCAGATCTGATGGGAGATGCTTCCAAAAGGTTTGAAGGATTTTGGAGCAAAGGCTTTGATTGCCCCAAGTGCCTAAATGACTTACGTGCCTAAGTCCCATTGCCTTGCCACCACACCCGCTGGGAATTTGGGCTGTTAAATCACTTAGGTTGAGCTGCAGTCCAGCCCAGGCCATCCCTCTTCGCTTGGGGTGCCGGGGTTGGAGTGTGCTGAGCACTGGGAACTGCTGCTCCCAGCCTGGAACGTGCTCTGTCCTTGCCGTGGAGCTAAACTGCCCTGAGAAAGAAGCCAGCCCAGGCTGTCCCTGAAATCCAATACCAGATGTATGAAATGGTGCTATCTATTTACCATTCCTTACCCTGCTAAGCCATTTAACCTTAGTCACTGGAAATTCAGTTAATGACCTTGAGGTAAACAACCAGGCTAGAAATGAGAGATAATTCTGTGTAATATAAATCTGCTATAACTGCTTTTGTACTTAGGTTTGCTCTTACTATTATTTTTAATAAAGCATTTATAACCAAGATTCCTTTTTCCCCTCCGTGGTGCAGAGGAACAGAAGCAGCTCTGGCTGGAGCCTGTGGGGCTCTGGCACCAGAGCGAGATGTGAGTCCTCTGTCTGTCAGCAACGAGTCTGGCCATGAATGGAACAGGCACCAGCACAGACCCCGGGCTGCCTCTGAGGACTCCAGACACTGTTGCTGTTTTTGTTTAATTTTGGGGTTTTTTTGGGTTCTACTTTATTTTTTTTTTTTGCTTTGCTTTTCTGATTTTATACCGACTGTGTGGACTAAGAAGCAATGAAATAAAAGTCAGAATAACTCAGGTGCTTCTGCTTTTTGGCATTTTGGGGGGGTTAGAAGCCGACTCTGCTCCACCAGCCTGCTTGCACAGCCATCCCATGCAAACATGGAATCACAGAGTGCTTTGGGCTGGAAGGGACCTTAAAGCCCATTCAGTTCCACCTCTGCCATGGCAGGGACACCTTCCACTGTCCCAGGCTGCTCCAAGCCCCAGTGTCCAACCTGGCCTTGGACACTGCCAGGGATCCAGGGGCAGCCACAGCTTCTCTGGGCACCCTGGGCCAGGGCCTCCCCACCCTCACAGTGTATTTATTTTCCTGTGTGCTCATTTGCTGAGCTCCAAGCCCAGGAGGGGATTTCACTTGCTGGAGCAGCACCAGAGCCCCTGTGAGCTGCAGCCCAAGGGCACGAGGTCATCCTGGGTCCTGCTGGGTTCCACACCTGGCAAAGGGGACAAATATTTCCCTTCTGAGAAGCGGGCAGGATCACAGGTGGGTTTTTCCAACCTGTGGAGAAATTTAAAATACTTTTCCACATTTTGGATTGACATCCCAGAAGGCAGAAAAACGCTGAGTGCTTCAGTTTTGCCTCTGCTCTTTGGCCATTCACAGTGTAAACGTGTGAGTGCCATCGGTTCAGACCAACATCTCGGGCTTGCAGAGTTGCTTTGTGTCGAGGATGCAGTTTTGGAAGTGTGTGTAGCAAAATGACTTTTCAAAGGGGAAACAAGGTAAAGGGCTGAACCCCTTTGGAAAGGGTCTGAAGGGCAACAGCCACCGATTTGCAGCAGAGTTAACATCCTGTCCCCCAAACTGCCAAACTGGCATGAAGCTGTGTCAGGACAGGTTTAGGTTGGAGATGAGGGAAAGGTTCTTCCCGCAGAGGGTGCTGGGCACTGCCCAGGCTCCCCAGGGAATGGGCACAGCCCCGAGGCTGCCAGAGCTCCAGGAGCGTTTGGACAGCGCTGCCAGGGATGCCCAGGGTGGGATTGTTGGGGTGTCTGTGCAGGGCCTGGAGCCGGGCTGGAAGATCCTTGGGGTTCCCTTCCAGCTCAGGATATTCTATAATTCTGTGGAACTCTCTCGTTTTGGCTGACTCGGGTGGGTTGGATGAAATCGAACCCTGTTTCCCTGGCTCCTCACCGTGCCTGCAATCACGCCCCACAGCTCGGTGAGGCTGGGAGCTGCTGGGTGACACCCTGCACCCCCCTTTGGCGTCCAGCGGCCTCTTTTGCCCTTTTCCCCCCGTTTCTCCCCCAATCCGTTCCCCTCGGCCGGCGCGGGCGCAGCCCGGCCCCTCGGGCGGAGCGCGGACGCCATCAGGTGGCCGCGGGAGGAACTGCGGGAGCGGGAGCCCCGGGAGAGTCGCCCCGGGCCTTGCGCGGGGCTGGGGACACGGCCAGGGCCACACGGGATGGCTCGGGCTGCGAGCAGCGCCTGTCGGAACGGCATGGAATCACAGAGAGATGTGGGTTGAGAGGGACATTACAGCTCATCTCGTTCCACCCCTGTCGAGGGACACCTTCCACTGTCCCAGGCTGCTCCAAGCCCCAGTGTCCAACCTGGCCTTGGACACTGCCAGGGATCCAGGGGCAGCCACAGCTTCTCTGGGCACCCTGTGCCAGGGCCTCACCACCTTTACAGGAAAGAATTTTCTCCCTAATATCCAATCTAAATCTACCCTCTGCAGCTTTAAGCTATTCCCTCTTGTCGTGTTCCTCCATCCCCTGTCCCAAGTCCTTCTCCAGCTCTCCTGGAGTCTCTTCAGGCACTGGAAGGGGCCCTAAGCTCTCCCCAGAGCCAGGTGAACACGCCCAGCTCTCCCAGCCTGTTTCCATAGGCTGCTGTCCCTGGGGTCGGGTGGTGGGAGCTGGGATGCAGCTCCCAGGCCGTGTTTAGCAGTGTGGACAGCTGGGTCCCCTCCAAAGGCATCACTTAACTACCTGCTGGGAATGGCTGAGTTAAAGAGTGAAACAGTTAAAGTTTAACATGAAACCACAAGATACTCCAGGGGTCTTAAGTCCCATCTCCTGCTTGGGTGGGACTGTCACCAGCTTTAGGCTGGGGCAGGCTTTGTTTCACCAAGCCTTGAAAACCTCTGACTATGGAGAGTCTTCAACTTCCCCTGGCAGGGAAAAAGCCTTTCCTACACATTCCTGACCTCAGTCTGCCCCTCACTGCATCCGATGGCCACAGTATCGACCCTCTAATCCCAGCCCAGGAATCCTCCTCCACAAGGGATGTGGGGACCATCAGCAGCCAGACTGGAGGTACATCCCCCACCTCGTGTGCTGTGCTCCCCACGCGGCTCTTTCAGCTCCCAGAGTGACAGAAGGCATTAAAGCAGGGCCCAGCCTTTCTGCCTGATCAGCTGTGAACACACTCAGAGCTAAATGAGTCTCCAAATTTCAGTGCTCCCTGGGGCTACAGCCCAATTAAAATCCAAACAGCCCATAAAGCAGTGAGCTGAACACAACAGCAGCAGCACGGCACGAAATGGCAGAGGGATGAAAAAATACTAGGGAAGTTTCTTTAATGTGTGTTGTGTCATAAAAGCAATTGTTTAAATGGCTTTTGCAGTGTTCTCAGCAGTAAATACTCCTGGAAAATGCGCTGAGCAAATCTCATCTTCCTCTTTCCTTTACTGCCTTGTAAATTGAAAAATTACGGTGGGAATAAAACTCGTGGGTGCCCGGGCACAGCTGCCAGCGGGTCCCGGCGGCGGCCGGGCGGGGGCAGCCCCGGCCCGCGGACCGGGAGCGCTGCGGTACGGGCGGGGCAGAGCGGCGGAGCCCGAGCCCTGTGGGGCCGCCGGTCCTGCCCCGAGGGACCCGGGACGTGGGACACGGGATATGGGACATGGGCAGGACCCGGCTCGGCCCCCGCGCAGACAGGAGCAGACAAGCCTGGGGGAAGGGGTTCCTTCTGCCCTGCTCAGGTGAGACCCCACCTGCAGAGCTGCCCCAGCCCTGGGGCCCAGCGCAGGAAGGAGCTGGAGCTGCTGGAGAGAGTCCAGAGGAGGCTCCAGGATGATCCGAGGGATGGAGCAGCTCTGCTGGGAGGGAAGGCTGGGAGAGCTGGGGGTGTTCACCTGGAGAAGAGAAGGCTCTGGGAGACCTCAGAGCCCCTTCAAGGGCCTGAAGGGGCTCCAGGAGAGATGGAGAGGGACTGGGGCAAAGGGCCCAGCATAACAGGACAAGATGGAATGACTTCCCACTGCCAGAGGGCAGGGACAGATGGGATATTGGGAAGGAATTGTTCCCTGTGAGGGTGGGCAGGCCCTGGCCCAGGGTGCCCAGAGAAGCTGTGGCTGCCCCTGGATCCCTGGCAGTGTCCAAGGCCAGGTTGGACACTGGGGCTTGGAGCAGCCTGGGACAGTGGAAGGTGTCCCTGCCATGGCAGGGGTGGAATGGGATGGTCTTTAAGGTTCCTTCCAACACAAACTATTCTGGATTCTGGGATTCCCTGCAGCCCTGAGCGCACTGGGGGTGTTAGGGCTGCAGACCCAGGTGAGAATGACTGGGCTGTCACCCAGGTGTGACCTGACCAGGGTGTTGACCAGATCTCCTTGGCTGGTGCCAGATCGCCTCACGACACCTGCAGCACTTGTCCCTCCAAGGCACAGTGGCCACTGCTGCTCTTTTCTTTGCCCGCAGTTCTGCATCCCCTCTGCCCCAGCACGGGCCCTGCACACACCAGGAAGGCAGGAGCTGGCATCCAGCTGCTACAGCCACCCCTAAGTACCTGCTAATCGGTGAATTCTGCACGGACTTCTTTGGTCATTCACTCGAACAGGGAAGGTTTCTTTAAGCTGCCCGCAGTGGCTGACAAGCAGCCAGAGACTTTAGTCTGTCCCAAGGAACGAGTCAGCTCTTCAGGGAGGCTCAGCCAGGGAGGGCTCTGGTTCAGACAAGCAAAGATTTGGGTCTCTGGGAGTGAGACCCAGGCCTTGGGAGCATCTCCAAGGCACCTAAAGACACCCCAGTCTCTTATTCTCCTGGCTGCAATCTGCCAGTGAACAAGGAAGACACCTGGAGGGGATCAGCAGTTGTGACTCCTTCGTAAGTCAATGTCAGGGGCCAATTTCTTGCAGAGAGCTCAGACATCCTCGGGATGAGCTCAGGTCAATTAGCACAGTGGCAAAGTTTGTTAGCAACATGCAGTTAATTATCCTACATGACCTGCATGGAGGGAGCAGCACAGATAAAGTGATGCTGGCACTGGAAATCAAAGAGCCCTGACAAAAATCATTCTTTGCATCTTCTACCTTGGCTGTTTTTATTAACTAAATAAGATGAACCACATCCATGGTCATTTCATTGCTGCCATTCAGAAAGAACTCTGCGGGGTGGCAATTCTTTGTCATAATTTTTATGTTTTTATTTGACTCAAATAGTGTCAGATAATCCATCCTGGATGTCCAAAGCTGGACACATCAGCCGTTTGCAAGACTATCAGAGGAGACCCAGATCACACCTGATTGGAGAAGGTTTTATCACCACGTTGTAATTAAATAAATTAAAATAAATTAAAATAAATGTCGTAACAACACCATTGGTATGACTGGGCTTTGGATAAAGCATCCCTCTCCACATCTTCCCTGCCAAAATCCCCCAAGCACGGGGGCATGAGGGCTGAATTTCCCCAGATGGGTTTGAACTTGGATATGGATAGGGAATGAATATATTTTGAGTATATGTAGTACATATTAGTAGAGTAGGGTAGTACAGTAATATAGTGTTGTATAGCATATAGAGTGTTTATATAGCCACACTATAATAGTATCTAATATAGGATTTAGTCCATTTTTTATGTATTTAGTATGTTTAGATCCCTTCAGGACTTGGCTGGCATGGTCTCAGCCTGCTTTCAGCATCCAGCAACACTTCCTCTGCATCCATCCCCATCCCTGAGCCTTCCCATCCCTCTGCCACCCTCATCCTCCTGTCGCTGCCCTGGGGCTCTGACCCCCAGCCCTCCTATTCTCACTTGGTCAGCTTTCCCCCTGTAATTATTTAACGGGATTATTGATGCCTCCCTGCTCAGGGCTCTTTGGGCAGAGACTCATGGAGTGTTTCCTGGGCTGTCGGTCCCTCGTGGGGCCAGGAAGGGGCTGTGGGCAGGAGCTGCCATGTCATTGAGGGGTGTGACAGTGCTGATGGCCCTGTCTTAAGGTTTGGGGGGCCTCGGGTTCTGCAGAGACATCCAGGGGTGGGCAGGGGCCTAATCCTGCTTCAGCCATGGCCGGATTGTGCCGGCGCTGAATGGGACCAGCTCTGGGGGGTGTGTGCCCCTCAGCCCCTGTGGTGCCTGGCCTTGCCTCCAGCCAGGGAGGAGCTCCCCTTCCATGCAGTGGGATGGGGAAGGGGGGCTGTGGCTGCCCAAAGCTGCAGGAGGGTGCTCAGAGCTGGGCTGGGAGCCAGCACAGCTCCCAGGCTCATCCCCAAACCAGGAGGGAGCAGGTCATGGTTGCGCTCTGGGGTCCACCCTCTGCTCTCATCCCGCAGCCAAGGCAGTTCCTCGGCTTTCCATCCTCCCTAAGCTCCCAGCATTAACAAGCCACTTCCCCCTAGGCTGATGAAAGGATAAAAGCTCCGTGTTGTCCCTGGTTTATTTGCTTCCTGGGGGATAATTCAACATATTTAGCTTTCCCCAAGGGTGAGCTTTCCTGGGGGAAGCTTTGGCTGGCACTTTGCAGGATGGTTTTATTGCTCCTCTGTAGGCACTGGGTGGGGAGAGGCTTTATTTTAAAGTCCTTTAACTGCTTCATTACAGTCTTTGTTGGTCATGTTTCCTTTCATATCCACTTTTTCAGCTTTCATTTCCCAGGGCTCCCTCTTATCTGCCTTTGGAGGCAGCCCTTGTAAAAAAAAAAGAAAAAAAAAAAAAAAGAGGT